>CM060941.1:781869243-782469243 GCA_030765085.1 Allium cepa | reverse complement strand
TAAAATGGGGGTCGTATATGAGACCGGTGTAACTTAAGTTTGGATCGGCCTGGATACCGCTCGGCATAGGAATGCGGATTGGTGTGGATGTCGTTCGGCATAGGCATGCGGCTCGGCCTAGATGCCGCTCGGCATAGGAATGCGGATCAGTGTGGATGCCATACGGCATATGCATGCGGCTCGGCCAAGATGCCGCTCGGCATAGGAATGCGGCTCGGCCTGGATGTCGTTCGGCATACTCTCGCTCGGCATGCACTGGGTCGCTCGGCATGGATGTGGCTCGACATTTCTGGGGCGATCGGCATACGCCTTTTCTGAGCGATCGTCATACGCCTTTTCTGAGGCGCTTGGCATACGCCTTTTCTGGGAGATCGGCATACGCCTTTTCTGGGCGTTCGGCATACGCCTTTTCTGAGCCGTTCGGCATACGCCTTTTCTGGGGCGTTCGGCATACGCCTTTTCTGGGGCGTTCGGCATACGCCTTTTTTGGAGCGTTCGGCATATGCCTTTTTCGAGGCGATCGACATACGCCTTTTCTGGGGCGTTCGGTATATGCCTTTAGAGGAGGGTCGGTCTTCATTCAACTTGAGTGCAAACTTCAACGTCCAATCTCCGGATCTTGCGTACATCAATGAATCCAATCTACGGCTATCGGCTTCCTTTAGATTTCTTTCAAATCTGAGTAGAGTAGGAAGTTTTCTAGTAGAAAACTGAATCTATCTCGTGAATATGGAAATCCACTAGTAGATGATGAGATCCAATCAAGCTGAGAATTCAATTCTCGGTGAAAGCACCAAAATGTTAGCACCAAAATTGGTCACTAACACCCTTGAGTAGAGTTATGTAGAGATATTAATGAAGAGAGTAAATTAGAACAGAAAAATAGTGTAATTCAATGCGAAAAGAACAAAAAAAATGAGAACACCGGATTGATAGTGGTTCGGCTAATTGCCTACGTCCACTTTTAGTTTAATCTTTATTGCTTTCTCAATTATTTGAATACAAATACAATCCGTAAATCAATCATTTGATTACAAGTTTGAATTCAAAAGAGGAGAGTATCAAAAATGGCAGAGTCTCCCAGTGTTCTCGGAAGAAGGTCCATTTCACTGTGCCCCCGCCCTTCTATTTATAGACGAAGATGGGTCGGACTTACCTCACGGGCCTAGGAACAAGGTATCTCGGCCCGTGGTAAGTAGTTTCTGCGCACCGAGCCAGGTATGCCGAAACATGTCGATTGCATCGAACTCTTATACCTTCAGGCTCTTCTTGGTCAGAATCTTGTCTAGTGCTAATAATATTATCTTCAACTGTTGTTTTGTAGCCGACCCAAGGTGTCGGGTAACAGTTTGCTGTTTAGGTTTGGGGACGAGGAATTGATTGGTATTTTTTGTAGAAATCAGAGGTGAGTTTGAAGAGAGGAAACGAAGGACGGATTTCTGATGAAGGAGAGGATTGGAGGGTTCAGAATATGGTTCCTACAGATGAGATCAAGGTTTTTTTTTGTTTTTTTAAATAATATGCTTGGTTTCTACATCTTATCTTGAATTAAAACCATATTTAGGAAAAACGATATATATAAAATCATCACTTATATGCATAGATGATGATTTCACATATATATCCCCTAATTTGGATCAACTTTTAAATTTAGTTTGTAAACTATTCATCAGCCTTAACATGACCAAGGTATAACCACTGTTAAACCAAACTGCTTACGCTGACGAGATTCGAATCATGGGCTAATACACACACACATACACACACAAAAATAGAGAGCTAAAATGTAATGTTGCCTCCGTACTATGCAAAAATATGTCGTATATATATAAGCTTGTACTATAAAGATCATCCATGCAAAAAATTGCATTATTTCAAAACTTTAGCCAGGCAACGATAACCAGGACTATGGCTAAACTCAATTTCAATGGGAGCGATCTACTCGCTCCTAGAAAGAGAAGAAGCGTTGTACAAAGGCGAAAGAGTCAAAAACGAAGGTATGGAAATTGATAAAGAAAGAGATGAAGATATTGAATTTGTAATACCTCCTATATTTGAATGTTGCATTTAGATTTTGGATGTAGAAAAATAGATAGAAGCAAGAGATTTGTATTGGGAAGTTGTGTATAAATGAGGGGAGGAGTTAGGGTTGGAGAAAGCCAAAGAAATTCTATTGTAGAAATGAATGGCTATGTAGGGGAGCCTTTGATAGTGCTGGGTCGGGTTTATTTAGGGTTGGGGAAGTATGAAGACTACGAGAAGGCAGTGGATAGAGGACTGAGATTGATTTTGGAATAGGGGATCAGGTGGGATAAGCGGGTGAGTTAGGAAGGGTAGGTAGCTTGGGGTAGGGTTTTGCTGACAAAGGCTAAGGAGAAGCACCTGCCTGACACTGGTTTTGGCATTCTTAATTTGGATCTTGTGAAATAATTGGGGTATATTATAGGGAGGATGTGTTTTATATGTTGTGAAAGGAATTAAGTGTTGAATGTGAAAAATGTGTTTTATAATAATGTTAATAAGGATTAATAATGTATTCTATAAAATTTGTTATGTGATTTAGAACTGAATCGTTAAATTATTCTATAATATTACTGGTGGTTTTATGATAATATATATTTCAATCATTAAATTATTAAATACTGTTATAGATGTATTATAATATATATAAGTTGTAGCTAAATATTACAGACTTACAACTGGCATTTACAATCGTAAAAAGAATCTATTGCGACTACATTTAACGGTTGTAAAAAACCTCTACCGCAACTCTTTCTTGCAACTGCCATAAATAGTTGTAAAATGCAATCATTCTATTGCAACTTCGTAAATAAAGACTGGCAGCTACTAGTTGCAATACGTCTATTACAACCGGCGTTGCCGATTGCGAAATGGGTATTTTGTTGTAGTGTTAGGAATATGATTCTAGTTTTTGATGATAATAACTATATGAGAACGTTATTAAGGATTTATTAAGTTATATTAGGTATATTATCGTATATATAGAAATTATGATATAATGGTGATCGATACAAGCACTGTTAATACCGCAGATATTGATTTTGATGACAACAACCATATAAATATAGGCACTAATGTTTTTTCCAAATTGTATAGAATATTTTGTAAAATATTACACAGGTTTATACAAGTACAGGATAATATAAAGGTCGAATAGTAAAAAGATTAGAGATCATTATTCAGAGACGATCAAGATAATTTAAGACGTGAGTTTAAAGACAAAGACAATAAGAGTTGAAGACTATAGTTTATAGTTAATAGACATTAAATTAATTTGTTAAAGTCCTTGAATAATAACTTTCTGTTGTTTGAATACTCTATTATCAAAATATTCATTTTACTATCAAAATATTTATTTTATTTTCAACTATATTTTTACAAATATTTATTAAAAGTTTTATATATTATAAGTGTTTAAAAACTATATTTAAATGATTTTACAAATATCTAAAGCCAGCCGATTTTATAGTGACTATACCATTTCTATTAATATGAACAGGTGCTCTGCACATGCATATAATAATTAAAAAAGGAAAATATAGAACATGAGCTAAGCAAAGGTGCCTAAACTACTATAAATGACATAAAGCTAGTCCTCTTCAGTAGAGGAGGATTCACTTCCTTCATCTGAAGATTCAGGGCCTAAAACATGCAAATAATTCACAAAAAGTGACATAGTTTTTGGACAAAAACCAGAGTAATCCTTGCAATAGATAAAATTTCCTATCCCAGTTAAATCAGCAACAACAACCCTATTCCTAGTACCATGGACTCTAGTAATAGTCAACACCCATCGTCACTAATAAAGCAGTGTGGTGAAGACGTCTAGATTCGCTATCAAAATCACTTACTAACATATGGAAATTATGTCTAGCAGGGTCATATCTCATCTCGGATGGCTCAAGCATTCATGCCTTCTCGAAAGAATCCCATACAATAACATCAGCATAGGCGGCAGAAGAAGCCACATTATCAGCAGTAGCACCAATCACCAGAGGCATAGAAGTAGAAGCGGAAAAGGTAGCATCATCCAATGTGCTAGCAGACCGGTCCTCAACCAATGCGCAGTTCCTAACCTTAGGAACCTATTTATGCAAAGGGGGTGAGGAAGCGGGATCTTGATTGGAGGAGGAGCCTCCAAGATTGAGACTGGGAGCTTGCAGGCATCTGCCAGATGGCCAAAAGAATGACAAGCAGAACAAATCTCAGGAGGCCAGCCATATCTAACACGAACTTTCGCTACATGGCCAACAACAAGCTGAACACTAATTGAAGATGGTAATAACTTATCAGGGGATACTTCTATTAGAGCCTTGGCATAAACCAATTTCTCATGAGCCACCGTACTCGAGTCAAAACATTTCAATTTACTAATTGTGCAAACCAACCAATTCAGGCCAATTAACGGCCGTAGAACAGATAGGATACAAGAAAAATATGTACATAAAGGAATGGACATGAACTAGTATTTATCACTTGCCACTGTAGGAGACCAAGTGATAGTGATAAATGGTTTCCTATTGATAAACGCCTGATCGACCAATATAACACGTTGATGCTCTTTATTGCTTGAAAATTTAAAGAAATACATGTATAGGTTACACAAAGGTCACCACTAAGCTTCCATATGCGATGACATAGTTTTCTAGCATCCAGAATATTCTGATTGGGATCTAGAAAAAAGCCAACTAGAAAACTCGACCAATTATCTGAGCCAGCTTGCAAAACAGAAGGAGGAGGCACCATATTTCCATCATTCACCTCAATTTCAAAATCAGTAGGTGAATATTTACCTGCATTGCGGGGTAATAAGCAAAAAAGAGAAGTCCAAGGCTTGGAAGAAGCACAGAAACATTAGGAATTGATGATGAGTCCCAGCAGCAGGACATGAATTTGCCTTTGCATCATTTTGTCAAACATGATCCATGCATAGTCCAGTAACGTTCATTAGTGCTGACTACCACCATCCACGTTACAATCAGACACCAAATTAAAATCAACCACATTACAGTCGGTCATATCTACTATTTTCCTACCAATCAAAGGCAAGGCTTCAACAAGGATCAGAGCCTTACTAGTGACCGAGCGCGGAGCAAAAGCATTCGCAGACGTAGAATGCACACAATTCAAATTAGAGGAACTTTATCATGGAAAATCGACAATAAAGCCTAAGAGAGGCCCGGGACGAGACAAGGAGCGGGAAGGTTGGAATGAAGCCTTAGAACATCTGGACCTAGTCAGACTTGCTGGAGCAGAAACAGGCTGGAGTAGGAAGTATTTACGAGGTTTCTTTGTTATGGTGAGGAGGAGATGGATAAAGGGTCATGATAGAGTTAATCAGGAAAGAAGATAGCAAGATTGGAAAGAAGCAAAAACCCGGGAGATGCCATTTTTACATTATGGTAAAACTTTCACTTCAAATATCCTGAATTTTAAGAACACTTTAAAACATTTTTTTTCAAAATACACAAAGGTATGTCGACATACCCTACCCATGTATGTCGCCATATATGTACTTTTGAAGAGTTGTTTTTTAAATTTTGAACAGTTACGATTTTTGGCTTCATCTTTTCACAAATAGACATATTCCTTCAAACACTATATAAAGGGACGGGAAAATGAATTTTAACAACTACTTTCTCTATATTCTTCTTACTCCAAATTCCTATTATATATTTTATAAAGTCCACTTTCTATACTCTTCAAATTCGCTCAAATTCAATCGCTACTTTACTACATTCATTCTTTATGATCTACTCACTGATTTGCAAGCATTCTTTCATCAATTCAAATATCAATGTGCTATCAAAGGGCTGTAAGATATTATGTATCCAAAGTACAATTATTTATATTTGGAATCAACAACTCTCTAATACTAATTTGTTCGGTTATGCTTCTTGCCGGTTCAAATCAAGTGGGTGTGCTTGTTGCACGTTCAAATCAAGTGTGTGTGCGTGTTACCCGTTCAAATCAAGTGGTTGTGCGTGTTTTCCGTTCAAATCAAGTGGGTGTGCTTGTTACCCGTTTAAATCAAGTGGGTATGCTTGTTACCCGGTTAAATCAAACAAGTTTGCCCTGAGCTTGGAAAGTTAGGAGTGTTTATCTTGTTATCTTAAAATTAAGATTGTATTCTGGTTTGCTAGCTACTTGATTAAAGTAGGTATTTGAAAGGAAATATGTACATATACTATACAAGATTGGATGTTGGATTGATTAATCCGAACCAATATAAAACTTCTAGCATCATCTCTTGTATTTTCACTTTATTTTTATTGCATTTGTACATATCTATGACCGTTTGATAATATATATCTGTATTGATTATGCATGGTTGAATTGAAATCATGAATAATTTAGAAAAGTTTTATATAGTTATAAAACTATAACGACCTAGAATTTGAGTCATTTGATTTTGAAATATTTATTTTATTTTAAATATTGAAATGTTAAATTATGAGTCAAATAGCGTAAATTTCAAAAATAAGGGCTATTTGAATAGGTGAATTGTGGATTTAATATGAATCAAAAATGATTTGGAAATCTTATTTAAATTATGTTTAGATAAGTAAACTTTTAATTCAGAATTAAAAGGGATTAAAATGGTTTTAATAATAATTCATTTTAATCAACGTGTGAAAATAGCCTACTCGAAGACTATCTTGGATTTTGATGAAACCAGTGACGTTGGATCCGTAATAGAGAATTATTGTATGTTAACGAATTTCGTGGTGATTAGACATATCATTTGGTTGTGCGAGCTCGAAATGCGTAGAATTTAATTAAAGGAAATTTAATTAGTATAATTTTATTTTAAAAGCTAAATTCTTTATATGATCGAATTAGAGCCCGATAATAGTTCCATTGAGTTCAGAATAGGGGTATTTAGTACAGAACGTTGGTATTGAGTGCATCGAGATAGATATTTTCGAATAAATTAATGTATACTCTCCCCATACCCTACACAATTCAAACCTTACTCTCCCACATCTTCACTATTCAAACCTTACTTCCACTTCCCTATTTATATTCGCATTTTGAACAAGAGAAGAATTCGACAATTTTCAATTTAAACTCCTCCAAAGCCTATGATCGTGGTACATCGGAGTCATTAACGACTTTTTCAAGCGAGGTCTTCAACTAGGAACTTGTCGGCGAGGATGTGTTGAGTGTGGTCAATGGTGGATATTGACATCGGTGAAGTGTGGGGGCCTTAGTTCGTAGATGATCGAAATAAGAACTTTTGGCTCGTTCTCAGCCTAGGGATAGCATTAGGTGATGGGGTCGTGGTCTCTGGGACCAGCGTGGATGCGGCGGCCTCCTGTAGAGGAGCGGTAATAGATTAGGGTTTGAGGTGATCGAAATTTAGGTTTAGAGTGATGGTAGTTTTTGGGTATTTCATGATGGTGGAGGCATTTCAAACGACAAGGAAAGAATCATTGGGTCGGGGATGGAGAGGCGAGGCTTTGGCGAGGATGAGGTGGCTGGACGTGGCATCTGGTGGCATGGAGGTGTGACAAAGTCTCGTGTTTCATTCGTGTGGCCAAGGTATTTTAGTGAACGAGGGAAAAAAGGTTACGGGGAGAAGGATTAGATTAAAACGAGGTAAATTAATTTAGTTTATGACTATAATTAGTTAATATATTATATTAATTAATTTGTAAATTGTATTAATGCTACAACTATTTCATACGAGGTCGGAATCGAGCGCAACAAGTTGCACTGTACTCGTATCGGCGAATAACACAAAATGGAATTGGATTGGTGACGATTGAAGCTAGTGGAATTCCACGCTGAATTCGAACGTCGTTCAAATTCAAATGGAACTAGAACGTGGAAGCGACTACTGGAACTTCGGCGAGTTAAACTCACTTTTTTGGTTAACCAGTGTGTTATATAGTTGATAAAAATTGATGATTGGATGTTTGGATGATTTACTGTATTATCGGTTGGTTTGGATTTATTCCTGCCCTTGCAGCGGATGACCTTTTATATGTACTCGCTTCATAGCGGATGATCTGAATTATATGATTATATACTATATATGATGTAGAGGGACATGTTGGAGGGATCCAACGTGATTCCTTGCCGTTGTTGAAATTTTATCAATAATATTATTTCTGAATGATTATGAAATATCAAACTGATTGTTAACCCTATAAATTATTCCATTGTAATATATTCAACTTAAACCCAGTAGTAATAGGAAATAAATATCGATATTAGTTAATGTTTGGTAGATATTAGCCTTAAATTAGTATTTTAAAATACTATAAATTGCCATTTGGGTAACTGATTTTTGAGATGGAGAAAGATTAAAAATCTGAGTTTGGGTTTCTAGAAATATCATTATTTTTAAATAGATTAAATTTCTGTTTTACTCCACCTTTTTTATTTGCCCTTTCTGAATTATTTAGAAACGATTTAAAATGTCCAGCTATTATTTAATAATGTTTTAAGAGACTATTTACTTATATTAAATAATGTTTAAAAAAAAGTTATTTATTTATATTTAATATTGTTTTATAGTTAATTATTTATATTTACTATTGTTTTAAAGTTATTTATTTACAATTAATATTGTTTCAAGGTTATTTATCAATATGTTAATATTTTGAAAGGTTGATTATTTAAATATGGTTTGAAATTAATATTAATTATTTATTAATAATATTTTGGAAATTAATTATGACTATTTATAATAATGGTTAAGATAAGTTATTATTATTTTAATAATGTTTTGAAATTATTAATTATTATTTCTAAGATGTTTTGAAGTTAATAATTATTATTTATTTATATTTTTCATTGTTAATAATAATTATTATGTAATAGTGTTTTGAAGTAAATGATTTTTATTTATTTATAAATGTTTTCAAGGTTTATAAATAGAGTTTTATAAACGGACTTGAGTTTTATAAGAGGAGTTTTAGGATTTAGAAAAGAGATTATGAATGATTTTTATAGAAATTAAAAAGGGGATTATAAATGATATAAGAATTATATAAATAGAAATCATTCTTGGTGTTTGAAATATACTTATACCATTGACACAAGTATATGAGTACATTTTCTAAGTTGTGAAAGCGTAATATTTTGTGAATATACTTATACCGTTAGATAAGTGTGTGAGTATTTTCCATGTATTGGAATATAGGGATTTGTGAATATATCTTTCTAAAAATATTTTTATACAAGTAATTTACAAAGTGAAGATTAATTAAAGAGGTTAGCGGTTGCTTAATTATGTGCTTAACCAGTGTTAGCTTTCCGTATGGGATTAAATCCCTGATTTGGATATGTGTTTGTCGATATTTAAATAACCAACAATCAAAAATGGACCCAAAACGTAACTTTAAAAATATCTAAGGGAAACACGTGAGTTATATGGCCTAGTCATTTCCGATGATGTTGTACTATGCATATAAATCTCATTTTGTTCTCCTAGGACAAATGATAAGGAAATCTGTCCACAAACAGTTAGGAGGCGGCCCCGCTCTTATATTTGGCTGTTTATTTCCTAAAGAAACAAGGTTGAGTTTACAGGAAACTATCGAATGTTGTTTTGAAGAGACCGGGTCGGATATATTATCGAAAAAACCACTACGATCCAACTCAAGCGTTTCGAAGTGAATACATCTTGAAGATGATGGAATTTAAGACAGAGCCTTTTGAAGTGCAAGGGCTTCTTGCTACTAATCCTGAGGGTGATTCCAAAATGGGTGTAGTAGAAGTAGTGCCTTCGATTTGTTTATATCCTAAACAACTTTTATGGATGAATGCTGGCATTGCATTGCTACATGGAGGGAAGTGTTAGCATTCTAAGTGGGAAGTGCTATACGAAGGGTAAAATGCAGCCTCAAGCCTCATTAATCGGCAATGACTAAAATAGGAGATATGCAGCAGGGTTAGGTGTGTCGCTCCCATTAGGGTATGATCATCCTTAATTAGAGTTAATATTATCTCTCATTTGTATACTTTGGACCCATTAACAAAAGGGTGATCATATTCGGTATTATCTAGTATGGGGTAGATTGTTTTATGTTGGCAGAGGTTGATAGGTTCGACCTAAGTGTTATTTTATCTAGAGATGCACCATGATAGACGGTACCCCAGTAGTCCAGTCATTGTATGGGATCCATTCTTCAATAAGTGCCATACATACTTAGTTGTGCCCAGCTATGCTAAAACGTGAAATGCAAGCATTTCAGCTATATTAATATTTTACTTTGATCTCCGGGCATGGATTTTCTATAGAAAACGTTTTGGTTATCATAAGAGAAAACCCATTCGTATTTATATGCGGCATGGTTTACGAGATACTTTTATTTTGAAAAGAGTTTGATAGCTTTAAAAATCCATTTGGGTGTGTTTTTCTCACACTGGTTTACCAAACAAATACAGGCGTTCTTCCCTTTCAATGCCAGGGTCAGACCGAACATATTTACAGATTGCTTTAGGTGCATTAGATCCCAGGAGATGAGCTGGAGGCCCAAGATGTATCAACATACTTCTTTGTGTTCCGCTGTACTGTTCGTTGGTTGTATTTATAGCAATTGTAAGGACAAGCTGTTATAACTGTCCAGGCTGAAATAGATTAGTGTACTCTGATTGATGTGTATATATTGCAGTTTTTCTTTATGTAAGATTTGTTGCATACTATAGATCATTCATTCTACCGTGAGATTCTGTTTTGCTCGGTACGAAGTACATTTGACGTGCTAGCGTCGATTTTTGATGGTCGAAAATCTCGGTTCGTTACATTTGGCATCAGAGTGCAAGGTTAAGTGAGTATCTTCGCTTTGGTAGGGATTACTCATTAGAAATAGGGTCAGTAGCACCATAGAATGAGTTTGTGTGTGTGTATTAGCGCATATTTGTTGGTGATATAAAAATGTTTTATATTATGTTGAGTGGCTTGTCGATTCTGGTCAATACACGTAATTAACGTTGTTAATAGGGATCTCTAAACACTTGAGCATCGCAATTCGACACAGTATTGTTTTGAAATTAGATAAATGAAATAATTTTTTTGAGATTATATTTTATATATAAAGGAATTAGTTTTCAAAAATTATTATAGTTATATGTGGTATGCTTGGTTGTTAGGAAAATGATAATATTCGGTAATTATCATTTATTGTTGATTAGTCATGCTCATCCAGTTAAGAGCATTTACTATTGTCGTTGGTTGGTTAGTCGCGTCTGATCAGTTTATAGGCATTGACTATTGTGCCAGGTTAGAAGCATATTTATCCTTTTTCTACAAGAGTTGGGCAGATTAGTGATTGTGCGAAAATTAAAACAAGCAACTTGTGAATTCAATTTCTATAATAACCTGTAATTTTGTCATTTGAAAATGTAATATTTAATTTACTTTAAATATTTAAATACATAATTTTCAAACAAAAATAATCATGATTTATGTGATAAATAAAAACGATAAATTTATATTAAGAATTTGATTACAAAATCAAGAAGTTTGGATTTTCGTCGAAAAATGGCCAAAGTCGGTTTGCGATAAAATTGAATGTATGTTCAATTTTTTTTGATGATAAATAATTCTTTTTTAAATTTGTATAAAATGATAATAATTGACTGATAAAAGTTATATATAGACACACACACACACTTATTTTATAATGATAATAAACTTCGTCGCACTCCGACCAATCAACGTCATATTTTTACCATTGAACTTTAATATTATTAAATATGGTTTTATAACTTTAATAAAATTAGTTTAATTATTTAAAGATGATAAGAAACTTATTTTCAAGTTTTTTTTCCCATAAATAAATAGTTTGACAAAAGCATCAAAATGTGACCGTAAAATGTTTTATCGAAAATCAACGTTTTCTTCAATAGAAGTTGTCGCAATATTGTTGTATCTTTGTTAACAAGTGTTAACACATGTATTTACATTTTAGAAATAATAAAATTTACTTTTACTAAGTATCATTAAAAAATTCTAAAATGTTGTTAGTAGAAGTAAGTAAGGTAATTAAAAAAGTCAAAAAGCAAACATCAAATCAACTCTCACAAAACCAAGGCAAATCTTCATTTTAATTCACTTTTCCATCCAAATACATTATTTAAGAATTAAGTGAATATGATATAAAGTAATGAAGTGGTGGATGATAGTAAGTATTGAAAAAGGTAAGTTTACCTTAAAGCTAAGGAAGCATATTTTGGCAATTTGGTAAGGGGTTAATTTGGTAACTTACCACTTCTTTTCCTATAAATACACAAGCGTTCTTCTCTTCTTCTTCCTTACAAACTTTTTCAAAACAATATCGAACGAAGTCAAAACACCTTCAAACTTTTCCAAAATCATTAGTTCATCACTAGAAAGCTGTATACCAAGTTTAGAGTCAAGGTAAGAAGGTTAGAGGGTCCGACCACCCATGGCTGCGAGTTATAAGGAAAGAAAGGAGGAATTTGGGCTTACTTTGGTTCAGTTTTGAAGCATGGTAGAAAGTATGGTTTATATCTTGAGTTCCTTGCCTTAAAGTTTGACGGAGTGGAATCCAAAGTTAGTTATTTTTTCTTTTAAGTTCATTAAAACCATTGCTAAGTTGAATGAACTTTAAGTATTAAGTGTTGTTTGAAAACTCTTGTTGAATGCTTGTTTAATTTGTTTGCTAAAACAATGGTTTGATTTCCTTGTTTGAGTATATTTGGATGGTTAATTAAGTTTTTAAAATTTTAAAAGTTAAATACTTAATGAGATATGCGGAATTGACTAATACACGTGCTTCGTTTGTGAGATCCAAGGAGACTTGGGTGATGAATGAAACATATCGAAGGGAAAACCTAGATTCTCCAAAATAAATATCAAACCATTTTAACCCAAGATAAAATAAAAAGTGTTATAAACATTTTATAGAATGAAGTGATGATTATTATTTATTGTTGTGTTTATTTCGTTAATTTATTGTTTGAATTAGACTCGACTAGTTTATAAGCAATTTACCTTTTTATATGTATGGGCTGGGTAGACAATAAATTAAGAATGATTAAATACAAATACCTTGTGATTAGAATTGCATGGTTTGACTATAAGTTATTCGATAAAAAATATTGGTTAAGTAAAAATAAAGTAAAAGATGTTTATTATGATTTTGGTAGTAAAAGATATTTTATTCTTTGAATTGAAATGATCTCTTTTAAAAAGTAATAGAAATATTTTAAGAATAAACATTTTTAAAAGGTTATAAAATTGTTTATAAAGCTGTTTTATAAATGATGAGAATTTCGATGACTAAAAACCTAATGCTTGAAAATGATTTCAATTTTTTTTTGGGAAATAGCAACGCTGTGATTTGAAAGTATTTGTGAATATTAGTGATAATGATTTATCACCTTGGGATACAAATGATTTATTATGTTACCAATGATTTAGGTAACCCATAACTGAAAAGTGGGCATATGTTTTTGGTATGGTCCTCTCTTGGAATAGAGGAATGTACTTATTTATTGACTGTATGAAGGCTGGGACCCAATAGATTTGTTACTGGGAAAAACCTCCCGATCTGGTTGCATATGTTTTGATATGATTTTATAGTAGTATTTTGAGATTTTCAAATAAATATTTTAGATGTGATTTGCTTTAAAATCCCCAAGTAAAATATAATTTAATACAAAAGATATGTGTATATACACACACACACACACACACAATTTCAAAGGAAATCGAGAGTTTGGTCCAAAAAATATATTTTAGGAAATGATTATATTTTGAAAACAATATAGTTAACTGGATTTTAGAAAATCTAAAAGTGAGGATTAAGCTAGGTGGGTAGATTTTGGAACCTACATTTGCTTGATATATGCTGTGTAGTTTGAGATTTGCATATTTGTTTATGCGTCGTAGGCTCCCATGGAGTCCTATTTGTCATAGGAGAACTACGTTGCCTTGATCCTGTATCTAATTAGGCACCCAGTTAGATGGGGACACGTAGGCAGTCACAAGGGGTAGTGACGCAACCCAAATAATTACCTTTTCCATATTTATTATTTGCGTTGTTGTATTTTTCCTGCTCATCATTGTAGTCTGCATTTGGCTTGTTATTTGAGTTTACAGGAATGATTATTGTTGTCTCTCTCATCAAAGTTGTGCGGTGGTAGATTTATTTATATTTGTATTTGATATGTATTCAAGCACACCTAGTAGATTAAATTGATTACTCTGATAACTTGTACAATTCAAATTATATCCTATACATTTAATAGTGTTGAATATTTATCAAATACTATGCAATAAGTTGGTATTTTTCATTCGTAGTTTTAGAACGGAAGAGTTTTTTGACGATTTTGACTGGTCTGAAAATCCGAGTCGTTATAGATGGTATTAGAGCTTAGGTTCCGTGTCTAAATAAAATTTGTTCAGGTTAGTAAAATTAACCTAGGAATTTTAAAATGAAAAGTACTTTAATTTGATAAATAAAAATGGATAGGATAAAGCCATACCTATGACTAGGGTTATGAGTGTTGTTTATTTTTAGATGTACTTAATTATTTGGTTTCATTATATTTTCCCGTCCTTGAAAATTCAAAGACGAAATTCTTTTAAGGGGGAAGTATGTAACGACCCATAATTTTATCACTTTAAAAATAGAATATAATTTGTTTTAAATATTCAAATATAGAAATTTCAAACGTAAATAATCATGCTTTATGTGACAAATAAAAATGATAAACTTATTTTTAGAATTTGATTACAAAATCAAGAAGTTCGGATTTTCGTCGAAAAGTGACAAAAGTCGGTTTGCGATAAAATTGAATGTATGTTCAAATTTTATTTTAATGATAAGTAATTATTTTAAATTTTTATATAATTATAATAATTGATTGATCAAAGTTATATATATAGACACTTTTTTTATAAAGATAACAAACTTCATCGCACTCCGACCAATCGACATCGTATTTTTACAATTGGATTTTAATGTTATTAAATATGGTTTTATAACTTAAATAAACTTATTTTAATTATTTAAGGACGACAAGAAATTCATTTCAAGTTTTGTTTACCATAAACAAATAGTTTAACAAAAACGTCAAAATGTGACGACATTTTATCGAAACTCAACGTTTTGTTCAATTTAAGTTATCGCAATGTTGTTGCACTTTTGTTAACATGCTTTAACATATATATATATATATATACATTTTACAAATAATCAGGTTTACTTTTACTATGTATCATTAGAAAATTATAGAATGTCATTACTAAAAGTAGGAAAGGTAATTAAAAAAGTCAAAAAGCAAATATCAAATCATATCTCACCAAAATCATGACAAATCTTCACTTTAATCCACTTTCCATCCAAATACATACTTTGAGTATTAAGTAAAAATGACATAAAACAATGAAGTGATGGATGATGGTAAGTGTTGAAAAAAGTAAGTTTACTTTAAAGTTAAGGAAGGGTAATTTGGTAATTTGATAAGGGATTAATTTGGTAACTTACCACTTCTTTCTTTTCATATAAATACACAAGATTTCCTCTCATTTTATCATACATATTCTCTTTTTCTTCTTCCTTTAAGCTATTTTAATGGCTTCTTCTCTTATTCTTCCTTACTAACTTTTTTGAAACAACATCAAACGAAGTCAAAATAGCTTCAAACTTTGCCAAAGTCATTAATTCATTATCAGAAAGCTTTATGCCAAGTTTAAAGTCAAGGCAACACAAGAAGGTTAGAGGGTCCAAACTACCCATGGCCATGAGTTATTAGGAGAGGAAGGAGGAATTCGGGCTTATTTTCATTTGGTTTCGAAGCATGGGAGGAAGTATGGTTTACGTCTTGAGTTCCTTACATCAAAGTTTGACGGAGTGGAATACAATGTGAGTTATTTCTTTGTTTAAGTTCCTTAAAACCTTTGCTAAGTTGAAGGAACTTTAAATTTAAGTGTTTTTTGAAAAACCTTGTTGAGTGCTTATTTACATTGTTTGCTAAAACAATGGTTTGGTTTCCTTGTTTGGCTAGATTTGGATGGTTAATTATGTATTTAAAAATTTAGAAGTTAAATACTTAATGGCATTAGTGAAAACGACTAGTACACTATTGAATTTGGATGATTCAAATATTTGTTAAAGAGGAAAGAAATTGATTAATCGATTCAATCAAATCAATTAATTTGGCTGATATATGGAAGGATATTTTGAAGGAAACTAATTAATTAGTCAATCAATTAATTAGTCAATGTATATTTGCTATATGAAGAAATAATGATTAGGCATGGAGAATAAAGAAAGATATGGAAACAAAGATTACACCATCTATTTGTACTAAAATCAAATCATGCAAATTGGAAAGATATCTGGGTAATCCGGAAATTGATTTGCTCAATCTCAAGCAACCCTTCATTATCAAGTCTATTTATATGAAGGAATTTCATCTTTGTAAGTAAAAGAAAGTATAGTATCCATCATTATTCTTTCCTCTCTCTTTTGTACTCTTTTCTTTATTGAAATAAAAAGTTGTTGGGTCTCCATGGACGTAGGATATTCATATCCGAACCACGTTAAATCTTCTGTGTCTCTTATTTCTGTTATTTTTCTGTGAGACTGCATAATTCTTTTTAAGTGTCATTGGTATCTAAATAGGCAATAGCAGATCCTGAACAGATAAACCGCTTCCGCTAAAATTAAAAAATTCACTACAGTTTGGTATCGAAGCTAGTGTTATTGTTTCTATTTGGATATCAATGGCTACTTGTAGTAAGTCTGTTGGTTGATCTAGTGTCAATTATGGAGTAACACGTTTTGATGGAAAAGGAGATTTTGGTACTTGGAAGATGAAGATGGAGGCTGTATTGAAGAAGGAGAAGACTTACAAGATTGTTTCTACGTTTGAGAAATTGAAAGGTATTGATGCAACTGATTTGGAAGAGATGGAAGATGAAGCTCTCACAACAATTCAGTTGAGCCTTTCAGATGAAGTTCTTAGAGAATTCTCCCAGTAGAAGACGGCGAAGGAACTATGGGATGCATTATCGGATGCATATCAAGACAAGTCTCTCACTAATCAGATTATTCTTCAGCAACAACTCTATTCGTTCAAGATGAAGCCTGGAGCTGATCTCATGGAGCATGTAGATGCTTTGACGACTTTGATCATGAACCTGAAGGCAGCGGAAGTTGATATTACCGATGAAACTCAAGCTGTGATCCTCTTATGTTCCTTGCCTAAGGAGTATAATGCTTTTGTTAATTCCATGATTTATGGCTGTAGTAAAATTAGCCTGTCTGATGTAAAGGCTGGTCTTCATAATGAAGTATTAAGAGGTAGATTGGCGAGCACTAGCTTGGATAGTGATACTGAAGGCTTATCTGTTCAGAGAGGTAGAGGCCACAGCAGGTCGAAGAAATGTGGAGGACGGAATTATTCACGGTCTCAGTCTAGGGGGCCTAAGAATTTGACTTGTCATTATTGTAAGAAACCATAGCACTTCATAGCACAATGTCCCAAGCTTGAAGGTAGAAGAAAAGATCCAAAGCAAGCCTCAGCTTCTACAGCAGAGAAATCAGATACAGAAAGTGACACCGATGTATTTACAGCTTCTGACTCTTATGGGAAGAGCAACTTATGGCTGATTGATTCTGGCGCATCCTATCATATGACACTTGATAGGAACTGCTTTTCCACTTATCGTGAAATTGATGGAGGAGAAGTTCTGATGCGTAATGATGCTTCTTGCCATATGGTGGGTGTTGGTAGCGTGATGATTAGGATGTTTGATGGTGTTATTCGTACGATCACCGATGTTAGACATGTACCTGATTTAAGGAGGAGCTTGATTTCTGTTGGGGCATTGAGTAGACTTGGATTGAAGATTGTAGTGGAAGGAGAGAAAATGAAGATATCGAAGGGTTTCATGATTGTTATGAGAGGTGTGATGGCAAGAAATCTTTATCTATTAAAGGGCACTATTGTAATTGGTGAATCAGCTTCTGTTACATCCGTTGATTCAGATTCTTCCAGATTATGGCACTTACGGATGGGTCACATCGGTGAGCGCAGCATGAATGAGTTGAGAAAACGAGGATTGATTGATGGAGTTCATCATTCAAAACATGGTTTTTGTGAAGAGTGTGTTCTTGGAAAGCAGACGAAGATTTCTTTTGATTTATGAGAGCATAAAGCAAAAACTGTCTTGGAGTATGTTCATACAGATATCTAGGGTCCTTCCCCTTGTCCGTCTTTAGGTGGAGCCAGATATTTTATTTTGTTTATAGATGATTTCTCTCGTAAAGTATGGGTATACTTTCTTCGGTCAAAAAGTGAAACCTTTGCCAAGTTTCGGAAGTGGAAATCTATGGTTGAGAAGCGGTCAGGGAAGAAATTGAAAGTTCTCCATTCAGATAATGACGGTGAATTTGTATCACAGGAATTCATCGATTATTGTGAGTCTGAAGGCATTAAGAGGCATTACACCACACCAGGCGACCCCTAGTCTAATGGAGTTGCAGAAAGGATGAATCAGACATTATTGGAGAGAACAAGATGCCTTAGACTGACTGCTAAATTGAAGAAGGGATTTTGGGCTGAAGCTTTATCTATGGCGGCTTTCCTCATCAACCGCACACCTTCCACTGCCATAGATATGAAGATCCCTGAAGAAGTATGGAAAGAGAGTCTGTTAGCTATTCATTTCTCAGAATGTTTGGTTGCCCAGCTTATGTGCATGAGAGCAAAGGGAAGGTGGAACCTAGAGCTTGCAAGTGTATTTTTCTAAGTTATAGGAGAGGAGTGAAGGGATATGGGTTGTGGTGTCC
The DNA here is from genome assembly GCA_030765085.1 of Allium cepa. Classification (NCBI taxonomy): domain Eukaryota; kingdom Viridiplantae; phylum Streptophyta; class Magnoliopsida; order Asparagales; family Amaryllidaceae; genus Allium; species Allium cepa. The sequence goes on along the minus strand of CM060941.1, from coordinate 782,450,437 downwards.
TATTAGTAAGAAGATCGTTATGAGTAGGCATGTGACTTTTGATGAGAAGGCTATGTTGAACGTGGAGCCTTCCTCATCGGATGACAATGAGAGGACAGGTGAAGAATACCAGACACAAAGCAAGTCATCTGTTGATTCTTTCCATAGACGTTCAAATGGTATTTCCGATGACACTGTGGTTGATGAGGATAATATCGATGTTGGTACAGAGGATCAAACTCAAGGTGGAGCTCATTCGGAATCTAGGCCTGTCAGACAAAGAAGAAAGCCTAGGTGGCTTGATGAGTTTGTTGGATTGAGCATCGAAGATATTAACTTCGATGATATGGAAACATATGCTTTGAATGTTTTCCATGATGAGCCCTGTGATTATAGAGAAGCTATCACATCAGTTAACAGTTCCAGTTGGTTAGTTGCTATGGAGGAGGAGATTGAATCATTGCAGAAAAATCATACTTGGGATTTGGTGCCTCTTCCCACTGACAAGAGAGCTATTGGATGCAAGTGGATCTATAGAGTGAAAGACGGTGAAAATGGCAATCTCAGATACAAGACAAGGTTATCGCAAAGGGGTATGTTCAAAAGAAGGGGGTAAAGTATCATTTGCTACAGTGGTTTGGCATACTTCTATTCGTATTATTTTGGCATTAGTTGCTCATTATGATATGTAATTAAAGCAACTAGATGTCAAAACAGCATTCTTGCATGGTGACCTAGATGAGGAGATTTATTAAAAGTAGCCGGAAGGGTTCGTTGATAGTAGCAGGCCAGACTATGTTTGCAAACTCAACAAATCTCTATATGGACTGAAGCAGTCTCCTAGATTATGGTACAAGAGGTTTGATAAGTTTATGCTTTCACAGGGATACTGCAGAAGTTTCAAAGACCAGCGTGTTTATTTCAGAAGATGGGATGGTGATATGATTTATTTGTTGTTATATGTTGATGATATGTTGATTGCATCTCGGAGTATGGTCAAAATTAAGGAGTTGAAAGCGGAGCTCAGTAGTGAGTTTGACATGAAGGATTTGGGAAAGGCACAAATAATATTGGGTATGGAGATAAGCAGGGATAGAAATTGGAGAGAGTTAAGGCCCACTCAAGCGCAGTACATCGAGAAAGTCCTCGCTCGATTTGGAATGGAGAAACCCAAACCGGTTGGCACTCCATTAGGCTCTCATTTTATGTTGTCAAAAGACTTATCTCGCTCATCGGAAGAAGACAAGAGGTATATGGTTGATATACCTTATTCTAGTGCTGTTGGTAGCCTTATGTATGCAATGGTGTGCACAAAACCAGATTTGTCCCATACAGTGGGTGTTGTGAGTCGATATATGTCTAACCCAGGCAAAGAGCATTGGCAAGCTGTGAAGTGAATTCTTAGATATCTTCGAGGCACTTCTTTGGTGGGCTTGTTATATGGTGGAGTGGATGGTGACATCTTTCTTAGAGGATATTGTGATTTTGATTACGCTAGGGATAGAGATGCTAGGAAGTTGGTGTCGGACTATGTTTTTACACTTGGCATATGCTCGATTTCATGGAGATCAAAGCTACAATCTATTGTAGCTTTATCGACTACCGAAGCAGACTTGATATCGATTGTGGAAGCAACAAATGAAGGATTATACTTACTTTAGTTGTTGGATGATCTTTCAATGGTGCAGCGGACAGTAGAGCTATTTTCAGACAGTCAGAGTGCGATTCATCTTGTAGAAAATCAAGCTTATAGTTCACGGACGAAGCACGTTGATGTTAGAGTTTTCTTTCTTATGCTTGAGGAAGAACGAAGCAAGATCAAATTGTTGAAAGTGAGTACTTTGGCTAATCCTTCAGATATGATGACAAAGTCACCTCCTAAGGACAAGTTTGAGCATTGCTCAAACTTGATCAGTTTGAAACCTGTTACTTGAGCGTCATGGGGTGCTAGACCCAACAACTTATATGTCGATTGCTTGATGATAAGATGATGAAGAGAGATTGTTATATTTGAATCAAGGTGGAGTATTGAATTTAGATGATTTAAATATTTGTTAAAGAGGAAAGAAATTGATTAATTGATTCAATCAAATCAATTAATTTGGCTGATATATGGAAGGATATTTTGAAGGAAACTAATTAATTAGTCAATCAATTAATTAGTCAATGTATATTTGCTATATGAGGAAATAAATGATTAGGTATGGAGAATAAAGAAAGATATGGAAATGAAGATTACGCCATCTGTTTGTACTAAAATCCAATCATGCAAATTGGAAAGATATCTGGGTAATCGGGAAATTGATTTGCTTAATCTCTAAGCAAACCTTCATTATCAAGTCTATTTAAATGAAGGAATTTCATCTTCATAAGTACAAGCAAGTGTCAAGTGTGGTATCCACCATTATTCTTTCCTCTCTCTTTTGTACTCTTTTCTTTATTGAAATAAAAAGTTGTTTGGTCTCCGTGGACGTAGGATATTCATATCCAAACCACGTTAAATCTTCCGTGTATCTTATTTCTGTTATTTTTCTGTGAGACTGCATAATTCTTTTTAAATGTCATTGGTATCTAAATAGGCAATACTAGATCCTGAACAAATAAACCGTTTCTGCTCAAATTAAAAAATTGACTACATACACATGTTGCATTTGTGAGATCCAAGGAGACTTGAACGACAGATGGAACATGCCGAAGGGAAAGACCGGATGCTCCAAAATAAATATCAAACCATTTTAACCCAAGACTAAATAAAAAGTGATATAAACATTTGATAAGATGAAGCGATGACTATAGTATATTGTCGTGTTTATTTCGTCGATTGATTGTTTCAATTAAGCTCGACCAGTTTACGAGTAGTTTACCTTTTTATATGCATGGGCTAAGTAGATAATAAATTGAGTGATAAATACGAACACCTTGTGATTAGAATTTCGCAGTTTGACTATACGGTGTTCGACAAAAATATTAGTTAAGCATATAAAAGATGTTTATTATGGTTTTGGAGATAAAAGATATTTTATCTTTTGAATTGAAATGATTTATTTTGAAAACTAATAGAAATATTTTAAGAATACATATTTTTGAAGGAGTAATAAAATGGTTTATAAAAGTGTTTTATAAACGAAGAGAATTGCGAGGACTAAAAATCCAGTATTTGAAAATGATTTCAAAAGGTTTTGGGAAATAAAACCACTGTGATTTGAAAGTATTTGTGAATATTAGTGAAAATGATTTATCACTTCGAGATATAAAATGATTTGTTATTTTACCGATGATTTGGGTAACCCATAACTAAAAAGTAGGGATATCTTTTTGGTATAGTTCGCCCTTGGAATAGAGGAATGTACTTATTATCGACTGTATGAAGGCTGGGACCCAGTTGCCTTGTTATTGGAAGAAACCTCCCGATTTAGTTGCATATGCTTTGATATACTTCTTATATAGTATTTTAAAATTTTCAAATAAATATTTTAGAATTAATTTGCTTTAAAGTCCCCAAGTAAAGTATAATTTGATACAATATATATATATATATATATATATATATATATATAATTTCAAAGGTTTTGAAATAAAAAATAGGGAAAAAAATATTTTAGGAAATGATTATATTTTGGAAATAATAAAGTTAATTGGATTTCAGAAAATCTAAAAGTGAGGATTAAGCTAAGTGGGTAGATTTTGGAATCTACGTTTGCATGATATATGCTATGTAGTTTGGGATTTGCATATTTGTTTGTGCATGGTAGACACCTAGGAATCCTATTTGTGGTAGGAGAACTAGATTGGCTTGATCTTATATCTAATTGAGTGTCCAGTTAGATAGAGATACGTAGACAGTCACAAGTGGTAGTGACGTAGTCCAGATAATAATATATCTTTTTCATGTTTATTGTTTATTTCGTTGTATTTTTCCTGCTCATCGTTATATTTCGCATTTGACTTGTTATTTATGTCTGCAAGAATTGCTATTGCGGTCTCTCTCATCAAAGTTGTGCAGTAGTAGATTAATTTGTATTTGTATTTGATATGTATTAAAGCACACCTAGTAAACTGATTACTTTGATAACTTGTACAATTTAAATTATATCATATAGATTTAATAATGTTGAATATTTATCAAATATTGTGCATTAAGTTGGTAGTTTTCATCGGTAGTATTAGAACGGATGGGTTTTTCGGTGATTTTGACTTGTTCAAAAACTCGGGTCGCTACAGTTTAACAGTGATTATAAAGCATCGAAGATAATGTTGGGTTAAATTTTGATTTTTGAGAAAGGTTGTTTGTTGTAACTCAACAAAGTAACATAAGATGAAACTATATAAATAGAATGTATAAACATGGTTTCTAAATTAAAAAGATTTAAGTTGCGGATTCGTGAACTAAAACTCCTAATGTTTTTGGAAATGGATCTTCAAAGTTTGGAAATTGCGATTCTAAAGGTTTTGAAAAAAATAAAAATAGTATTTTTGAAGTATTTTTAAATAGAAGTATTACAAATAAGTGTCAAAAGGAGATAAAAAGCACTGAACCCATTACGGTTGTTGAAAAATAATTTTGATAATGACTACAACATTATCGATGTTCATTTTCGGGTTTCCAATAGAGGAATTACTACCATATGGTTTTGTTTTGGTAAAACAAATTGATTTTAAATCTCAAATATGATTTTTTTTATACAATATATATATATATATGTATGTATGTATGTATGTATATGTATTATGTATTATATGTATTAGGTATTATTTCAGAATAGAATTGAAATAAAACCAGTGTTTAATTCTGAAATTTCAACGAACTATTATACGAATGCATGTATACTATGCATTAGAGTAGATTGGTTTTGTATCTCATTTTGATATGTTTGTTAATTTTCATTTATTAAAATGAAATGGAATTTTTGACAATTTTTAGATATTTGGAAATTCTAAATTGGATATAGAAATGGTGCTATGTATGTATGTATATGTATTATGTATTATATGTATTAGGTATTATTTCAGAATAGAGTTGAAATAAAACCGGTGTTTAATTCTGAAATTTCAACGAACTATTATACGGATGCATGTATACTATGCATTAGAGTAGATTGGTTTTGTATCTCATTTTGATATGTTTGTTAATTTTCATTTTTTAAAATGAAATGGAATTTTTGACAATTTTTAGACATTTGGAAATTCTAAATTGGATATAGAAATGGAGCTAAGTGTTTTGACGAAACATAAGAAAAGGAGTTTTGCTAACTTATAAATTTGAGGAAAATAGTGAGAAAAAGGCAAATTTGGAATTTGTTAGACATTTAGGTTAAGTAATAATTGAATGTTAATAAAAAGGAATTAGTACAGCTAAGGAAACCAATTGAAATAAATACCTAATTTTTACATAGATCATTTTATTCGCATAACTATTCTTGATCTAGATTCAGGCACATGGTTTCAAGGTAATTTACACCGATCCGAAGAAGGATTTTTCACTCTATTGTTGACGGTGAACCCTTGATACGAATTTTTGATTAATTTTAGAGTTTTCTATCATAGTTTATGGCTACACAAGGAGAATGTTAGTATCTAATCAAGGAACCGGATCAGAGTCTACACTAGAAAAGTTGATTGGACGATACTAGTTCGAAAGTGAAATTGTGTGATCGAGAGAGCAATATATTGATATTGCATATGATGATATATGTATATCTTAGGGCTTTATCGTAATTAAATGTTGTCATTGGAAAATGCAAAATGATATTGCTAAAAATTATATGATTGGATATTATGTATAAGTAAGAAGCAAGTATATAGAAGCAAAAGTTTGTTTGATGCCTTTTCACAATTAGAGTTGGTTGCCCCACAAATAGGTACATGTTTATATTGTTTTTTGAATTCGATGAGTTTATGACTAGCCACTTGACTTTTGTTTTCTTTTGGTTGGTTGGGGTCTGTAGTGAGGGTTTGTAGTTTTTCCAATCCAGTCGCGCAAAGGAGACGATACCGATTTTTTTTGAAAACTTAAAAACTTAGACAATTTTATAATCTTCTCAACAAATTGATTTTGAAAGATTATTAGGTTTGGAGCATTCTTCTTACCTTAGTAATTTCGAAGATGAAATTCTATTAAGGAGGAAGAATGTAAGGACCTAGAATTTAATCATTTGATTTTGAAATATTTAATTTATTTTGAATATTGAAATGTTAAATTATGAGTCAAATAGCATAAATTTCAAAAATAAGGGTTATTTGAATATGCAAATTATGGATATAATATGAATCAAAAATGATTTGGAAATCTTATTTAAATTTTGTTTAGATAAGAATGATAATATTAAAATGTTAATTTAGAATTAAAAGCGATTAAAATGATTTATTTTAATTAACGTATGAAAATAGCCTGCTAGGACACTGTCTCGGAATTTGACGAAGCCAATGCCATTGGATCCGTAATAGTAAATTACTGCATGTTAACGAATTGCATGACGATCGAATGTATCATTTGGTCGTGCGAGTCGAAACGCATAGAAATTAATAAAAAGGAAATTTAATTTCTATAATTTAATTTTAAAAGCTAACTTCTTTATATGATCAAATTAATGTCCAATAATAGTTTCATTGAGTTTGGAATAGGCGTATTTAGTGTAAAACGCCAGTGAGCGCTTTGCTTGGAGTTTGAGACTTTGTAATGCATCGAGATAGATAATTTTGAATAAGTTAATGTATACTCATCCCATACCCTGCAGTGTTCAAACAATACTCTCCTACATCTTCACTGTTAAAACCATACTTCCACTTTCCACCTTATATTCATGTTTTGAACCACATAAGAATTCGACATTTTTCAATTTAAACTCCTCCAAATCCTACGATCATGGTTTATCGGAGCCATTAACGGTGCTTTCATATGAAGTCTTCAACTAGGAACTTATCAGAGAGGATGTGTTGAGTGTGGTCAATGATTGAGATCATCGTCGGTGAAGTGCTGGGGCTGTAGTTCGTAAATGGTCATAATAAGGATTTTTGGCTCGTTCTCGACTGAGAGACGACGTTAGGTGATAGGGTCGGGGTCTCTAGGACCAGCGTGGATAGGGAGACCTCCTGTACAGGTGCAGTGGTAGAATAGGGTTTGAGGTGACCAGAATTTAGATTTAGAGCGGAGGTAGTTTTTGGATATTTCATGATGGCGGAGGCGTTTCTGGCAACGGGGCAGGCACGTTGGGCCGAGGACGGAGAGGCAAGGCTTCGATGAGGATGAGGTGGCAGGATGTGGCATCTGGTGGCATAGAAACGCGACAAAAGTTGTGTGTTTCGTTCATGCGACCTAGGTATTTTTGTGAATGAGGGAGAAAAGTTTAGGAGGAGAAGGATTAGACTAAAACGAGGTCAATTAATTTAGTTGATGACTGTAATTAGTAAATATATTATATTGATTAATTTGTAAATCATATTAATGCTATAACTATTTCATACGAGGTAGGAACCAAGCGTGATAATTTGCATTGTACCCATATCAATGAATACTACGAAATGTAATTGGATTGGCGACGATTGAAGATAGTGGAATTTCAAGCTGAATTCGAATGTTGTTCGAATTCAGACAGAACCTGAATACGAAAGCGAAAACTAGATTTTCAGTGAGTTAAACTCACCTTTTTGGCCACCCTTTGTGTAATATAATTGATAAATATTATTGATTGGATACTTGGTAGATTTACTGTATTATCAGTTTGTTTGGATTTATTCCCGCCCTGGAGCAGATGACCTTTTATATGTACCCACCTAGTAGCGTTATATGATTATATACTATATGTGATGAAGGGGGACAGGTTGGAGGGATCCAACGGGATTCCATGCCATTGTTGAAATGTTTTCAATAATATTATTGTTGAATGATTATGAAAGGTCAAACCTGATTGTTAACCCTACGCGTTATGACGTTGTTATATAATCAAGTTAAACCCAGTAGTAATAGAAAATCAATATCGATATTGGTTAATCCTTTGATAGCTATTGGCTTTAAATTAGTATTTTAAAATACTATAAATTGCTATTTAGATTGGAATTATTTTTTGAGACGAAGAAATATTTAAAATCTAAACTTGGATTTTGGAAAATATTTTTATTTTTAAATAGATTAAATTTCTATTTTACTCAACCCTTTTTATGTATCCTTTCGGAATTATTTAGAAATGATTTAAAATGTCCAACAATTGTTTATTAATGTTTTAGAATATTATTTATTTACATTTAATAATGTTTTTAAAAAACTATTTATTTGTATTTAATATTATTTTAAAGTTATTTATATTTAATATTGTTTTAAGGTTATTTATTTAAAATTAATACTGATTTAAGCTTATTTATCAATATGTTAATATTTTGAAAGGTTGATTATTCATATAATTAATATGGTTTGAAATTAATTTTAATGGTTTATTAATATTGTTTTGGAATTCATTATTACTATTTTAATAATGGTAAAGATTAATTATTATTGTTTTATTGATAATGTTTTCAAATTATTAATTATTATTTTAAAGATGTTTTGAAATTAATAATAATTAACTATTTATAATATTTATTGTTAATAATTATTAGTATATAATAGGGTTTTGAAGTAAATGATTTTTATTTATGCATAAATTTTTTGAAGATTTATAAATAGAGTTTTATAAACGGACTTGAGTTTTATAAGAGGACCTTTATAAATAGTTTTATAGATTTATAAAACAGATTATAAATGATTTTATACAATTTTATAAATAGAAATTATTCTTAGTGTTTGAAAGTATACTTATACAATTGACACAAGTATATGAGTATATTTTCCAAGTTGTGAATTGTAGTGTTTTGTGAATATACTAATACCATTAGGGTAAGTATATGGATATTTTCCATGTACTGAAATATAGGGATTTGTGAATATATCTTTGTATAAGTATTTTTATACATGTATTTTTCAAAGTGATTTTAATTAATGAAAAGATTAATTAAAGAGGTTAGTGGTTTCTTATGTGCTTAACTAGTGTTGATTTTTCCTATGGAATTAAATCCTTGATTTGGATGTGTGTTTATTGATAGTTAGATAACTGACTATCAAGTATAGACCTAAAACTTAACTTTGGAAATATCTAGAAGAAACGCATGAGTTATATGGCATAGTAATATTCAATGATGTTGTACTGTGCGCATAATTCTTCTTTCGTTCTTCTAGGACAAAAGATAAGAAAATCTATCCACTAAAGGTTAGAAGGTGACATTCGCTCCTATCTTTGACTGTTTATTTCCTAAAGAACCGGGATCGAGTTCACTAGAAACTATCGAATGTTGTTTCGAAGAGACTGTGATCAGATATGTTATCAGATTAACCACTTAGATCCAACTCAAGCCTTTCCAAGTGAAGAATCTTGAAGATGATAGAATTGAAGACAAATCTCTTTGAAGTGCAATGGCTGCTTGCTACTAATCCTAAGGATGGTGCCAAAATGGAGGTAGTAGAAGTAGTGCCTTTAGTTTGTTCATATCCTAAACATCTTGTATGGATGAATGCAGACATCGCATTGCTGCTTGAAGGGCAGTGTTAGCATTCTAAGTGGGAAGTGCTATATGAAAGGTAAAATGTAACCACAAGCCTCATCAACTGGGAATGACTAAAATATGGGATATGTAGCAGGGCTAAGTGGATCTCTCCCATTAGGGTACGATCATCCCTATCTAGAGTCGATATTATCTCTTATTTGTATGATTCAGGGCCCATCAACCAAGGGCTGGTCATATTCGGTATTATCTAGTATGAGGTAGGGCGGTTCTCTGTTGGCAGAGGTCGAGAGGTTTGACCTCGGTGTTATTTTATATAAAGACGCACAATAGGCGATACCCCAGTAGCCCAACCATTGTATGGTATCCATTCTTCAATAAGTGCTGTACGAACTTAGTTTGCCCAACTATGCTAAAATGTGATATGCAAGCATTTCAACTACATTCATATTTTACTTGATTCCCAAAAATTACTAAAATATCACTGGATTTACTATAGAAAATGTTTTGGTTATCGTAAGATAAAAACCCTTCCATTTTTATGTGCGTGGTGATCTTACATGATACCTTTATTTTAAAAGAGTTTGATAATTTTAAAAATCCATTTAGGTATGTTTTTCTCACGATGGTTTACCAAACTGATCCAGACGTTCTTCCCTTTCTCGGGTCAGACCAAGCATATGTAGAGATTTTTTTGGACGCACTGGAACCCAGGAGACGAGCTGAAGAGCCAAGACATATCAATGTACTTCTTGTGTTCTGCTGTGTTGCCTGTTGGTTATATTTACCATCAATTGTAAGGATAAGCTGTTATAATTTTCCATGCTGAAGTAGGTTAGTGTACTTTCATCCCTATCTATTTCCTTCTTTCATCCCTAACAATCGGGTTTTCCGGCATTCCATTGCTCGACACGTAATATAGTGGACGTACGAATGTCGATTTTCGAGGGTTAAAAATATCAATCCATTATAAAAACACTATTCACCCCCTCTTGTGTTAAAGTAGCCTTAAAAACCAGTCACAATATACTACTCTGTTCCCCACATTTGCATTCAGGGCATTAGGTTTTCAAAAACTCATTATTCGATTTTTGAAATTATAAATGGCTACTAACACTTGTAGTACATTATTTGACAATTTTACAAAAAAACAAAGTTGTAAAATCATTAGGTTGCCTTCAAATAGATTAGGAACTAATAATATTGAAAAACATACTTGATAATTTGAAATTTTATAAAGTAAAATTGCAGAACAGGTATGTTATATGGCAGATAGCGAATAGACACATGATAACCATACATCACAAATCAAGAAGGACAAATGGATACTGGACAGTGGATGCTCAAGACACATGACTGAAAATCCATAGATCTTAAAGCACATCATTTACGAAGATGGAGGAACAATTAACATTTGAGATAACTCAAAAGGATACGTCATCGACATCGCAACTCTAAAACTCCTACTATTTCTAATGTTTTGCTAGTTAGAAATTTAAAACATAACCGGCTTAGAATTAGTCGATTATGTGATAAGGATTTCAAAATTAAGTTTGAAAAACAAATTTTCCACTTCGAGGATAATGGGTCTACAATTATTTTTAAAGGAGTTAGGTAATGTAACATATACATTTTGAGTATGAAAATGGTCGATGATAATCTCCGTCTTTAGCCGAATCCGACGATCGTTGGATTTGGCACAAACGATTTGGCCATTTAAATTTTAACCATTCATCCAAAGTAGACAAATACGAATATTCTAAGAAGACTTCCAAATATGATTTTTAATGTTAATAACCTATGTGATGATTGGCCACTAGGAAAACTTCACAAAAGTTCATTTAAATCAAAAGAAATGGTTCCAACTACACATCCCTTAGAACTTCTTTACTTGGAACTTTTTGGACGATCAGAAGTATAATCAATAAACCATAACATATATGTTTTTATAATAGTAGATGACTTTTCAAGATGAACTTGGACGATATTTCTAAAACATAAAAGTGAAGCATTTGAAATGTTTAAAAATTTTACTGTGAAAATTCAAAATCAAAAGAGAATTAAAATTAAAACGATAAGGAGTGATTGTAAAGGAGAATTCGAGAATGAAAATTTTGAAACCTTTTGTGATAAGAAAGAAATTACATATAACTTTTCTTTCCCTAGAACTCCTCGGAAAATGGAGTTGTAGAACATAAAAATAGAACTATACAAGAATGTGCTGGGACTATGTTAAATTATAGCGATTTATCAAAAAAAAATTGGCTGAAGCATTTATTACAACATGTTATATTTTGAATAGAATTTTAATAAGACTATTAAACAAGAAGACACTGTACGAATTATTTTTTGATGAAAGGCCAAAAGTATCTTATTTTAGAGTTTTTGGGTAGTGAAACTATTATACTGAATAGAAAATATAATTTAGACATATTTGACGCCCAGTTACATGAAGGTATATTATTCAAATAGAAGCAAGAACTATAGAGTATTTAATATTAGAACTAACACTATTGAAGAAACTTTTCATGTTTTATTTGATGAAAATTATAAAGTAACTAATACTAGTACTGACAAGGAAGAAGATATTAATCCTAGTGAGAATAACGAGATTATAAATAATGAAACTACTAACAACGAAAATAATAATACCAAAAATTCAAATACAAATAAAAGAGCAAATTTTTTGAAAGACCATTCTTAGGAAAATATTCTAAGAAGTATAGAGTCGGTTGTAAAAGCTTGAAATCAACCAAATAAGATGAGTAAGGCAGCATTTACTTCAACTAGCGAATCCAAAAATCCAAAAGAAACATCATCAGATGATTCTTGGATTATTGCCATGCAAGAAGAACTGAATAAGTTCACTTGATATAATGTTTGGGAATTAGTTTTACGAATGAAAAATCAATCTATAATAGAACTAGGTGAGTTTATAGAAATAAATTTAATGAACAAAGATAAGTTATAAGAAATAAAGCACGTTTAGTTGCACAAGGATATAGCCAAGAAGAAGGAATAGGCTTTGATGAGACCTTTTTCCCATCTAGCCAGATTAGAAGCCATAAGAATTCTACTTGCTTTTGCCAACCATAATAACTTAAATTATTTCAGATGGATGTCAAAAGTTCATTTTAAATGGTTTTATTAAAGAAGATGTATATATTAAACAACCCCCACGTTTAAAAAATGAAAAACTCTCTAATCATGTTTAATAATTAAAAAAGGTGTTATATTGTTTAAAACAAGCACCTAGAGCCTGGTATGAAAGACTTGAATCATACTTGATACAATCTAATTTTGAAATAGGTAAGGTATATAATAACTTATTTATAAAAGAGTTAACAATGATATTCAACTCATACAAATATATATATATATATATATATATATATATGACATTATTTTTGGGTCAACAAATGAATAACTAAATAAAAAATTTGTTGACATAATGAATAAAGAATTTGAAATGAGTCGCATGGGAGAATTAACATTCTTTCTAGTTTACAATAAGACAATTAAACAATAAAATATTTATAAGTCAAGAAATATACACCAAAGAATAAGTAAAGAAATTTGGAGTGTCTAATACAAGCGGTAAACCGACATCCATAGAAACTAGTGAGAAACTTAACAAAGATGAAAATTCAAAAGACGTTCATCAAAAGCTATATAGAGGTATGATAGGATCTTTACTCTATATCACATCTAATAGACTTGATATTATGCATAGTGTATGCATATGTGCATAATATCAGTCGCAACTTAAGGAGATACATCTTAAAGCTGTAAAATGCATCTTAAAATATGTTAACAACACATTAGATTATGGGCTTTTCTATCCAAAAAAAGATTCTTTTGACTTAATATCATATAATGATGCTAGTTATATTGGATGTAAGTCACACCGAAAAAGTACAGGTGGAACTTGTCTCTTTTTGGGACACTTACTTGTTTCTTGGTTTAGTAAAAAACTAAATTTTGTATCTATCCACAATAGAGGCAGAATATATATTAGCGGCATTAGCATATTCATAGGTTATACGCATCTGTGCAGTTAAAGTACCCTGCCGTTCTATAGCGTTTGAGCTGCGAAAAGTTATAGCGGAAATATATCAGGGATATAGTGGGATATAGCGGACGACTTTAAAATGAGGAACGGTGAACATTCTACATTAAAAAGACGAACAAGTATTACATATTATTTCTCATCAAGCAAAACAAGTTATGATAAAGTAAAGATAAACAAAGTTGACACTTAAAAAGTTAGAATTAGTTATAACAACCAACCGCGTATATCATTGTTACATCAACTTTGAAGTTACCATAAAACATAAAAGCAAGACATCAAGAAAAATGCTTATTTATAGGAAATGGGGATATAGCCGGGCAACAAAATCGGAGATATAGCGGATTATTGCCGCAATATCGGGGATAATAGCAGACCTGCTATATTGGGCTGCTTTATAGGAATATCGTTTCCCCAAAAGTCTACTAAAGGATATATCAGGGCAATATCGGGGAATTGACTGCATAGATCTGCATGCAACAAACTCTAAAAGATTTTGGTTTAAACAATCACCAATATATTATGATAAAAATACCGCAACAAATATATCTAGAAATCCAACACATCTTGCTAGGACAACATATATAGATATAAAACATCATTTCCTAAGAGTAATGTAAAAAAAGAAATTAATACACTAGAATTTATAAATACATAAAATCAAATAGCTAATATTTTAACTAAACCAATAGCACAAACTACTTTCATCAACTAAGAAGTGAACTTGGAATATATTCATTTACAGAAATCTAGAAATAATAACTTTTAAAATAGAAAGAAAAATGAAAAACAAAATTATCCAGTATATGTCTACATATCTAGGTAGTCTATGTCGACATACCCGGCAGTTTTCAAAAAAACTGTTTTTTCCTTCTTTCAAAATTTAAAAACCAATTATCAACCAATATATTTCGATTCCAAACTCATTTTCTTATCTCCTTCCTTCTAAAAGTTCAAAATTAACTAGTCAAAATGAATCCATCCAACTCCAAGTGTCCAAGGGAAAAATCAAGCCCGTTACATGACTTCATGTTCTCTAAACTAGGCAATATTGAAAAAGAATTGAAGCATGTTCTCATAATTCTTACAGAAATTGAAGTAATGCAAATTCGATTCAAAATCAAATAGAAGAAGCAAGAGAGAATGTTGAGGAATTTGTAAAAACATCTATTGGATAATCAATCAAATCAAATAATCAGTGAAGAGGGAGATACTCGAATATATCTTGCTATTCATAACTCTATGAATCAAGATGATGAAGAGGCGAATAAGAAAAGGACGATGACAATAACAAGGATGAATATGAAGGTAGAGTTCGTTGGTAAGGAGAAATCAATTACGATATTCATGGAAATTTAGCGGAACAAAAAGGAATTTTCGTCTTCACTATCCAAATTAGTCCGTTCACAAATCACCAATAAATAAAACTAAACATTAATTTGTGAATGTAAAAAGTATTATGGGTATGTATATTAGTTTGGTTTGAACTTATAGGGTTGTTGTAATGCCCCACTTTAAGACCCACACTAACAAATGATATTACTATGTAATATCGCCTGCTTGTGCAGAGAATAAGGCTAGCGTGAGCGAGGATTGACACGTTGAATTGAGTAATAATTTTTTTCCTGAAGTAGATTCGACATATGCAACACAAGCTTAAAACGGTATTACGGAGCTTATACGATTGCTCAAAACAACATAAAAAATCTCAATACACAGAACCACAGAATACACAGTAGAATAAAAATATATAACATATACTAGAAAGGTCAAATGAATATATACAACGAGATGTTTACAAAGATTGTACTACAAGTATAACATGATAAATACATCAAGTACAACCCAAGTCAAACATTGCAGATAAACAAGGTCTATCTCGATATATATATAAGGTACTACATCACAGGACTACAAATTGATACGTGGATAAATATAGACATTAGAGATATGTTTTAGGCTAGGCAAGCTCTAAAATCAACATAAGGTAACTAAAACACTCCGTCTAAATCGAGTATTATTAAGAAATAAACTAAATAATAACGGTCAGTCATGCACTGATTCAAGTCAAAAAGGTGAGATAAACTGTAATGACCAAAAAAATTTAACGATTTTAATAACATAATTAACTGAATTTTTTCGTGAAAAATAAATAATAAAATTTTAAAATGAAAATTTGATATTTGGAATAGTGTATTTTAATGTAGCAAATATCAGTTTTTCATCAGAAAATATGTAAGTTAGTTTTGTTATGTAATTTTCAATTTCAATTTAAAATCAGTTAATTTGATGAAAATTTAATATTTTCGAAATTTTCATATTTTATATAATAAAAATGTAAATCATATTCTGAGTGAGACTTCATATTTCGTTTCGTCAAATTTAGACTGTTATACACTGTTTATCTTATTTTCGGCGAATGGCAACAATTGGCAGCGGATATGGATTTTTGATAGGATGACCATATCGCTAATATCTGTGCATCATTCTGTTCATCTCGTTGTGCTGATCTCCGCAGTATATTCATTTGTCAATTTCGACGTCCGATGCATGGCGAAAACTGCGAAATGATTAGCCGTCAGTCCACCTTTTGCTTTTTCTGTGTCTTTTTATCGTCCAACCGCGAGAAAATTGAATGGCCATTTAACATTATTATTCCTTGAATTCACCCTGACTTTTTATTTTCTCATTGTTTTAATATTTATATCCAGTCGTTTTATCTGCTATATCTCTTCGTCTGTTCTTCATTCTAGAAAATATAATATACGAAAAACTTGTATTCATGGTTTCCTGAGCCTGCTCACCATATTTTCCTCGGCCATGAGAACAATCATCACCGATAGCCTACAGCCCGCTCACCAACTCCATGCCTATCCCCGATAGTTTCGACCACGCCTGCTCCACCATCCAGTGACTGCCCTTCCCACATCTCCTCCCTCCGCCTCTTCCCATCTCCCCGCCGCCAATGCATCAGCCCACCTCCTTATCACCATCTACCACCAAGTTCGCCCAGACAGCCACCGTACTCCCCTCCAAACCTCAACCTCATCTATCGCCGCAGCCTGCAGCCATCTCGCTTCTCTCCGCCCACCATCCACATCCTGTCTGAACCGTATAGCCCTGCCACCACATCACCCATCACCAAAGCAAACACAGCACACCATACAAACCCCGCAAGAATCACCTCATCCACCACCTTGAAGCATCCCATGTCGACAGACCTTCCACCCTCTCTGTTATCCCGCTTTCTGGCAAAGCCGCGATACCAAAAGATTGATCGAAAAACGAAGGACAGTTCGCCTCAGAGGTTGATCGTACTTCCTTTAGCCATGGATATCACTGAATTTTATCCGAGTCCAGAATGAGCCACAATTGATAGGACACGGCAAGAAAGGCTACAAGAGTCAGCATTTCAAATTTCAGGTCAATCCGAGGTCGTATGCTCAAGTTATGATGGATTCAAGTTGAGAAAGATGGACGTTGCTCTGTTCGAAACCATGACCCCACCTATGTTCGAACCCATCTGGTTCGAACCCAAGGAGTGAGGCAGCGCCTCGAACCCATGCACATATGCCAAAGTTCGAATCAATGAGTTCGCATCTATCGGTTCGACACCACTTCGAACCCAACTAGTTCGAACCCACCACGTTCGAACCGATAAGAAGGGACGACTTTCGAACCCATCGACTTCGAACCCTTCGAACCCCCATGGGTTCGACTCCATCACTTTCGACTCCATTGTTTTCGAACCCATCACAGAAGCCCAGTTCGAACCCATCACAGAGCTATCTTCGAACCCATCACAGTGCCATCTTCGAACCCATCACAGAGTCGTGTTCGAACCCATCCCTGATGCCATGTTCGAACCCATCCTGTGCTGCCTTATTCGAACCCACTGGGTCAACCCACGTGTCTTCCATCGGTTCGAAGTCACCGAGATACACGGAGTTGAAGCGGTCAACACGGAGAGAAGTCCGGATCGATTCGAAACTTGCGCTCCAGTCACCACGAGGTCGCGTGCCACACTGGTTTCGAAACCATCGTTTCGAGTAACAGGGATTCGAACAAAACAACCTTGCCGTGAAGTCTATTTCGAACCCAACATATCTCCTAACCTACTGATCCAAATGCAATGAAACTTTCACAGATGCTTGCATACATGCTGAAGAATGTCCACGCCAAATTTCACCTCGACTGGATGAATTCTTGATCGGTTCGAATGGAGTTCGAACCGATGCCAAAGTGGGCCCAAACTTCCCGAGACCGTACGTGTGGGCCCCCTCACGTGCCAGAAGTGGTCTCCCGAGTTTTCAGCGAGTTACCAGCAGCCTACACCTATAAATAGAGCCCCAGGGCCAACAGAAAAGGGATCTTCTGACTCTGAGACGCCGAGACTCTGCCGGATCAAGATCTCCATCATCCTACATCATAATTTCACTACTGATTTCGAATTTCCAGTTGTAACTTGCGGTGGATCGCTGTAACAACTTGTAATCATTGAAAGAGAATCAATAAAACATCAAAAAACTTCACAATGGACGTAGGTAACACGCCGAACCACTATAAATCGCTTGTCTACGCATTTACTTTACTGTTGATTGGAGTTTTTGTTAGATAATATCTGTTTTGAACTTGCATTCTTGACTATTATCTCTTCAACGACTCCCGAAGAGTGTTGTGCCCAATTTTGACACAAACACTTTGGTGCTTTCACTGAGAAAACCCAGATTTTCTCCTGCTCGTTGGATCTGTCATCGATACCGGATTGAACAAATCTAAGAGAGAGATCCAGATTGTTAAATCCAACTTCCTTCCCTTCTATTCAGATTTGCATAAAGTCTAGGAAAGGAACTCAACTGTAAAAATGGTTAGCACAAGAACCACCTCGAACGCCGTCAATCAAGAAGGACAGGATTGACAGAATCCTGCCCCTCTGCCTCCACCTAATCAAGATGCCGCTGGGCACTCAGAACCGTCGGGTCCGGTTACCCGACAAGAATTGCAGTTGTTACTTCAAGAGCTGACCCAGAGTCGGCGACAACTAGAAGAACAGCTACGCGCCAACGCTGAGCTAATCAACCAGCTAGATCGCCAGAAACGAAAACGATCCGCGAGAGACCGTGCTTATCGCTCTTCTAGCGAAAGTTCTTCATCTTCTGATTATCATAACCGACCCCCACGACCCCGGTTAGATGAGGGTCGTATGCCATCCGCTGGAAACCAACCGATATTGACCGTTGGACAAATAAGAGTTGGTCCGTCAGCCAGTTTCCAAACCGGACCCTCCTCCCGAGGGGGTGCCATTCCTCACCACGCCGCTGAATACCGCACCGCTAGCGTTGCGGCTGAACCAGGGGTCGACGCTCGAGATCAGTCGGACCTGGACCGTCGTCAAAGCGGTCATACTCCTGAACCGTACGTCCCAGAGGACTATGAGCCGAGAAGGCGAGATTTGAACCGTCAACGATATCCGGTTCGAACCCAAAGTATGGAACGTGACCATACTCCGGTGCAAATGCCGGATCTATCAACTATGATACGACAGATGATTCGTGAGAGTCAGGGATTCACAAACGACGATTGGGGAGTTTCCCGAAGTCACACTCCCTTTACGGACGACATTCTTAATGCTGAACCCCCACGGCGATTCCGAATGCCCACTCTGCCCATGTATGAGGGAAACTCCGATCCCAATCAACATATTCTAAAATATGAATGGTCGATGACGGCTGCCAGAGCCGACGACGCTGTGAAATGTCGTAGTTTCCCCATATCCCTGGGGGGCATCGCCACCATGTGGTTCACCCGATTGCCTCCTCGATCCGTCTCCTCATTCGACCAGCTGGCCACAAAATTCGTTGAGCAATTCCGCATGCACGTCGCAAGGCCGAAAGATGTCAACACTCTATCCAGTGTCACGCAAGCTCCCGGAGAGACGCTCAGACACTACTTAGAAAGATTCCATACTGCATGTGCGGAGATTAGTAATCCAAATGATAACTCCATCCTTATGGCGTTAACCAAGGGGATCGACCCCGATTCTGAATTCGGCAATTGGCTAGCTGGAAAACCACCTGCGTCATTGGACCGTTTCCATGCCAAAGCAGCTCAATTCCTGAGACGGGAAGACGCGAAACAGTCTAGGAAGCAAACTGACGCAGAATCAAACGTGGGAGGAACCCAGAGCAATGTTGCAATAAAACAATCCGGTGAGAGCTCCGGAAAAGTTCAGTTGAACATTAAAAATAAACAAGCTCGGCGAAGAGAGAGCGTGAATCAAATTAAAAAACAAGATCAAAATAGCGGTCCGCAACGCAAAAATCCGAAGTTCGACAGTTATACTCCTTTGAATACTTCATTGGAGGACTTGTATGTACAAACCCGTAGTACAATTCAATATGAAAAACCTGCTCCGAGACCGTCGTCAGAAAGACAAATCCAAACAGGAAAATTTTGTAGGTTCCATGAAGGCTACGGACACGATACGAACGAGTGTCGTCACCTACAGGATCTTGTTGAAAAACTGATCAGGGAAAGGAGACTCGATCGATTTGTGCGGACACCGCAACCCAGGGAAGCAGGTCCATCAAATCAAATCAATGAACCCGATCAACCGAGGCATGAGGACTCCGATGGTCCTCGCGGGAGATTGGTGATAAACGCCATCAGTGGCGGACCGACTTTCTCAGGAGCCTGGAACGACGAGGATCTTCGTCATTGTCACACATGACAGGCTCATTCAATCTATGAATATTTTGCAATTTCATTTACATTCTGAAATTTGATTTTGTAATAAGGCACTGACTTTGCCATGTTTTCTCATTTCAGCAATAAAACATTATCTCTTCAAGCTAAAGCTGTGATTCATCGAATACAACATTCAACGATCACGACACACGAAGAGCTAAGTTCCATCGAACAATGGAATTTATTCAAATAGCGAGTGACTGCGTTACAACCGGCCACTCACTAAGTGAAACCCCAGCTCGGGGGCAAGTCAACACATCGAAGGCTGAACCGGACCAACACACGACAGTCCATTTAATAATTCGTTCCCGGAGTGCGAACGGACTCCAACTTCCCACTGCGTGAATTGGAGTATAAACATTTAACAATTCGTTCCCGGAGTGCGAACGGACTCCAACTTCCCACTGCGTGAATTGGAGTATAAACATTTAACAATTCGTTCCCGGAGTGCGAACGGACTCCAACTTCCCACAGCGTGAATTGGAGTATAAACATTCAATAATTCGTTCCCGGAGTGCGAACGGACTCCAACTTCCCACTGCGTGAATTGGAGTATAAACATTTAACAATTCGTTCCCGGAGTGCGAACGGACTCCAACTTCCCACTGCGTGAATTGGAGTATAAACATTTAACAATTCGTTCCCGGAGTGCGAACGGACTCCAACTTCCCACTGCGTGAATTGGAGTATAAACATTTAACAATTCGTTCCTGGAGTGCGAACGGACTCCAACTTCCCGCAGCGTGAATTGGAGTATAAACATTTAACAATTCGTTCCCGGAGTGCGAACGGACTCCAACTTCCCACTGCGTGAATTGGAGTATAAACATTTAATAATTCGTTCCCGGAGTGCGAACGGACTCCAACTTCCCGCATCGTGAATTGGAGTATAAACATTTAACAATTCGTTCCCGGAGTGCGAACGGACTCCAACTTCCCGCAGCGTGAATTGGAGTATAAACATTTAATAATTCGTTCCCACTGCGTGAACCAACCCATCAATGCGGACTCCGAATCCCCAAAACATGAATTGGGGTATGAACATAAGCTACGGGTTCCCGGAGCGCGAACCGAAGCATCCGTGCAAACTCCATATTCCCGAAGTGCGAGTTGGGGTATAAATGTCAATTCCGGGTTCCTGAAGTACGAACCCAAACTTACATGTTTTATCCAAGCTCCCGGCGTGTGAATTGGAGCACCAACACCAAGTCAAAGTTCCCGTAGTGCGAACTAAAGAGTTAATACTAACTCCGAGTTAGTAGAGTGCAAGTTGGAACGTGAACACCATCCCCAAGTTCCCGGAGCGTGAACCATGTTACAAGTATCAATGACACTTGAATTCCTGGAATGCAAACCAGGTTATCGATCTCAAATTACTCTAAGTCCCCGGAAGGCGGACGTGTACTTAAGATTTGCAACAAGTGCAATCGACTGCCAAAAATATAAGTGTTGTTCCCCAAGACTGGGGGGGCACGAAAGCTAAGTGTCAATCACTCACCGAAGTGATACAACGTCCGAAGTTCAACTCATTCATCAATCACAACTTGTGACCAAGGTTCTCAAGCGTGGCAAATGAAACGAGCTCTACTTAAACGGTAAAAACACCACAAGTACACCGGACCGAAAACAAGGCACTGCAAGTACTTAAGCACAAATAAAACAAGAGTTGAAGCAAAGAAGCTAAAGTTTATTTCAACTAACCAAAAATGAGGGCTTACATATGAAAAAGTTTTCCCAAAAACAATCCCTACTAGCAGGAGCCGAACCTGCATCTATACACGGCTTACAAAAATAAAAAACAAGTACTTGTCTACCAAAAAATCTACTTGTAAAGTCACTCTACTTCTTCCTCTTTTTCGTCTTCCTTATTAGTGGTTCATCATTATCAGAATCACTAGCGACAGAAATTCTTTTTGAGTGCCTCCTCTTCGGCGGTGACTCTTCGGCTGGGGGCATGATATCGATGTCCTCCTCAGAACTCGAATCTACAGGGAGGCTTCCCGCCGGAGGAGTAGGGGGGACTGGATCTGTGACGGAAATTGAGATAGTGCCACCCGATGGTACTATCCTAGCGGGTGTTGAGCTATGCGCCGTCGCGCTGCCACCGGCGCTACCACTGTGTCCCGCAGCTTCTATTTCAGCGCTGATTTCAGCCAAAATTTCCTCTTCTCGAGTCGTTTGGGCTTGGCTGGGGGCATCCGCAACTTGCATCGAAGAACTTGAGGTCGGCAGGGGATCACTAACGATGATAAACTGTAAGTCCGTAGAGTAACCGCCCTGCTCACCGAGCAGCTCGCTCACCATCTGTTCCTCGAGAGATAACCCACTCCCCTGTGCCGCCTCGATCGATACCGTAGTTACAGCAGTGGTCTCGGTGGCGATGGCCTTAACCTTTTGGCTTGATTCTTGAGCCGTGACTGTCGGCACAACCTCCGTCACTAGGCAAAAACAATAAGTTATTAGTAACTCCTTCAAAACAAACTCTTTATTTAGAAAACACTTGAGATAATTTCGAAATACCTTCTCCAGTTTGACTCGCAGACGGCTGAACGACCTCGGAAGTGTGCTCATGGATAGGAGATAAGTGCGGCCGCTCCGGGTCATAAGCAGGAACAGGTGGCAAGCTAACCGCAGACGCAGGCACGGACAAAGGCGATGTGGTGACTTCAGTGACATCCGCATGGTGCTCAACGCCCGATCCCTCTCCAACTTCCAGGGAACGACCACCCACCATCTCCTTCTCATGAGCAATGATAGCATCGTGAAGGACCTTCTTTTCATCCTCAGTTAATAACCGGTTCTCAAGCTCGAATCGGTCAACCGATTCGCCCGGATGCGCTTCCCCCTCTTCCTCGACCAATCGCTCCCAAGCGCTGCGAAGGTGAACGGGATAATCTTGAAGCCAGGCTAAATTTCGGTGTTTTAACACGTTGGCGTTATAAGTTATAAGCAGATCTTCGATATCGGCCTCTAGCCTGGCCTCTTCTCGTTGAACTTTCTCCTCCACCTCTATCTTGACCGCTTGAACTTTCGCCACCGCAGCATCCCTTTCGGTGCGAAGAATCACAGCTTGTTCGCACGCCTCCTGAGCTGCGCTATTCGCATCATCCCTTTCCTTGGCAATTTCAGCAAATTTTGACTTAAGCTCATTCAACTCCTTCAGGGCAGTGTCCCTCTCTGCAGTAACCAATGTATTTCGATGACCCATGTCCTCAACCGTGGCGTAGTGTTCGCGTTTCATCCTATCCATGATTGCCTGGGCTTCATCGGCTTTTTTAGTGGCCTCTATTTCAGATTTACGGGATGATTCAGCCTCAGTATTCAGCACTTGAATGATGCGATCTTTTTGTGCTAACTCGGCTTGCAATTTTTCAATGGTGGCTGCTCTTTCGAAGGCCAAGGCCGATGCTTTTTCGGCCGCTCTATACCACACTTTGTACTGTGCGTAGAAATCGTGCACATAATCAAGCGCCCATTGCTCGGCCTCCTGTGGGATTCTTTTCAGGTTCGGGGGGAATACGTAGTTGTCGAAGCATATATTCGGGAACTCCCTTTTCAATTGCGCGAGCCTGATTGCTCCTTCCCCCATGATTTCAGTAGGAGGTTCCTCCGCAGCCATCGGTGCCGTCACCTCAGATCTAGAAGCTTGAGAAACTGGCGCATGTCGAGAAGAGTCACGAGGAACATGAACGGGATGTTGTACGGGACCTCTGGAAGGAGGAGGGGTACGCGATCGCGATCGATGCCTATGGCCCTTGTCCGAATCGTATCTCTCATGACTAGAATATCCGGAACGTCCTTGGTCATAGTATCCAGGGCGTCCCTGATCATAATCTCTATCTCCCTCTCGCCTGCGTGAATCATAATAAGAAGACTTGCGGGCATGTCGAAGACTCCCAAGCATTGAACCCCGCTTTGACATAGTATCTGCAAAGCAAAATAAAATCGAATCAATCACCCTTCGAAACAGATAATTTACAGTCAAAGTTTATGCAGTGTCGTGAAATGTGTATGAATATGCATTTCCCCCCGACCAACCAGAAATGTCGACCTCGCTAGTAATAAGAGGCTCGCTCAATTCTAGATTTCGATGGAACTCCTCCAACCCGGCATCATGTTGAAAAGACACATCTTCCGGGATTGGAAGGTCGGCAAGCCCTTCGTAGAGGCTTTCAGTACGCGGAGGAGACATCTCAGAGATTCTAACTCCGGAAGAGGGCCGGGCAATGACAACCGATTTCCGTCTCCCCCGCTTAGTTGGCTTAACCATGGCAGCCTTGCCTTTTCTCTGCTCCGCGACGTCCGAAGCTACATCCGTAGGCTCGATCAGCGGCTCATCGTCAGTATGAGTTCTTTCAGAGTCAGCCTCCTCGGCTATGACAACTTCGGGCTTCTTATGTTTGACTCGTTTCTTAGGAACGATCCTTTGTGCCACTTCAAACCTTATACTCTGTCCTCGTTCAATCAGCCCAAAGGTCCGGAGATTCCTATCGGTCAAAAGCAACTCGATGTCCCTATCTTCGCTCGGGACTTCTCGAAGTACTCGCACCATCTCCTTAAACTCTTCACCTTCGGGTCGCGGGATCGTTGCTGTAAAAAGAAAAAATTAATATAAGTCTCACTTCGGCTGCAATTGTCATAGTAAATATTTGAAAACTCGGTTATACTCACGTCTGAATAACCATCGTCGAGCAAATCCTGGAGGACATCTGACATAGAACCATTCTGTCCTATAGTAACTCAGCCTTGTCCAGGATCCGGTGACCACTTGACAATTTCTCACCGCCTCCAGAAATGTGAAAGAAGGATAATCACCACGAGTTTTGAAGTTGAACAAGTATCTAATTTCGATTGGAAGCGACGGTCGATGGAGACATTCCATAAATGCAATGAACAAGCTATTGATCGACGCATATCCGTTCGGATGCAACTGAGATGGGGCGATCCTCAAAAACGACAATACTTCTCTTATATACTCGTTGAACGGAGGAAGTGTCCCGGCCGCACACGCGTGGCGATTAAATGCTGTATACCCTTCTGGCGGATTATGTGGTCTATCATTCGGCCCCGGCAGTAACACATCGTCCAATGACAAGCCGTGCCTCAAACGAATTCTTCCCAACATGTCTTCAGAGATATTCGATGGAACGGAATCTGATGGATTGGCAATGAACGACGCATCAGGAAGTTCGTCCGGAGCCGGACCGATGATCTCAGGATCTATATCCGGAACTTCTAGCCTCGGAGGGGCTGTACCTTGAATCTCCTGCTGCTGTGAACTTGAAGGTTCCATAACTAGCTAACTCAGGAGAAACCATCGTTAGACGACAAAGAACCCGTGTGTTCCCCAGTGTAAAGTGTATGAATGTGTGTGGTACCGTGCCATGCATTACTTGATCAAATGTTGCAGAGTTAAAGTGAACATTCAAACGACAAAGCTACGAAGTCCAGCTATAATGACCTTCATCGCTGACCGTCATCACTAAATCGTTTATATGATGGAAGTCGGTTCGAGTGGAAGTTGTTATAGTTCCATCGACGAGCTTCAAAAGGCAATCAAATATGCAGTTCAATATTCAAGTCCAGATATGCAGGAACGAAGCTCGTCGGAGTTATGCTTGAAAAATTTCAAATTTTGGAGTCCATCATACAGGGTTCGAAACCATCACAGAGGCTTCGTTCGAACCCAACCGAACACCTCTTCCTTCGAACCCATCCAAACTTCTTTCGAACCCACGCGTTCGAAACCATCATGACGTTGCTTCGAACCCATGCGTTCGAACCCGTCCAAACTTCTTTCG
The DNA here is from genome assembly GCA_030765085.1 of Allium cepa. Taxonomy (NCBI): domain Eukaryota; kingdom Viridiplantae; phylum Streptophyta; class Magnoliopsida; order Asparagales; family Amaryllidaceae; genus Allium; species Allium cepa. Next base: position 782,424,313 of record CM060941.1, on the reverse strand, counting down.
AACCCACGCGTTCGAAATCATCATGTCATTGCTTCGAACCCATGCGTTCGAACCCATCCTGACATCACTTCGAAACCATACAGTTAGACGCGCTTCGAACCGATAGCCAAATGACAAGTTCGAACCGATACCGAATTCCTTAAACTTGACATCGGTCGCGTTCGAACCGATCCACTTCGTATCGATACGAAGTTGTCGACTTCGAACCGATAACCTATGGGTTCAAATCCATCGATTCGAATGGATCCCTCGAATCCCCCAATCGGTGCGAACTGCGCATCGCAACAAGGACATTCCAAGGATCGATTCGAAATCCAATGAAAACACACCACCGTCATCGGTTCGAACTCGAATCCACACATCAGTTCGAAACCCTCTCAAACCAGATCTGGTTTTTCCAATCTCGAAGCCATGCAATCGATAAACAGAAATAGGTTCGAAATAGCTTCGTCGTTTGAATCCGAGGCTAATTACCTAGTTTGAACAATGGATTCGAGAAATTTAAGTCTTAAATCTTGATGGGTTCGAAAACACGTCGCAGTTTTTCTCTTTTGAGGCTTCGAGACGATGCAGAGAGCAAGCGAAAGTAAAAGTAAAAAGTGAAAATGTGGCAGGTCCACCGCTATTTATATGGGGGGTTGAAGATGACTGGGACGTTTCGAGTTCCGGTAAAAATTGACCGAGTACAACAGGTCAGAAGGCAGAATGGTTTCGAAACCAACTTTCGAACCCAAATGCTTGAGGCTCCATCGTGTGAAGCACACAGACAATTGCCGTGAACCAAAGTTTCGTACCCATCCAAATCATCGATTCGAAGATCATTTTCGAAACCATCGAAACGAACTGCTGATTCGAAACCATCCTTTCACATCATTTCGAATGACAATTTCGAACCCATCACAGTACAAAGTATACTCCATCTTTTAACATCGGTTCGAAAGTCAACTTCGAACCCACCATGACACGAGTGTACTCCGTTGGGTCCAATGTCAATTTCGAATCCATCCATGCTCCAACGCATCGACTCGAAATCTCGTATTCACACAACCCATCATTGCACGGGCATATTGCATCCATACAAATTTGAATTTCGAACCCATCAATGCTCAAGTGCATCGGTTCGAAACATTACACTTGCGCAATACAAATTCAAATTCTTCAACCTTCAATATCGGTTCAGGAGAGGATCGATACGAAGGAACTTTTCAAAACAACCATCAAGCGTTGTCTCAATTCAAATTTCAAAATCGGTTCAGGAGAGAATCGATACGAAATTCTGCAGCAAACCTAACTGACAACGACTCGTGGACGCACGACGTTAACAAGGTCCAAATTAACATATGTGCATACATGTCGGGCTAACATTCGATTTTGAGTATTCACAGGGATCAAACACTCATCCTGTTACAAATGCGACAGCCAACGGCTAAGCACTATTATACAGCAGTCAATCATATCAACGCAGGGTTACAGCAGTACAGCATACGAGTTTCAACAAAAAAGAGAACAATGATTGTTCAGAGAGAAATGGCAGCTATTCAAAGCACGTCATGTTCCCACAAGACGTACTTTGGGGGGCAAAATGTTATCCCGCTTTCTGGCAAAGCCGCGATACCAAAAGATTGATCGAAAAACGAAGGACAGTTCGCCTCAGAGGTTGATCGTACTTCCTTTAGCCATGGATATCACTGAATTTTATCCGAGTCCAGAATGAGCCACAATTGATAGGACACGGCAAGAAAGGCTAAAAGAGTCAGCATTTCAAATTTCAGGTCAATCCGAGGTCGTATGCTCAAGTTATGATGGATTCAAGTTGAGAAAGATGGACGTTGCTCTGTTCGAAACCATGACCCCACCTATGTTCGAACCCATCTGGTTCGAACCCAAGGAGTGAGGCAGCGCCTCGAACCCATGCACATATGCCAAAGTTCAAATCAATGAGTTCGCATCTATCGGTTCGACACCACTTCGAACCCAACTAGTTCGAACCCACCACGTTCGAACCGATAAGAAGGGACGACTTTCGAACCCATCGACTTCGAACCCTTCGAACCCCCATGGGTTCGACTCCATCACTTTCGACTCCATTGTTTTCGAACCCATCACAGAAGCCCAGTTCGAACCCATCACAGAGCTATCTTCGAACCCATCACAGTGCCATCTTCGAACCCATCACAGAGTCGTGTTCGAACCCATCCCTGATGCCATGTTCGAACCCATCCTGTGCTGCCTTATTCGAACCCACTGGGTCAACCCACGTGTCTTCCATCGGTTCGAAGTCACCGAGATACACGGAGTTGAAGCGGTCAACACGGAGAGAAGTCCGGATCGATTCGAAACTTGCGCTCCACGTCACCACGAGGTCGCGTGCCACACTGGTTTCGAAACCATCGTTTCGAGTAACAGGGATTCGAACAAAACAGCCTTGCCGTGAAGTCTATTTCGAACCCAACATATCTCCTAACCTACTGATCCAAATACAATGAAACTTTCACAGATGCTTGCATACATGCTGAAGAATGTCCACGCCAAATTTCACCTCGACTGGATGAATTCTTGATCGGTTCGAATGGAGTTCGAACCGATGCCAAAGTGGGCCCAAACTTCCCGAGACCGTACGTGTGGGCCCCCTCACGTGCCAGAAGTGGTCTCCCGAGTTTTCAGCGAGTTACCAGCAGCCTACACCTATAAATAGAGCCCCAGGGCCAACAGAAAAGGGATCTTCTGACTCTGAGACGCCGAGACTCTGCCGGATCAAGATCTCCATCATCCTACATCATAATTTCACTACTGATTTCGAATTTCCAGTTGTAACTTGCGGTGGATCGCTGTAACAACTTGTAATCATTGAAAGAGAATCAATAAAACATCAAAAAACTTCACAGTGGACGTAGGCAACACGCCGAACCACTATAAATCGCTTGTCTACGCATTTACTTTACTGTTGATTGGAGTTTTTGTTAGATAATATCTGTTTTGAACTTGCATTCTTGACTATTATCTCTTCAACGACTCCCGAAGAGTGTTGTGCCCAATTTTGACACAAACACTCTCCACTTTCGAATGCCCAACTCGAGCCGAGCCTCTACTACCTGACAACTCCAGATCTGCACCATCAGCACTTGCCTCGCCCTACCCTCTGCCACGAAGCCTCCAACCACCTTCCTTCTTCCCTCTCTCTACCTCGTCGAGCGTTCCTCCCCTCCACGCTGCATGCTTATTTGAACACAAACATATATATGAAGTAATACATATTGCTTTAATATCTATATGTTGCATCGCTTGATATATGAGCTCTGTGCTCTGTGTTGATTTCTATGAGCTCAGTGCTTTGTTAGATATATATGTTGCATATACAAATTATTATGTATGTAGATATTTTGATTTTTTTTTTAAAATGTGTATGAATTTAAAACATAATATATATCTAGATATTTTGATTTTATTTAATGTGTTTAAGAAATAATAATTTTGAAGTATACATATATAAAGATTTTGATTTACATATATGTGTGTGTTTTAAATTTAATATTGATTTTCAAAAATATATATTATAAAGATTTTTTCACATCTTCTTTAAATTATAATATATAAAGATTTCAATTTGATATGTGTTTTAAATTTAGTATTGATTTTAATATATATATATATATATATATAGTAATATATATATATATATATATATATATATATATACACACACACATACTTGATTTCCATCGAATTCGGCCCGTCGTGCTTTGCTTTGTTCATCGAATTCGTGTTCATCGTGCTGTGCTTTGGAATTTGCTCTTGGAAATTGTAGCTTGTGTGTCGTCGATCTTCTCTAGCCTTGAAAGGTGAGCGATCACTCAGGATTAACAGTCACATACGTAATAAATTTAATTCACATGAAATGACAATTGAAATATGCTGTTAAATTTGAATTTTTAGTTATTTAATTGTTAAATATGATATGTCATTACTACAATTGTTTATCTATTACATACATGAGGTTTTAAATCTCCTATATCTCATCGAGATCTCATTTTCACACTTAAACGAGACGAGATATCAAATCTCCTCCATATCTCCCTCGACACTCATCTCGTCCGAGATATTCAAATCTCACCCGATATATGGATCAAAATCTCAATCCGAAATCTCACCCGAAGTTATACATTTTTCTTATTTTCCACAAAATTTTTATTTTCATATAAATTCAAAAGAAACTACTCAATAATGAGACATAGTGGATGTTGCTACATTGTGTTGTAGTGGCACCGGATCGATTCCCGGCGGCCACAATAATGAGACATAAGTGGTCTCGGCACTATAAAACCAGTCTAACCAAAGGCCAGGAGAAACATAGTTTCCTTGGCCCCAAAGTTTTTTTTGTCAAGTTCTAGTGGTCCAGTGGTTTTGACATAGTGGTTGTTGCTACATTGTGTTGTAGTGGCACCGGATCGATTCCCAGCGGCCACAATAATGAGACATAAGTGGTCTGGGCACTATAAAACCAGTCTAACCAAAGGCCAGGAGAAACATAGTTTCCTTGGCCCCAAATTTTGTCAAGTTCTAGTGGTCCAGTGGTTTCGACATAGTGGATGTTGCTACATTGTGTTGTAGTGGCACCGGATCGATTCCCAGCGGCCACAATAATGAGACATAAGTGTCTGGGCACTATAAAACCAGTCTAACCAAAGGCCAGGAGAAACATAGTTTCTTTGGCCCCAAAGTTTAGCATAATGGGTTCCAGGCGATTGTCATCTGCTTCCCCTTCGTGAATTTTCTTGCTCCTCTCCGTTTCACTCGCCCCCCTACATGTCCTCTCCTCCTTCTTTTCGCAATCGTTCGCGTCTGCTCTCCCCATCTTCTACACGCTTTGGCCGTCGTTTTGGAGCCATGGTACCTGAAGACGTCGCCCGTCCTGATCTACAATCGTCCCGAGAGTTTCCTCCCTTTCGTGCAACCAATCGGCCCCCCTAGTTTCTACTGCCCGCCCTTGCTTGAACGTAGCTACTGCTGCAGGTACCACTGCTGTGAGTTCGTCTTTGATATCATCTGGTTCGCAACTTTATACTAATGCCGGATCCAATGTGGTTTTCGTTGGGTCTCCCTGTTGCGTTACCGGTGAGCAAGTTAAGGGTTCTTTGGCATTGGAGTGTGATCTTGGAGGACTGTCAGGTGATGACATAGGCATGGTTGAGTCTGTCGTGCATGATAGTTGCACGACAAGTGTTTGTATCAATGATAAAGTGGGATTTGAACCTTTAAACAGTGCTATTAGTTTGATTAACCCTTTGAGTGAAGCTTCTCCGTGCCTGCCATCAGTTGTAGTTTGTCCTGTGCCTCCTTCGTCTTCGAATGCATTCCCCAAATTTGGTTTAGCTTGCGGCACTCCAGTAATTGCCGATGTTAACCCAGTGCAAAATGTGTTAAAACCTGGTGATTCCATGCAGTCTCACATTGTTGCACAATGCCCCAATCCTGAGGCCTCTACTGGTGTGGTGGAGTGTCGCCCTGTTGATACTTGCCCATCGGTACCCAAATCATGGTCTTCACTTTTTACATCCATGCCACGTAATGCGGGTGTTTATAAACCAGTTGAGTTCGAAATCCATGAGGAAAACGGAGTAATGATCCCTCCCCCCAGTGTTATCCAAGCCGGTTTGGACTTTTGGTCAGAATACGTAGTTGGTTTCTTTTTGGACCCTAAACATCGACTTCATGATGTGGCTGCTGTTTGTCGTAGGGCCTGGAGACTACATGGTGGTCTTAGAGTCAAGTTGGTCGATTCCTTGTACTACCTATTGTTCTCCTCCCCTGAGGAACGTAATCGTGTTCTTGAGTCTGAGCCTACCTTCTTTGATGGACAGCCTTTTATTATTACCCCCTGGTCGCCGACGGTTGCTAGAGCACGTGAACATGTTTTTTCTATCCCTGTTTGGGTTTATTTCTTTCAAATTCCTTCTGCTCTTCAACCGCTGCTTGGTTTGAATTGGCTTGCTTGCAATGTTGGTAAATTGAAGTATTTTGACTCCAACACTGTAGCGCGAGATAAGCTTGTTTACGCCAAGGCTCTGATTGAGATTTCTCCCCATAAGCCTCTTCCTACCTCTATTCCTGTCCAGCTAGCTGTTGGACATGTGGTGGATGTGCGTGTTCGGTATGGATGGGTCCCTGACATTTGTACCTCCTGTCACTCTTTTGGCCATATTGCCTCTGCCTTCTCGCACTCTGTTATATCTGCTACTGCTCCTAAGATCCCTCTGCCTAGGCCTCCGCTTAGGAAATGGGTTCCCAAGGTCTCACTAGTTGCTTCTCAGTCTTCTGTCCCCGGACCTTCCCTCTCCTTAGCGCGGCCTGCTTCCCCAGTTCCTGGAGTTTCCTATGCTGAGACAGATCTTGTTGTTTGGGCTGAGACTGAACATAGTTGGGTTGAACTCCGTTCAGACATGAGATTCAACCCTGTGGATGACACCTATTTCAGATATGTATCTGATGATCTACTGGACCTTCGATGCCTTCACTACAGAATTTCTGGTGATTCCTTGGTTCTTGACTTGGATGGTACACACGCTCAGTCTAATGCTGTTATTCTAGCTGATTCTTCCTGGGATCGATCTTTTATCTACTCTTCTGGCGTTAACAGTTATGATCCTTCTCTTGCTGTTCTTTTTCGCCCTTATATTGGTCTTCTTGGAGATGGTTCTCTGGTTTCTTCTCGGGTTGTTGAGGGCGATTGTGATTCTTCCTCTGCGGAGGAGAACTAGTCTAGTAATTTATATCGAGTAGCTATGACTTGTCTGTCATACTCCTGTGCTGTAATTTTATTTCTTTCTTTCATAGTAGCTAAGGTGCCTCTACCTTACTCCCGTACTTCAAACTTTATTACGTTCGTAATAAAAGTGGTCGGTCCACTATAAAACCGTCGGCCATGCCAAAAAAAAAGAAACTACTCAATCCAATTATAATTTACCAACTTCTTGAACATATTCTTTACTTTTTATCGTAATGTGCCACAGCGAAAGGTTTCACTTCTTTATTACGTTCAAATAAAAGGATATTATTCAATCATTAGCAAATCAATTAAGCTAATCAAGCTACTACACTTCTAAAAATATTTCTTTTTCCATGTAAATCAAGTATGTTACCATTTTTATTTTTACTAAGAAAGTTATAACCGTTAAATAAATTTTTGACACATCAATTTTAAACACATAAGTACGTCCGATATATTCCCGAGATGCATTATAAGACCCGAGATGTCAATCCGAGATGTACACCCGATGCGTACTCATCTCGTCCGAGATCTCTCCCGATACGAGATAACTTGTGTAAAAATTCCGAGACGAAACATGACCGAAATCCGATATTTAAAACCTTGATTACATATGACACCATAACTTGTTATATATATTATATTTAATTCATTACTGATGATATACGCATGTTGTTGATATGTTATATATTATTCTATTGTTCTCATTCTACAAGTTTCCTGTTAGTTTAGAAAACCCTAATGGTTAAAATGGTACATTCCCGAACGATCTTATAGATTAAGAGAAAATCATTATGGGTTGAAGTGATAAAATCAAGTGATTTTCATTGATTTGAATTTTGGGATTGCGGGTAGAAACGATATATATACCCATAAATATTAAATTATTGTGGATTAAAATGATAAATATCTGTATCACTTGACCATAGAATAGAAAATTTTATACGGACACCGTTGGTCTATTTTTGAAAATGATTTACAAAATTTTAAAAGGAAATAAATGGGTTTAATAAATATTGGTTTTAATATATATATATATATATATATTATTTTTAATATATGTGTAAAATTTTATATTTTTAAAGATTATATATTTGGAACTTTCAAACTTAGAAGTTCGCTTGAAAAATATAAATTTTAAGATTTAATTATAATTTAATTTTTTTTAAATATAGAAGATAGATTTATTATGAAATAAATTTAATAATAAGATTTACTTTAATAAAATTTAATTTAATTAGTATATACAAAATGTGTTTAAGTATTTATACAAAATTATATTAATATTTTTAAAATAGAATTTGTAATAATTTTAATAAAGTATGGTTGGAAAGATAAATTGAAATTGATTTGAAATATTATTTGTTTAAGAACTGGATATAAATTGAAATTGGTTTGAACTTCTTGACTTTGAGATTAAGAATATGATTTTATAACTTATTTGAGTAAGGTGATTACATGAATATATTCAAATTTAAATAAAAATTGAAATGGAATATTTAAATTTGATTTAGGTTTGAATTTAAAATTTTATTTAAATGTTCGTAAAAAATGTTAAAATGAACGTTTCAAATTTAAATGAAATTAAAGTTGAATTTTGAAATATAAATGAAATTTATCATATTGAGTTATTGTGAATTGGTTGAATATTTAAACTTTGAAACCTATTGAAATTGAAATGGTTTACATTTGTAGTTCAAACCTGTATTTAAAATCGATATAAATTAAAAATGGTTTAATTAAAAATTTGAATTGAATTGTAATTGATGAACTGAGATTGATTTAAATTGAATTTTGGAACCAAAGTTGATTTGAATCGATTTGTAGAATTGGATGAAGCAATCCTAGTTTGAAACTATTTTTGATATAAACTCTTTTAATATAAAACTATTTTATCTATAACCTTTGTTAAGTATAAACTATTCTTAATATATATAAAAACTACTTTTAAATATTCAAATTGTTTGAGTACGAACACATTATGATTTAGATTTAATGGATTTGAATGCAAATATTTAATAAGATGGTTTAAACTATTTGTAGTTATGATTTCAAAAGTAAATACGATTTCAAAAGTGATATGATTTTTGAAAAGAATATGATATTTTGATATGAAGTATGAACCGTTTGAAATGAAATGACCATGGTGTGAAATAAGCGTTGAGTTGTTAAAGAGACTGGGATGGGATATTGTCATACTTTTTGTCAAAACCGAAAACCACTTTAACAATTGTGTACGTGGTGGAGATTCCAAAATGAAGTAGGATGGTTTGACGAATGATTCTGTATGATGTATTAGCCCTGACTCCCTCGAGTCAGCTTGAAGTGACTAAAATAGGAGCCACGCCGGGCCAAGTGAGGTCGCACCTCCGATCGGACATGCTTCTTTGATACCATTTTATGACTTTATGACTGATTGTTGGCCACCCCTTATTGATTATGGGACTGTGTTCCGAGGTGGATGGTAGTAGCTGCTTTGCATTACCACCAGTCCGGATCCGCAAAATGGTAGAATCCTACCTTGGACATTGCAGTTAGTCCATGAGATGATGGTTTTGATGACAACAACCTTAGAATAGATTATAAAATATAAATACTAACAGTATAAGTTTAGATATATATGTATATGCAGGATTTAACCATGCAGGTAACAAGAATGAAGACTGTACAGTATAGAGATTCAAGATATCAAAATTAAAGACTCATGAGTATCAAGATTATCAAGAGTTCAAGAATTCAAGTAATCTATTATTTTTTAATTAGAAATTTTGCTAAAACTCATAGAAAAGCACTGGCATCTTAAAATCCAATTTATTCGTGGAATGGAATCCACTTCGAGCCTGTTAAAGGGATGGAACCTGTAACGACCCAGAATTTCTGTCAATTAAAATTCATATATTTAATTGATTTTAAATATTAACAAGTAAAATTTGTAAGTCGAATAAATTTTATTTTGAATATCTAGATTTAAATGGATAATTTAATCAATAGTTTAATATTGGAAAAATACAGAAATGATTGGAAATTGGGTTTAATATGATTGAAAATGATTCGTAAAATTTTATTTAATCATGTTAAAGTTAGAATGATGTTATAGAACTTTTAAAATTGAATTTAAAGTTGATTTGTGAAAATTGAATATTTTAATATTTAATTGACGAGTTAAAATAGCCATTTTTCAAACAGTCCCGAATTTTGACGAAACTAGTTTCATCTGATCCGTAATGTTAAATTATTGTAGGGTTTCAAATTTCGTGTCAATCAGATTTACCGTTTGTCCGGGGCAAGCCGAAATACATAGAAATTCGTTTAATCGATTTAATTTAAAATCGATCGCTTATTTCCGTAACTCGCACAGATGATCGAATTGGCCTCTGAAACATATTCCATTGTGTCCGAAACGTAGGGGTAAACCCTAGAAACGCCAGTCACCACGTGAGATTTGGAGTTCGGAAAATTTCGAGTGAATAGTAATTTGAAAATTTTCTATAAAAGGCCTTCACATCTTCAATTTGCAAACCAAACCAAACCCTAACCCTAGTTCAGAAGCCGCCACCTCCAAAAAGCAATGGCCGAAATCTTCCATTCTTCTCCCCTCAATTTCTTCAAATCTACACAACGATTCAACAAGTGTTCAACTACAAAACTCTAAAGCGTAATGAGATCTACAATGTGAACGGCTATGATCATTTTTAGGGCTTTGGATCATCAGCAATTTGGCCTCGAAGTTGACGCGTTCATTCATGTTTTTCTCGTGATTTGCGCAGCTGAGCTCCACCCTACTCTGGCCGATGGTGTGTTGCGAGATGAGCTTCGATGTGGTGCTAATTGATCGAAGCAGAAGTCGTCGCAGTGGCCGCGACATTCAATGGTTTAGGCGGCAAATATGGGTTCTCGGTCGCGCGTAGTAACCTGGGGAAGAACATGGAGGAACGGCCTGGATCTAATTTCAAAACGTGCGGCCCTGATGATAGGGTTTGAAAAATTAAAAAGATTTGTAAATTTAATTATATTAAAATTTGTGTAAACTTCTAAATGTTATATCTTTTTCATACGAGATCGAAAAATTACGAAACGAATTGCGTTGGCTTCGTTTTGACAGCACTAAGCTATGGAACTGGATTGGAGTCGTTTGGAGCTAGTTTGAATTTCGGGTAAATTAAATGCGCGTTTAATTTTATTCGAAATAAAACGCTGAAACTGAATTGAAATCAAGGTGAGAACTTCTCACTCAATCGAATTGCGTTTCGATTTAAATTTTAAATAGTTGGATTTAAAATTGCTTGATTGTGTGATTGAATGATAAATTGTTATCTGTTGTATAGTAATAGACCATATACGCCGTATATTAAGCGGATGTTATTTATTAAAAACATATACCGCGATAATTCCATCTTGATTGGAATTGGTATTATATATGTACTTGGAGTTGATTTTCCGCATTATATAGCGGATGAGACCCTATTGCGCCGCATAATAGCGGATAATATTTTTATGAACCCATATACTACGATATTCCGTATTGGAACGGAATTGGTATTGTGCTAACATCTGTGGATGCAGGAAAACAGTTTGGAGGGATCCAACTGGATTCCTCAACTGTATTGATTTATTTACAGATATTGTGATATTTATTGATTATCATATTGATATATGATGTTTTGATTGTCGTGATTGATATATTGTTGCTGTTGCAGCATTGGCCTATTTTTGGAGTTTAAAAAATATTAAAGTAACGATTTTGAATTTAAAACATTTTAAAGTGATTTTTGAAGGTATATGTTTATTAAATTTTGAATTGTTAAAATAAATAAACGTTATAATTTTTATTATTATAAAAGTTATATTTTTTGGAACATAATACTTAAGTATGATTTTGGAATTATATATAAGCTTTAATAACGATTTGTAAATTATTAAAAAGATTGGTTTATTTAAATTGAGATTTCTGAATTATTATAAACGATTTATATAAAAGATTTATAAAATTGATATTTATAAATTAAAATATTGGAATTATAAAACGAGTTTTTATAAGTGTAAAAATGAAATAAAAAATAGATTTCATAAGTGAATGAAATTTATAGATTTATAAGTTGTGAAATTTTAAAATTAATAGATTTTCGTAAAAAAAGATTATAAGTAATTAACTTATAAATTAGATTTTTGGTATAAATTGAGTTATAAATTGAATTGGTAAATAAATGTGATTTTATAAGTTTAAGTTTTTATAATATATATATATATGTGTGTGTGTGTGTGTGTGTGTGTGTGTGTGTGTGTGTGTGTGTGTGTGTGTGAATTTATAAACGTTGTTTTATAAATCCGAAATTAATTGAATTTGATAAATTAAACATAGACGTTTAATAAAGGAGATATATTCGTGATTTTGGACAGCGAATTATCCTTTAAGTTAAATGTTGTAAAAATAAGAGTTTGGTTGGGAATTTTATCCACGATTTTGGATAGTGGATAATCTTTTAATAAATGTGTTGAAACATTGAATTGGGTAAATAAAGTATATTGACGATTTTAGACAGTGAATATATTATTAAAGAAAATGGATATGTTTTGGGGAAGTGATATTATAAAATGAAGTTAATTGTTTTAAAGATGTATTAAAATGCATTAAGTATCGAATACATAGATTTCAACATTCATTATTGAAATAGACGTATTCGAGAAATAGAAGGAAATGGTGGACTATAACACTGTTGTTATAGTAAATGATTTCCGAAAGGAAATGTTTTATATAGTATTGGGATTTATATATATCTGTCTAAAATTTCGAATCCCTATACTAGTGATTTTGGGTTGTCGTAACGATGTTTTACGCAACATTCGTTTTGACTCAAATAAATGTGTTTAAGTGCACGTTTTCTTTAAAGAATGAAATATATACTTAATTTCGATTTAAGTATATTCAATATTTTCCAAGTGTTGAAAATAAATGGATTTGTGAATTACTTATTATTAAATAAGTATGAAAATGTTTTCCAATATGAAGTGAATGTTTTGAGATTTTATCCTTTGAAAGATAAAATTGAAAATGAATATTAGAAATCGATTTGGAAATCGTATATTCATAGATATTTTGGAATTGTAAATTTACTATGGAATTTATAAAAGAAAGGGAAATTTGTTTAAAAATAAACGTCGATTTATTTTTGAAGTGTGGAAATAAATTTACGGATTTGGAACGTAAATATAAAGTAAATCGGTAAGGATTTATTTAATTGGTTTAAATGAACCATTTTGAAATGAAAATGAATAAAGATTTGTGAATATATCCCTGTAGGGAAACGATTTGAAATTTGTTTTCAAATGTTGAAATGTGGAAAAATATATCTTGTAAAGATATTTTTGGAAAATTATTTGGAATCTGGTGATGTTGTGCATGCTTATTGATAGTTAAATAACCGACTATCAATATTTACCTTTGAATATGTATTTGTTGTGATTTGCTTGAATTTGAATGCCACACTTATTTTCAAAATAAGCGCTCACTATTCGGGTTAGCCGGAAAAGGACCTTTGGGTCGTATAACCCATTTCAAATATGTGATACATCGTTATGGTTGCATTTGATGACCGGTGTTGAAGACCGGATATTTATGAAAACGGAAGGATTATCGTCGAATGTTTATGCATCGGCTGATCTCCAATATAGAAATTTATTACCCATTGTGATGGGAAGTCCGGTCGTGATTAGTGAATATCCGGATTGCAAGGACTTCTTTGTAAGTACCTTCGGTTCCGTTTGATCCCGGAACGGACTTGTATGGATGTGTGTCTGACATTACAATTTGAGATGTAAAGCTGGTTTCTATCAAATATATTTCCGTTGGTGGCAGAGAATTTATTCTCTTAGCTTAACACCCTTAGAGGTTATGTAGTTGATGGTTACTAATGATGCATTCCCAATTTGGTAATGTGACATACGAAGTGCTGTTGAGCATTTGATGATCAAAGCACAACTTTTGTATAGAGCATAGCTTTGTGGACGAGACTTCGTCGGACCTCACACCCCAGAAATGGTCAAAACAGGAAGGATGCAGCAAGGTTATCAGGGGGTAGTGCCCCTTTAGTGTATGTCATTCCTTCTGGATAGAGGTGGTATCATGGTATGGAGCCCAGACACTTAACCTATGTTGTTGCTGCAAATTTATTACTTTGTGGTTGTTGGAATCGAGGATCCTCGGATATAGATCGGTTACGATCGGGGGATGACATATTCGTGTCAGTAGTTACCTAGTTTGAAGGGTAATCCGGCCTTGTGTTGGCAGAGATCTAACCATAACGTTAGGTTCTCGGGTCGTCTTTCCAGAGGCGTACCCATGTGGCAATGGGAAGTTCCTTGGCCTGACCATTTGTTGGAAATCCAAAGAAACAATACGAACCCTGTACGGTTTTAGTTGTATAAGCTGCCATGAAATGTGGCGGCAACCTGCTATTGAACATGGTAGTTATAGTAGGCATACGATAATGGTCGTATGTTTGCTAAGATTTATATTCTACTTTCGAAATGTTTTCTACACTATGCACTAATAATAATATCAAAAATGATTTGATTTTTGCGTAGTAAGCATCTTTGACTATCATAAGGAGAAATCTCCTCTAATTCTGCGTTTGCATTGTGTGTGTGGCGGGAGGCCTTATGGTAGTTTCATTTTCCAAAAGCATTGTGGATCTATTTTTAAAATACTTCCTTTGTTGTTGTTTTAAAGAAAAACTGTTTTAAGTTCTCACACCAGTCTGTAACAACCCTGTATTTCTGATTATTGTAATTGTATATTTTAATTATTTAAATACTTTATTTTATTTATTAAATGAACATATTTTGTTATTTGAAATATAAATGTTGATTTTGATGCTGATTAGAATTTCAAACATGCATATATTGAATATTTTCCAAAAAAGTGAATTTTGGTCAAAATGGTCAAAGTTTGACTTTTAAATTTAAAATTTGAAAGTTTGAAAATTTTAATTTTATTATGAAAGTAAATAAAATTTTAAGAACACTGCTTTTCGTTTTGTTGAAATCTGATTTATAATGTGAAAGTTATGCCTTTTTAACTGTTGTGTGAAATTTGCTGTATTTAACAATTTTTTTTTTATAATCTTTTTAATTGTCATATCTTATTCTAAATTGTATTATATGCGATGTTACATATATTTTTACCTTTTAAATATTTTTAAAGTGATGTTTGAATTTTTCCAAAGCTCATTGAATTTATTTTCTATTTTTAAAGGTTAGTTTCCATTTTTCTGTTATTTTCTTTATTTAAATTATATTTAATTAAAATTTATTTATTCATTTTATGTATGCATTTTATTTTTATGTTTTTATATTTATTTATAAATATGTTTCATGTACATACAATTTTTTCAAAGTTCATTTCATTTATTTTCAAATTTTCAAGCCTAGTTTACATTTTCTTTGCAATTTTCTTAATTTAAATATATTTAATTAATATTTATTTATTTATTTTTGTTTATTTACTATATTTTCGTGTTTTATCTGTATTTATACATATTTTACATGTATTTAAAATTTAAAAAGAAATGGTGGAAATTTGAAAGGTTTGTGACTCTTTATTTGCTTAAGCCTCTTTGTATTCTCACCTTTTCATTATCAACCATTACCTTTTCTTTATTGCTGCCTTAACTCCATTGCTTCAGCCGTATCTTTTTCCTCATCATTTTCACGAAAATATAAGCTTCTCAACTCCAAAAAGATCGGCCATCAACCTGAGAAAAAGTTTTGGTAAAATTTCTATTTCTTTTTTCATGTTTTCCTTCTTGTTTCTTATGTTATTTGCATTGCTTTCTTCACCTTCTAGGCTTGGCACCTCTCCACTCCATCAGCTCCACAATCACCTCCTCCATCTATAGCAGCCATTAGCCCCTCCTTTGACCAAAAATTCAGGCCATGACCCTTCACATGAAGCATCACCACAAAAACATTGCAAAGCTTTGCCAAACTTCACCAAAACAATGCTAGCCAAGCCTATACTCCACTATTACCTTCATAGTTGCCTTTGGCCACTCCTTAGCCACCACCACCATCATCTACATCACTTTTGGCTGCCACATGACCACTGACCAGATCTAAAACCCCTATGGCGGAGCTCCAATTGACTAAGCCGAGCCAAAAAGTTGAACAACTTGTCTCTTTTGCATTGTCTTTGGTATGCTTCATGTTAGCACCACTACACCTTCATCTCCACTTGTTTTGATGCCATACCTGACCCAAACCTGACCTATATGATGCCAATCCTGAGCTTAACACATCATTGGCTAAGCTCATGATCCACCTTAGTCGAGCATTCGAATGGTAAAGACAAGGTCTTGTCTATATTACCTTGTATTTCAACTTTTTCTAAATAATTTTGTGTTGAATATTCATATGTTATATTGTCTTGTTTTGGGTTGTTTACAAGATGATATATTGGCTCTCTCCACTCATTTGAATCACTAGTCGTGCTGTATCGTGCTTGTCGTGCCTTTGGAATCGTTTGTGTGTCCTAGTGGTCTTCAGCTTGAAAAGGTGAGTCTTTCTCACTCTGACATTTATACTTATGAAATAGTGAATTGATGACAAGTGTTTAGTAATATAAAATATTATGCAAGTTAATGATGATCATATGATATGCTATGCCATGTTATTACCATGTTAAAACTGTTAATTATCACCTGACATGTGATATATGACATTATATTGTGACACTAACATTGTTTATATTGTTTATGCATATATTCACACTGCAAGTTCCCTGTTAGAATAGAATCACTATGGGTTGAAATGATACATACCCGAACGGACTTTAGAATAGGGAAAAATCGTTATGGGCTGAAACGATAGGCCTGAGCGATTTTTATTGTATTTTATTTGACTTGGGATTGCGGGTTTGAAATGATAGAACCCGGGTTTTTCTTTGTAAACCGCGGATTGAAATGATATATATCCGTATCACTTGACCTAGGTTAGAAAATTATATACAGACCCCATGGTATATTTTTAAATGATTTTTTTTAAATATGTATTTGCAAAAGTATGAAATTTTGATTTAAAATATATATATTACGGTTTTAAGTAAGTTAAATATTAAATCTTGAAATTGTGAATTTAAGTGAATTCAAGTATGTAAATTTGGAGTAAATGTGACGTTTGACTTTAAATTTTATTTTAAGATGCAAATAAATAATGGAAATTAAATTTAAAGTTTTGAAATGATATTTGAAGTAAAATTTTAAGTTTATTTAATTTATAAATTAATAAACAGTTAATTTTGACTTAATAAATGAATGGAGTTTGCAAAATTGAATATTTGATCTTAAAATTTTATTGTGTTAAATCATATGTTAAAATGATTTTTAATGTTAAATTTTGAAGGCTAAAAATATGATTTTTAAGTTGTAATAATAAAAATTTGGAGTTTTATTATTATTTTTGTAAAGCTAAAATGACCTGGAATTTTATAGCATTTTCAAAATGCTTTAGTCTTTTGACAGCATTTTTATGCTATTGTTTTGAATCTAACAATGTTTGAAATAACTAAACATCTATTACGACATTTTATAAATGTCGCTATTCTTGAAATAAACCATTTTGGAAAATATAAGCTACGATAGCACTTTATAAATGCTGTCTTTGCTATAATTTGACAATGTTTTGAAATGTTATAGATTTTAACACTGTTTGGGCTATATTTTAAAGTGTTATATAATTTAACTTTTGAAATGGATTATCTGTGAAATTTTAGAAGTTTTGAATATTTAAATTTGAATTTTTAAGGAATTTAAATTGAATTTGAATTTAAATAAAGTTTACTTGGTTATGTGTTAAACGGAATGAAATGTAATATAATAAATGAATTTTTTGAATGGAATTTTGGAATGTATTTTGGTAATGATGTTTGAAATAATAAATGAATGACATATTTGATTTTTAAATGATATTTGACTTTGAATATTTGGATTTGAATTCAAATAATGATTTGATTATGAAGTTTTGAAAGGATGTAATATTTTAATGATTTTGAAATGGCTTGGAAATGATTTGATCTTTATTTTAATAAAGAATGTGAATGTAAAATGATATTTGATTTTTCTTTATTTGATAAAGGAATATTTGAAGTTTATATTTGTATGAAAAGATATTTGGTTTAATTGTAATTTAAGTTTACTTTAATAATATTGGATTTATGAAATGAATATTTCAAAACTACATAATAATGAAATTAGATTTGAGATATGAATATATGGAATTATAAAGTTTAGTTTTGAAATGTGGGATATTAAAGTTTGAAAACATATTAAAGTTGGATAGCTTATTTTGTAGATCAAATCTATATTTGAAATTTATAAGATTTGAAATGTTTTGTTAGAAAACTGAATTGAATTGAAATTGATGGTTTGATTTGAATTAAATTGGAAATTTGAAATTTTGAATTAAATTGGAAATAAATGTGTAAAATGTAAAGAAGTAAATGAATGTTTCATGATTTCAAACGTATGATTTCAGAATGTTATGATTTTCAAAGTGTAATTGTTTCAAGTATTTTTGGTTTCGAAAGAGTTATACTTTGAAAATATTATGATTTTGAAATGAATATATGTTTGAAATGTTTTTGGTTTTGAAGTATAAACTATTTTGATTGAATAAATAGTTTTGAAATAAAAATGGTTTTGGTTTCGAGGCGTAAACTATTTTGAAAGGAATATAGTTTTGAAATGAAATGATTTGATCCTTTTGAAATATAAACTATTTTGAAATGACCACGGCGTTATAATAACGTTTGGTTGTTAAAGAGACCGGGATCGAAAGTTGTCATACTCTCTGCCAACTCCGAAAACCACTTTAACAACCGTGTACGCGGTGGAGATTCCAGAATGAAGTAGGATGGTGGCGACGTTCTTGAGGTATATTACGTGGACCCAACTCCCGTGAGTTGGCATAAGGTGGCTAAAACAGGAGCGATCTCGGGCCAAAGGAGGTAGCACCTCTGGTCGGACACATTCCTTCGATACTATACTCTTAACGGTGATTGATTAGATGGCCATCCTCCGATTTTGATTGGGAGTGTGTTCCGAGGTGGGCGTATGTGGCTGCTGCGTTACCACCAGCCCGTGTGCGTAATTGGTATATCTACCCTGGCATTGCCTTTTGTGCCATGTCACCTACCATACCGAGCCTTTACTACGAGTTTGTTTTTCTCCCGTAGCCCGTGTGGTATCCTCTGACAGTCACCCGGAGTGGAGATGGCATGATATTGGATGGACTATTGGGACTATTATGTGTGAAGGGTGATATGGGTAGCCCGGAACGCTATTTAAAAGTATGTTTATTTTACTGTAGACATTATTATAGTAGCGCAATATTACTACATAGTAAATAGTTTAACGGATCCTTAAAGGATGGGCGATCCCAAGCATCCTTTAAGTTACTGATACATTTTGTTACTGTTCACTTGAGTTTATTTACAGTTCATAAGTATTTATGTCCTGACTCGAGTGTTTTGTATTTTTGCTTTACGCTCGAGTCAGATTGAGTGAGTTAGCATTCAAGGTTCACCTTCGGAGTTGGAGCTTTCCTTGAAGATCCAGCCATCTATTTTGCTTTCTGTATCCAGTGATGTATTCTGATTTGTACCTGATGTATCTTGTTACTTTTTGTTGTATCATGTTTAACTCTGATGTATCTTATTTTTATATAGTAGCTTCATGAACTGCTATTTCCTTTAAATTCCGCTGCATTATTAAATACTTTGTGTCTGTGATCTGTGATTATGTATTTACTGTATGTTCTGAGATTTGCCAAATTTTATTTACAATGCGGTATTTTGAGCAATTCAAGTCCGACATGTGCGAATGCGAATGGTTGAAAATATCGGGTCGTTACAGTTGGTATCAGAGCTTTGGTAGCTCTAGGCAAAACTCAGCATATAGAGTAAATGAATTTACAGAATCACTTTCATTCGAGTTTGAATCTCTTCCTTTTGACTCGATTCCTTTGATTTTGGAACGTTCCCTGCGGTTTCAAAATCCACTTCGTGTCCCTCACTATTCATCTTCATTTGATTCTGGAGTATCACATAACTCCACTTCGAATGATCTTTATAATGAGTCGGCAATCCCGCCAATCTCAAATTTATTTGTAAAGGGGTGAAACTCCTTTACAATAGCATCGATTCACCAAATATTTTATGCCTTTGGTTTAATCCTAAAATTCTATCTCTTGAGGTCGAATGTAGATTTACCCAGAAAATCCACATCGATCTTATTCTTTAAGTCACGGTTGACCCGGTTAAGGTTGCCCACGATTTATTTCATCTTATCCACCTCCCTACTCTGTATTTTATCATCCTGTCTTTTGTTTCCAATCTATTCTTCCAAAAATTTTGAATTGTACTTGTAAATCTATATTTTGTTTTATATATTGTGTTGTTTGAGTTGTTGATGTTGGATTGGGTTTCTGATCGATTCGTCTGATCAACGCTATCGATAAGATTTCCAAAACACTTTGATAGAACAAACTGACACAATATTATTTTAAAAATTTGGGAAATGAAATAAATTTTGATATATAAGTAAATTTATGGAACTTAATAAACTGATTTAAATTGATAATTTGAAATGATAATACTTGATTTATCATTTATTGTTCTACAAATGAATTTATAAATAGTTGTTTATAAATTGATTTGGGAACTGACATTAATTTAAATCAAGAATTTGAGAATTTAATTTCCGATGGATTTCAAACCTTATGTTTAAAATTTTAAAAGGATATATTATTTAAAGTATTTTCAAGTAGAAATTTGTTTCCAAAGAATTTTAAAGTTTAAAATTAGTGCTCTTCTCTTTGCCGCTGGAAAATAATTTCGGTGATGACTGCAGCATCATCGACATTCATTTTCGAGTTTCGAAGTGAAGAGACCATTCTGTAGTCTTGCTACAGTTTTGTTTTTGGAAAATTTAATTGATTTTAATTTCTAAAATAATAATGGATTTATAACATATGCTGATATATGATTTAAATTTGAATGGATATATATATATATAATATATGAGCATTTATTTATCTCTGAATAGTTTGGAATTTATCGGAAATTTAATTCCTAAATTTTATATTGAAGGATAATTTTTAAGTATAATTTAAAGATTTGGATAAATATTCAAGCTTGAAATAATTGAATTGGAAAGTTTTATTTGCATAATACACAATTTCATTCCAATATAACTTACCTTAATTTTCAAAAGTTGAATATGTAATTGGATAATATACAATATAAAAAAAAAGATTTTATAAATAAAATTTGAGTGATTATAATAAATGTTATACACTTAAATTTTAGTTATAAAAGGGATTAACAGAGGTAAATAAAGAAAAGGGTTATGGAATAATTTACAATATAAAATGATGTTAAAGAAACTGAGAATAAATTAAAGCAGTTATAATTAGTATAAATATATTTAACATGGGTGATAAGATATATTGAGAGAAATAAACTTAATTTTAATTAGAAATGAAGAAGAATTAAATTTTATTTGGTACATTTTGAGTATAATAATATTTTTTTTCAAATACATGATTTTGGGGATTTGTTAATTTGAGATAATTGGATAATAAGATAATGAAATTAGAGTTGTTAAAGATTTATTTGACTTATGTAAAATTAATTTTCAGTTTAAGTTGAAATTTTTATGGTTTCAAATTTATTATTTTATTTTGTTTTTCAAACTATCTTTTGGTTGTCCTAATTTCCCTCATCTTGCTACAAAATGGGAGGCTATTGCATATACCAGTCTGTTTAGAAATCTTTCTATAATCTTTAATAATATTTGGTACTCATCTTTGAATCTAAGCACTGCTTGTCATCCACAGACCATCGGTCAAACGGGAAGGGTTAATCAGATTCTAAAAGATTTTTTTTTCATGCTTGTGTTCTTGAATTCTGGAAGATCTTGGAAAGATCATCTCCACATTGTTAAACTTAGCTATAGCAACAGTTATCAGGTATAATTTTAATCTTCTTGTCATCTTGTCTTAATACTATTTCATTCTATCTTTTTTTGTGCTTTCCCGTACCTCATTCCTTTTCGGTGACGAAAAGTTTTGAGTGGGGGAGAGTGTAACAACCCTGTATTTTCTGATTATTGTAATTGTATATTTTAATTCTTTTAATTTAAATTCCTAGTTTAAATACTTTATTTTATTTATTAAATGAACATATTTTGTTATTTGAAATATAAATGTTGATTTTGATGTTGATTAGAATTTCAAACATGCATATATTGAATATTTTCCAAAAAAGTGAATTTTGGTCAAAATGGTCAAAGTTTGACTTTTAAATTTAAAATTTGAAAGTTTGAAAATTTGAATTTTATATTTTAATATGAAAGTAAATAAAATTTTAAGAACACTGCTTTTCGTTTTGTTGAAATTTGATTTATAATGTGAAAGTTATGCCTTTTTAACTGTTGTGTGAAATTTGCTGTATTTAACAAATTTTTTTTTTATAATCTTTTTAATTGTCATATCTTATTCTAAATTGTATTATATGCTATGTTACATATATTTCTACCTTTTAAATATTTTTAAAGTGATGTTTGAATTTTTCCAAAGCTCATTGAATTTATTTTCTATTTTTAAAGGTTAGTTTCCATTTTTCTGTTATTTTCTTTATTTAAATTATATTTATTTAAAATTTATTTATTCATTTTATGTATGCATTTTATTTTTATGTTTTTATATTTGTTTATAAATATGTTTCATGTACATACAATTTTTCCAAAGTTCATTTCATTTATTTTCAAATTTTCAAGCCTAGTTTACATTTTCTTTGCAATTTTCTTAATTTAAATATATTTAATTAATATTTATTTATTTATTTTTGTTTATTTACTATATTTTCGTGTTTTATCTGTATTTATACATATTTTACATGTATTTAAAATTAAAAAAGAAATGGTGGAAATTTGAAAGGTTTGTGACTCTTTATTTGCTTAAGCCTCTTTGTATTCTCACCTTTTCATTATCAACCATTACCTTTTCTTTATTGCTGCCTTAACTCCATTGCTTCAGCCGTATCTTTTTCCTCATCATTTTCACGAAAATCTAAGCTTCTCAACTCCAAAAAGATCGGCCATCAACCCGAGAAAAAGTTTTGGTAAAATTTCTATTTCTTTTTTCATGTTTTCCTTCTTGTTTCTTATGTTATTTGCATTGCTTTCTTCACCTTCTAGGCTTGGCACCTCTCCACTCCATCAGCTCCACAATCACCTCCTCCATCTATAGCAGCCATTAGCCCATCCTTTGACCAAAAATTCGGGCCATGACCCTTCACATGAAGCATCACCACAAAAACATTGCAAAGCTTTACCAAACTTCACCAAAACAATGCTAGCCAAGCCTATACTCCACTATTACCTTCATAGTTACCTTTGGCCACTCCTTAGCCACCACCACCATCATCTACATCACTTTTGGCTGCCACATGACCACTAACCAGATCTAAAACCCCCTATGGCGGAGCTCCAATTGACTAAGCCGAGCCAAAAAGTTGAACAACTTGCCTCTTTTGCATTGTCTTTGGTATGCTTCATGTTAGCACCACTACACCTTCATCTCCACTTGTTTTGATGCCATACCTGACCCAAACCTGACCTATATGATGCCAATCCTGAGCTTAACACATCATTGGCTAAGCTCATGATCCACCTTGGTCGAGCATTCGAATGGTAAAAACAAGGTCTTGTCTTTATTACCTTGTATTTCAACTTTTTCTAAATAATTTTGTGTTGAATATTCATATGTTATATTGTCTTGTTTTGGGTTGTTTACAAGATGATATATTTGCTCTCTCCACTCATGTGAATCACTAGTCGTGCTGTATCGTGCTTGTCGTGCCTATGGAATCGTTTGTGTGTCCTAGTGGTCTTCAGCTTGAAAAGGTGAGTCTTTCTCACTCTGACATTTATACTTATGAAATAGTGAATTGATGACAAGTGTTTAGTAATATAAAATGTTATGCAAGTTAATGATGATCATATGATATGCTATGCCATGTTATTACCATGTTAAAACTGTTAATTATCACCTGACATGTGATATATGACATTATATTGTGACACTGACATTGTTTATGCATATATTCACACTGCAAGTTCCCTGTTAGAATAGAATCACTATGGGTTGAAATGATACATACCCGAACGGACTTTAGAATAGGGAAAAATCGTTATGGGCTGAAACGATAGGCCTGAGCGATTTTTATTGTATTTTATTTGATTTGGGATTGCGGGTTTGAAATGATAGAACCCGGGTTTTTCTTTGTAAACCGCGGATTGAAATGATATATATCCGTATCACTTGACCTAGGTTAGAAAATTATATACAGACCCCATGTATATTTTTAAATAATTTTTTTTAAATATGTATTTTCAAAAGTATGAAATTTTGATTTAAAATATATATATTATGGTTTTAAGAAAGTTAAATATTAAATCTTGAAATTGTGAATTTAAGTGAATTCAAGTATGTAAATTTGGAGTAAATGTGACGTTTGACTTTAAATTTTATTTTAAGATGCAAATAAATAATGGAAATTAAATTTAAAGTTTTGAAATGATATTTGAAGTAAAATTTTAAGTTTATTTAATTTATAAATTAATAAACAGTTAATTTTGACTTAATAAATGAATGGAGTTTGCAAAATTGAATATTTGATCTTAAAATTTTATTGTGTTAAATCATATGTTAAAATGATTTTTAATGTGAAATTTTGAAGTCTAGAATTATGATTTTTAAGTTGTAATAATAAAAATTTGGAGTTTTATTATTATTTTTGAAAAGCTAAAATGACCTGGAATTTTATAGCATTTTCAAAATGCTTTAGTCTTTTGACAGCATTTTTATGCTATTGTTTTGAATCTAACAATGTTTGAAATAACTAAACATCTATTACGACATTTTATAAATGTCGCTATTCTTGAAATAAACCATTTTGGAAAATATAAGCTACGATAGCACTTTATAAATGCTGTCTTTGCTATAATTTGACAATGTTTTGAAATGTTATAGATTTTAACACTGTTTGGGCTATATTTTAAAGTGTTATATAATTTAACTTTTGAAATGGATTATCTGTGAAATTTTAGAAGTTTTGAATATTTAAATTTGAATTTTTAAGGAATTTAAATTGAATTTGAATTTAAATAAAGTTTACTTGGTTATGTGTTAAACGGAATGAAATGTAATATAATAAATGAATTTTTTGAATGGAATTTTGGAATGTATTTTGGTAATGATGTTTGAAATAATAAATGAATGACATATTTGATTTTTAAATGATATTTGACTTTGAATATTTGGATTTGGATTTGAATTCAAATAATGATTTGATTATGAAGTTTTGAAAGGATGTAATATTTTAATGATTTTGAAATGGCTTGGAAATGATTTGATCTTTATTTTAATAAAGAATGTGAATATTGAATGATATTTGATTTTTCTTTATTTGATAAAGGAATATTTGAAGTTTATATTTGTATGAAAAGGTATTTGGTTTAATTGTAATTTAAGTTTATTTTAATAATATTGGATTTATGAAATGAATATTTCAAAACTACATAATAATGAAATTAGATTTGAGATATGAATATATGGAATTATAAAGTTTAGTTTTGAAATGTGGGATATTAAAGTTTGGAAACATATTAAAGTTGGATAGCTTATTTTGTAGATCAAATCTATATTTGAAATTTATAAGATTTGAAATGTTTTGTTAGAAAACCGAATTGAATTGAAATTGATGGTTTGATTTGAATTAAATTGGAAATTTGAAATTTTGAATTAAATTGGAAATAAATGTGTAAAATGTAAAGAAGTAAATGAATGTTTCATGATTTCAAACGTATGATTTCAGAATGTTATGATTTTCAAAGTGTAATTGTTTCAAGTATTTTTGGTTTCGAAAGAGTTATACTTTGAAAATATTATGATTTTGAAATGAATATATGTTTGAAATGTTTTTGGTTTTGAAGTATAAACTATTTTGATTGAATAAATAGTTTTGAAATAAAAATGGTTTTGGTTTCGAGGCGTAAACTATTTTGAAAGGAATATAGTTTTGAAATGAAATGATTTGATCCTTTTGAAATATAAACTATTTTGAAATGACCACGGCGTTATAATAAGTTTGGTTGTTAAAGAGACCGGGATCGAAAGTTGTCATACTCTCTGCCAACTTCGAAAACCACTTTAACAACCGTGTACGCGGTGGAGATTCCAGAATGAAGTAGGATGGTGGCGACGTTCTTGAGGTATATTACGTGGACCCAACTCCTGTGAGTTGGCATAAGGTGGCTAAAACATGAGCGATCTCGGGCCAAAGAAGGTAGCACCTCTGGTCGGACACATTCCTTCGATACTATACTCTTACCGGTGATTGATTAGATGGCCATCCTCCGATTTTGATTGGGAGTGTGTTCCGAGGTGGGCGTATGTGGCTGCTGCGTTACCACCAGCCCGTGTGCGTAATTGGTATATCTACCCTGGCATTGCCTTGTGTGCCGTGTCACCTACCATACCGAGCCTTTACTACGAGTTTGTTTTTCTCCCGTAGCCCGTGTGGTATCCTCTGACAGTCACCCGGAGTGGAGATGGCATGATATTGGATGGACTACTGGGACTATTATGTGTGAAGGGTGATATGGGTAGCCCGGAACGCTATTTAAAAGTATGTTTATTTTACTGTAGACATTATTATAGTAGCGCAATATTACTACATAGTAAATAGTTTAACGGATCCTTAAAGGATGGGCGATCCCAAGCATCCTTTAAGTTACCGATGCATTTTGTTACTGTTCACTTGAGTTTATTTACAGTTCATAAGTATTTATGTCCTGACTCGAGTGTTTTGTATTTTTGCTTTACGCTCGAGTCAGATTGAGTGAGTTAGCATTCAAGGTTCACCTTCGGAGTTGGAGCTTTCCTTGAAGATCCAACCATCTATTTTGCTTTCTGTATCCAGTGATTTCAGTGATGTATTCTGATTTGTACCTGATGTGTCTTGTTACTTTTTGTTGTATCATGTTTAACTCTGATGTATCTTATTTTTATATAGTAGCTTCATGAACTGCTATTTCCTTTAAATTCCGCTGCATTATTAAATACTCTGTGTCTGTGATCTGTGATTATGTATTTACTGTATGTTCTGAGATTTGCCAAATTTTATTTACAACGCGGTATTTTGAGCAATTCAAGTCCGACATGTGCGGATGCGAATGGTTGAAAATATCGGGTCGTTACACAGTCCCATGACTGACTCGGAGTTTATTGTTTCCTTCCTAAACTCTGGGCGCCCACCAATTTCCACACGGGCAGTCTAGAGTCAGGTTATCAGGATATTCTAGAATTCAGGAGATTTGGAGGCAAGCTGGAGGGCATGGCGTATCAACTAGTATATACAATTTTTTTCCGCTGTTTGTTGTTGTACACTCTGATGATGTAATGTAATGTAATAACGGATATAGTTCTTTATTTAAAGATTATTCATTTATCTATTATATGTTGTTCCGCTGCGGTTGTGAGATTCTGATATTGTTTTCTGTTTCTTCTTGTTTCTTCTTCTTCTATCCTTTTTCTTCTTCTTTAACCATAACATTTCGGTTTTCCGGCATTCGATTGCTCGGCAGTTGATACAGTGGACGTATTGATGTCGGTTTTCGAGCGTCGAAAAATTGCGATCGTTACATTTGGTATCAGGGCATATGGTTAAGCGACAACCATGGCTCTGTTGGGAATTACTCATTAGAGATAGAGTCGGTAGTACTCTAGAATGAATTTGAGTGTAATAATAGATACGAGCGCGTATTTGTTAGTGGATATAAATTGTTTTATATTGTGATGATTGGTTTGTTGAGTGGTATATGGATTCTGGTCAACACGAGTAATTAACGTTGTTAATAGGGATCTCTAAACACTTGTACAGAACAATTTGACACGATATCATTTTGAAATAGGGTAAATGAAATAATTTTACCTTAATTATATTTTATATATAAGGAATAATTTTTCAAAATTATTAAAGTGTATATAAATTGATTGTTTGGTCGTTAAAAATGTAAGAATAAATATAAGTTAAGTAAATAGAACTAGAATTGGAATCTGAATTGGATTTATAAGTGGAAATTTAAGTTAGGCTAAACAAATGATGTTTGAAATAGAATATAACTTAAGTGATGTTGAATGAAGTTGATTTTTGGCGTCGAAGCAAATTAATAAGTGAATTAATGAAATGAAGTCATTAGGAATATGTACTTGAGTTATATAAAAGAAATTTAATCTTATTGGTTAAGTGAATTAGCAGTTGAATTAATAAATGGATTGAATGTAAATCAATTGAATGTAAATAAAATTGATATGAGATAATGGATGAAAGTGTTAATTCATTAGAAGCTAATGAAGTTGAAAAAATTGAATAATTGAATGGAAGTCAATTTAATATCAACCAATTTGGAGTTAAAAAGTGTTAAACCAAATAGAATGTAAATTTAGAAATTTGGTTATGATGGTTATGGTTTGGTTGTTATATGAATGTTAGTTGATTGTATATAATTCATTAAGTATTAATGAAATTGAATTGATAAATGGAAAGCTATGTAATTGAATTTAAATTGAAAGTAAACCAAATTGAATGTAAATTAGTGAATGATTGCTAATTGAATATGAATAAATGAATGTTAGCAAAAACATCCAATGTTAATGAATAAAATATGATTTAAAATGGAAAATCGATTAATTGAATATTAATGAGAATATGAATGAATATTTATTTGGTTATGGATGTTAGTTGGATGCTAGTTGGTTAATGGTTGGATTTGTTGCTTTTGTTGCATTTGCTATATTGGCATATATAGTTGTTGTAATGATATATGTTGTATATTGATATTACTTTCATATATACATGTTTCTTATTAGTTTGTTGAGTGTTTAGTAGGTGCGGATTGCGCTTGCTTCGCATTTGGAGCTCGCTTTCGCGCTATATTAGCCGTATATGCTCGCTAACAATATATAAGGTACATATCTCGGATTACATATCGTACTTTTACACTTTTTGCCTTGCGGGATGCCTCATTACTTGATGAGATGTATATTTGTGATATATATATATTGTCATTTTTTTCCGGATCGAGCCACGCAAAGGAGACTCTGGCGAATTTTTCCGAAAATTTAAGGCGTTAGAATATTTTTGAGAAATTTGAAAATTTTGAAAAAGATAACTAAGTATGATTTGAAAACTTAGTAAAGATTTTGTAAGAAGTTTAACTATGAATTTTGAAAAAGTTAAAGACTTAAGAGATTTGAAAAAAAATCTAAATCGAACGGTTTGTTTTGGAAAGTTAACGGATTCCGTAACTTTTTCTCACTTGGTAATTTCGAGGACGAAATTCTTTTAAGGGGGGAAGTTTGTAACGACCTAAAATTTCTGTCAATTAAAATTCGTATATTTAGTTGATTTTAAATATTAACAAGTAAAATTCGTAAGTCGAATAAATTTTATTTTGAATATCTAGATTTAATAAATTTTATTTTGAATATCTAGATTTAATTGGATAATTTAATCGATAGTTTAATATTGAGAAAATATAGAAATGATTGGAAATTGGGTTTAATATGATTGAAAATGATTTGTAAAATTTTATTTAATCATGTTAAAGTTAGAATGATGTTATAGAACTTTTAAAATTGAATTTAAAGTTGATTTGTGAAAATTGAATATTTTAATATTTAATTGACGAGTTAAAATAGCCATTTTTCAAACAGTCTCGGATTTCGACGAAACCAGTTTCATCGGATCCATAATGTTAAATTATTGTAAGGTTTTAAATTTCGATTCAATCAGGTTTACCGTTTGTCCGGGGAAAGCCGAAACGCATAGAAATTCGTTTAATCGATTTAATTTAAAATCGATCGTTTATTTCTGTAACTCGCACAGATGATCGAATTGGCCTCCGAAACATATTCCATTGTGTCCGGAACGTGGGGTAAACCTTTGAAACGCCAGTCACCGTGCGAGATTTGGAGTTCGGAAAATTTCGAGTGAATAGTAATTTGAAAATTTTCTATAAAAGGCCTTCACATCTTCAATTTGCAAACCAAACTAAACCCTAATCCTAGTTCAGAAGCCGCCACCTCCAAAAAGCAGTGGCCGAAATCTTCCATTTTTCTCCCCTCAATTTCTTCAAATCTACACAACGATTCAACAAGTGTTCAACTACAAAACTCTAGAGCGTAATGAGATCTACAATGTGAACGGCTATGATCGTTTTTAGGGCTTTGGATCATTGGCAATTTGGCCTCGAAGTCGACGCGTTCATTCACGTTTTTCTCGTGATTTGCGCAGCCGAGCTCCACCCTACTCTGGCCGATGGTGTGTTGCGAGATGAGCTTCGATGTGGCGCTAATTGGTCGAAGCAGAATTCGTCGTAGTGGCCGCCACATTCAATGGTTTAGGCGGCAAATATGGGTTCTCAGTCGTGCGTAGTAACCTGCGGAAGAACATGGAGGAACGGCCTAGATCTAATTTCAAAACGTGCGGCCCTGATGATAGGGTTTGAAAAATTAAAAAGATTTGTAAATTTAATTATATTAAAATTTGTGTAAACTTCTAAATGTTATATCTTTTTCATACGAGATCAAAAAATTACGAAATGAATTGCGTTGGCTTCCTTTTGACGAGCACTGCACTATGGAACTGGATTGGAGTCGTTTGGAGCTAGTTTGAATTTTGGGTAAAATTAAACGCGCGTTTAATTTTATTCGAAGTAAAACACTGATTGAAATCAAGGTGAGAACTTCTCACTCAATCGAATTGCGTTTCGATTTAAATTTTAAATAGGTTGATTTAAAATTGCCTGATTGTGTGATTGAATGAAAAATTATTATCTATTGTATAGTAATAGACCCTATACGCCGTATATTAAGCGGATGTTATTTACTAAAAACATATACCGCGATAATTCCATCTTGATTGGAATTGGTATTACAAATGTACTTGGAGTTGATTTCCCGCATTATATAGCGGATGAGACCCTATTGCGCCGCATAATAGCGGATAATATTTTTATGAACCCATATACTACGATATTCCGTATTGGAACGGAATTGGTATTGTGCTAACATCTGTGGATGCAGGAAAACAGTTTGGAGGGATCCAACTAGATTCCTCAACTGTATTGATTTATTTACAGATATTGTAATATTTGTTGATTATCATATTGATATATGATGTTTTGATTGTCGTGATTGATATATTGTTGATGTTGCAGCATTGGCCTATTTTTGGAGTTTTAAAAATATTAAAGTAACGATTTTGAATTTAAAAGATTTTAAAGTGATTTTTGAAGGTATACGTTTATTAAATTTTGAATTGTTAAAATAAATAAACGTTATAATTTTTATTATTATAAAATTTATATTTTTTGAAAAATAATACTTAAGTATGATTTTGGAATTAATATAAGCTTTAATAACGATTTGTAAATTATTAAAAAGATTGGTTTATTTAAATTGAGATTTCTGAATTATTATAAACGATTTATATAAAAGATTTATAAAATTGATATTTATAAATTAAAATATTGGAACTATAAAATGAGTTTTTATAAGTGTTAAAATGAAATAAAAAATAGATTTCATAAGTGAATGAAATTTATAGATTTATAAATTGTGAAATTTTAAAATTAATAGATTTTCGTAAAATAAAAGATTATAAGTAATTAACTTATAAATTAGATTTTTGGTATAAAATTGAGTTATAAATTGAATTGGTAAATAAAAGTGATTTTATAAGTTGAAGTTTTTATAAAATATATATATGTGTGTGTGAATTTATAAACGTTGTTTTATAAATCCGAAATCAATTGAATTTGATAAATTAAACATAGAAGTTTATTAAAGGAGATATATTCGTGATTTTGGACAGCGAATTATCCTTTAAGTTAAATGTTGTAAAAATAAGAGTTTGGTTGGGAATTTTATCCATGATTTTGGATAGTAGATAATCTTTTAATAAATGTGTTGAAGCACTGAATTGGGTAAATAAAGTATATTCACGATTTTGGACAGTGAATATATTATTAAAGAAAATGATATGTTTTGGGGAAGTGATATTATAAAATGAAGTTAATTATTTTAAAGATATATTAAAATGCATTAAGTGTCGAATATATAGATTTCAACATTTATTGTTGAAATAGACGTTTTCGAGAAATAGAAGGAAATGGTGGACTATAACACTGTTGTTATAGTAAATGATTTCCGAAAGGAAATGTTTTATATAGTATTGGGATTTATATATCTATCTAAAATTTCGAATCCCAATACTAGTGATTTTGGGTTGTCGTAACGATGTTTTACGCAACATTCGTTTTGACTCAAATAAATGTGTTTAAGCGCACGTTTTCTTTAAAGAATGAAATATATAATTAATTTCGATTTAAGTATATTGAATATTTTCCAAGATTTAAAAATAAATGGATTTGTGAATTACTTATTATTAAATAAGTATGAAAATGTTTCCAATATGAAGTGAATGTTTTGAGATTTTATCTTTTGAAAGATAAATTGAAAATGAATATTAGAAATCGATTTGGAAATCGTATATTCATAGATATTTTGGAATTGTAAATTCACTATGGAATTTATAAAAGAAAGGGAAATTTGTTTAAAAATAAACATTGATTTATTTTTGAAGTGTGGAAATAAATTTACGGATTTGGAACGTAAATATAAAGTAAATCGGTAAGGATTTATTTAATTGGTTTAACTGAACCATTTGAAATGAAAATGAATAAAGATTTGTGAATATATCCCGTGTAGGGAAACGATTTGAAATTTGTTTTCAAATGTTGAAGTGTGGAAAAATATATCTTGTAAATATATTTTTGGAAAATTATTTGGAATCTGGTGATGTTGTGCATGCCTATTGATAGTTAAACAACCGACTATCAATATTTACCTTTGAATGGGTATTTGTTGTGATTTGCTTGAATTTGAATGCCACACTTATTTTGAAAATAAGCGCTCACTATTCGGGTTAGCCGAGAAAGGACCTTTGGGTCGTATAACCCATTCCGAATATGTGATACGTCGTTATGGATTGCATTTGATGACCGGTGTTGAAGACCGGATATTTATGAAAACAGAAGGATCACCGTCGAATGTTTCTGATCGGCTGATCTCCGATATAGAAATTTATTACCCTTTGTGATGGGAAGTCCGGTCGTGATTAGTGAATATACGGATTGCAAGGACTTCTTTGTAAGTGCCTTCGGTTCTGTTCGATCCCGGAACGGACTTGT
Source organism: Allium cepa (assembly GCA_030765085.1). Classification (NCBI taxonomy): domain Eukaryota; kingdom Viridiplantae; phylum Streptophyta; class Magnoliopsida; order Asparagales; family Amaryllidaceae; genus Allium; species Allium cepa. The sequence goes on along the minus strand of CM060941.1, from coordinate 782,391,178 downwards.
ATAGATGTGTGTCTGACATTACAATTTGAGATGTAAAGCTGGTTTCTATCAAATATATTTCAGTTGGTGGCAGAGAATTTATTCTCTTAGCTTAACACCCTTAGAGATTATGTTGTTGATGGTTACTAGTGATACATTCCCAATTTGGTAATGTGGCATACGAAGTGCGGTTAAGCATTTGATGATCAAAGCACAACTTTGGTATAAAGCGTAGCTTTGTGGACGAGACTTCGTCGGACCTCACACCCCGGAAATGGCCAAAACAGGAAGGATGCAGCATGGTTATTAGGGGGTAGCGCCCCTTTAGTGTATGTCATTCCTTCTGGATAGAGGTGGTATCATGGTATGGAGCCCAGATACTTAACCTATGTTGTTGCTGCAAATTTATTACTTTGTGGTTGTTGGAATCGAGGATCCTCAAATATAGACCGGTTACGATCGAGGGATGACATATTCGTGTCAGTAGTTACCCAGTTTGAAGGGTAACCCGGCCTTGTGTTGGCAGAGATCTAACCGTAACGTTAGGTTCTCGGGTCGTCTTTCCAGAGGCGTAACCATGTGACAATGGGAAGTTCCTTGGCCCGACCTTTTGTTGGAAATCCAAAGAAACAACACGAACTCTGTACGGTTTTAGTTGTATAACCTGCCATGAAATGTGGCGGTAACCTCCTATTGAACATGGTAGCTATAGTAGGCATACGATAATGGTCGTATGTTGCCTAAGATTTATATTCTACTTTCGAAATGTTTTCTACACTATGCACTAATAATAATATCAAAAATGATTTGATTTTTGCGTAGTAAGCATCTTTGACTATCATAAGGAGAAATCTCCTCCAATTCTGCGTTTGCATTGTGTGTATGGCAGGAGGCCTTATGGTAGTTTCATTTTCCAAAAGCATTGCGGATCTATTTTTAAAATACTTCCTTTGTTGTTGTTTTAAAGATAAACTGTTTTAAGTTCTCACACCAGTCCCATGACTGACTCGGAGTTTATTGTTTCATTTCAAAACTCTGGGTGCCCACCAATTTTCACACGGACAGTCTGGAGTCTGGTTATCAGGATATTCTAGAATTCAGGAGATCTAGAGGCAAGCTGGAGGGCATGGCGTATCAACTAGTATATAGTATTTTTTTCCGCTGTTTGTAGTTGTACACTCTGATGATGTAATGTAATGTAATAATTGATATAGTTCTTTGTTTAAAGATTATTCATTTATCTATTATATGTTGTTCCGCTGCGATTGTGAGATTCTGATATTGTTTTCTGATTCTTCTTCTTACTTCTTCTTCTACCCTTTTTCTTCTTCTTTAACCATAACATTTCGGTTTTCCAGCATTCGATTACTGGGCAGTTGATACAGTGGACGTATTGATGTCGGTTTTCGAGCGTCGAAAAATCGCGATCGTTACAGAACCCTAAGTAGGATGGAACCTACGAAAAATCTAGTGGAACATTGTTTTGTATCCGCTAACTTTTTATTCAAAATGATTTTTCAAAATTATATCTTGTTTTCAAAATGATTTCAAAACCTTCCTTTTAAAAGCATCAAAAAAACATCTATCCTGATTTCAAATACTTTTAGCCTCAAAATAATTTTTAATTTGAAAATCAAATTATTCTTGTTTTTAAACTATCTTTTAAATATAATATATTTAACTTTTAAATATTTATACTTAGATTTTAAATATAAAATTATAGTAAAATTTTGTATATGTCATTCTTTATATTTACTTATGTATTTTAATTATAGTCAAGTGTATTTATAAAGTTTAAAATAGTTTTAATATAAAATAAATGATATTTTCAAAGAAAATCAAAACACCAAAAATCCCTTTGGGATGCCGACATACTCAAGTGCCCCATGTAGACATGGTGTCAGTTGAGTTCAAAATTTAAATTTCAAAAGAAGCGTCTATTCGTCATAACTCTTCACGAATGGACATGGCTGTTGTTCTTCAATAAATAGGGGTTAGTTTCAACGAATTTTAATTCAGTTTTTCTGGTTTTTCACTCCTCTTCTTCTTCCACATTTCTATATACAAATTCTTATCATTACTCTGCCGAAATCAACATTGAATCTAACTAGATTATCTCTGTTTTGATTCTCTATCACTATCTCAACAAGATCCTCGGTGCTATTCAGAGTTATAGGCTTTTTGTAATCAACATGGCGAGAAAAGGTGTGATTGTAGCCTTGAAAATCAATCAAGCGAGATAAGGTGTGATTGTAGCCTTGGGAAATCAATTGGGTGAACTTGGTGCGCGGGAAATCAAGTATCTCTACCCAGAGGATTGTGATTCTGGAGGGTGTACCTCGTAGCCTTGAAATCGAGGGTGTAATTGTAAAGATTGTTTCTGAAAGGAAATCCGTACTTGTGTGCGGGACAGGATGTAGGGTAACACCGAACCAATATAAAATCCGGTGTGTTCTTTCCTTTACTGCTTTTACTATATATTTGCATTGGTGTTTGATTCTGTGATCATATATGTGTATGAATATTGCATACATTTGTGTTTAAATTAACAAAAACTTAGTGTTTATCCTTAGCCTTAAGATCCTTAAGCCGCATTTCTCACATTTGGTACCTGAGCAAGATTTTCAAAGTTTCATAATCTGATTTTTGAAAAAGTTTTCAAAATTGCTACCAACACTGTTATTGTTACTAACACTAGTATCCTTGTCACTAGTTCATTTGTAGAAGGTCAGTCTACTGTCAGACCACCACTTTTTAATGGTAGTAACTATGCATATTGGGCACGTAGGATGAAAATATATTTACAATCTATAGGATTAGACGCTTGGAATATCACACAAACTGAATATTCTGAACCTGTAATGACCCGTAATTTTTCAATAATTATAATTGTTAATTTAATGAGATTTTGAAATTAAATATTGATGAAAATAGAAAAATTAGTGAATTATTAATAAAATGTTGTAATAATGTAATAATGAAAATTAACTAAGAGGAAACGTAAATAGGTTAATGCAAGTTAATAATTAATGAACTTGATTGAACATGCCAATTTAATAAGATAATTTAAAAGTTATGCCTTAGTTATAAATGGAATATAATAAAAAATAATGCAAACATTAAAATTTATAAATGGAATAATATTGAAACAAATAAAATTTGTAAATGAATTAAGAAATAATAACTAGGATGAAATGTAACAATGAAGTTAATTAAAGCTGAATTTGTATAAATTTAATGAAATTGCAATAAATGAAATAATGTAAAATAGTATAACTTGGTTATGAGTTGAATGTAAGTAACAAATGTAAATGATGATTTATTAATATAAATTTGCGTAATAAATGGGAATTGAATAGGATTAGTGTGATATGAGTTGGTATAATCATTGGTGACCAATAATGAACATTTCTTTAATGACAATTAATATAATTTGTTATAAATGAAACATAGGTAAACAAATGTAAGTATTGAATTAATATATGTTAGTTATTTAGGGTGTTGAATAAATCTGGTAATCAATTTGCAATTAAAAGTAATAATGTTGATGCAAGCTAATAAATAAAAATTTCAATGCAATACCAATTAATGGACACGAATTGTAAAGTTATAATTGATTGGAATTTGTAAATTGGGAATGGATTCAAAGTTATATATATTGATGTAATAATACGTAATAAAGGGTAATTGAATAAAAATCAATGTTTAGTAAGAAATTATAATATTTGTTAATTGATAATAAAGTAGGAATAGGGTTAAATTAGGCAAATGGTAATAATTATTAATTGTTTATCTATTTATTTAATCTATTAAATTAGATCTAAATCCATAGCAATTAAACGTAATAAATTACAAGTTAATATGAATTTAGCTAATAACTATAAACCATTAGGGCAATTGGATATATAGTAGCGTTAAAGTTATCCATAAGATAATGGTTGATTTCATAAAAGGAGTGAAGATCAAGATTTATTAACTTAAATTTAATAATTGGATTAACCACACTTAAATGAAATTAATATTTAATTATTGCATTAATTGGAATTTAGACGTAATTTGATAATAATAATGTAATAAACCATGAACAAATGTTAATTTCATCCTTTGGATAATAATGAATTGAATGATAAGAATGAAAAGTAAATTCAATGAGATTATGGAGAATTTAAAATTTTAATTTCTGAATATAATGAAATTGAAAATTTAACACTGAAATTGATAAATTACTCAACTCTAAATTGACATTTGAATTTGGTTAAATTAGTGTAAATGATTAAAAAGTTAAAATTGATGAAATTTGTTAATTATAGAGTTTCAATTGAAAAGTGATTTAATTAATTTATTTTTAATTTATTTAATTAACTAGAAAATAGCCATTTTGGCCACTGACTCGGATTTCGACGAAACCAGTTTCATCGGCCCCGTGACAGTGAATTATTGTAAGATTTCGAGTTTCGTAACGATCAGACATGTCGTTTGATCATACGGACTCGAAACGCCTTGAAATCAATGAAATTGAAATCAATTCGAAATAAATTGATTTTTGCATAACTTCTTCATACGATTGAATTTGGACCAAAAACCTATTCCATCGCGTTTAAAGTATTTTAAAACATTTATTCTGATACATGGGTTGATCCAATTTCATTTCAGAGTCAGAACGGGCTTTACGGGCCATTCATCGTTCAGCGCGTTTATAAATCGGGTCCACCTATTCTATTTCAACCTTGCCTATATATACCCTGTTATAAACCCTAGCCTACCTCTATTTTCTCATTTGTATGTGCATAAAATCCCTCTTCACCTCCTCATTTCAGTGGCAGTCAATTCCAAATCCAATTGCAATTCAAAAATTAAAGTGAAATTTCAAACTCCTTAAAAAAATTCAGAAAAATTATATATCGAAGCTCTCGACGAGCGCAGCCTAAATCTTCAACTCGTTTTCCGATTCCGCGCATCGTTTGCTCTGAAATTCATGTTGAACCTCGGCCATCCATTGACCTCGGTTTTGAATCGACGGTGGATCGCCAATTTCATGGCGATCGAAGGGCATAGTCGAGTAGAGGGGAGCAGGGGGATTCGATCCATACGGTTGGGCCGTCTTCAGATGATGCAGTTCGCCAAAAAACGACGTGAAAGGTGGCGACGGCGAACAGTCCCGGTGGCGTTGTGGAGGCTCGGCGTGGCAGTGGGGAGCACGGTTTTGGAAGTGGAGGTCGGCGATGGTGCCAGATCATGATGGAGATGGCCGTGGCGTCGCGATAATTCACGAGAAGGGCGTCGGCTTTCCAGTTCGAACGCGATGTTCAATCGCGTGATTAGGGTTTTGCTGTGAAGACGATGACGTGGCGCTAGGTATGTTTGTTTTATTTATTTATTTTATTTATTTATTTTATTTCGTTTCAAATCTTCTAGTTAGTATAACTTCGTCATACGATGTCTGATTCATGCATAATTTTTTTTGTTAGGATCGTATTAAAATTTCTGACATTTTAACGCTGGTCTAGATGAATCTGGAGACTGTTGGAATTTAGGGTTTAAATTGGATTTAAATTCAATTTAAATTCAAAATGTGAGCGTTTTAACCCACTCACAACTTCTAAAATTTCTTATGTTCGTTAAATTTAATTTATGTTGTGATTATGAATTTATTTATGATTGTTTTGTATATTTTTAATCGTCATCTCCGTTAATTGCATTTATTTAAATTAAATTGTTATTTAATTTATTATTGAATATAACTTCCAGTTAATTACCTATTATATTATCAGTTATATATTGATATTATTGATTGTTTTGGATGATGATTGTGATGGATGTGTGATTTGGATGATGGATGAATGGATGTTTTATTTTATATCATTATAATCTGCCAGTTCGTTATGGATTTATATTTTATTTGGGATTGCGGTTTGAAATGATATAACCGTAATTTTATTTTAAATTACGGATTGAAATGATAAATATCCGTATTACATGAGCATAGGATAGAAAATTTTATACAGACACCGTCGTTTATATATAAAAATATTTTGAAATAATTTTCTATGGTTTAGTAAAGAAATATATGGTTTTATGAAATATTGATTTGGATATTATATAAATGTTATTTTATGTATAGTTGAATTCTTGGTTTTAAGCTATGTATAAAATTTATTTAAAGTATAAAAGGAGTTTAATAATAAAGTTTGGTTTTTTAAGATATTATGTGGTTAAGTATTTATTTAAATTATATTTCTGGAGTTTTAATGACTTAAATGAGAATTAAGTTGGAAGATAAATATGAAATTGGTTTGAATTGAATTATTTAAGAATTATACATTTGATATGAAATTTAAATAAAATTGGAATTTTAAAGGGTATGATTCTTATAACTTGATTCGGTTTAGAGTGATTTAAATGAATATAAGGTTGATTTAAATGACTATATCAAGTTAAATAAATTGAAAAAAATATCCAGTTATATGAAGTTAAAAGTTTTCTTAAATGATATTGGATTTATTACGTAAACATTTCAAATCTAAATAATAATAATTGAATTTGATATATATAGGATTATCAAAGAATAAATTTTGAAATGGTGGGATATGTAAAGCTCTGAATATATAGAAATTGAAATGGTTTATTTGGGGATTCAAATCTGTATTTGGAATTTATTTGTGAAATTAAAGTAGCTAATTTATTATATAAAGTAATTTAATATTAAACCATTTAAGTATTGGAAGTTATGTTTCAAAGTATGGGTTTCAAGTTATTATGATTTGAAAATGCTATGATTTTGGGAAAAAGATATATTTTGAAATAAAAAAATGATATCATATTGATTTGGGTTTTAAAACGGAAATGATATCGTATTTATATGATTTTGAAATGGATATTATTTTCTGGTTTTGAAGTATAAATTATTTTGAAATGACCGCGGTGTTATAATAACGGTTGGTTGTTAAAGAGACCGAGATCGGAAGTTGTCATACTCTCTGTCAATTCCGAAAACCACTTTAACAACCGTGTACGCGGTGGAGATTCCAGAATGAAGTAGGATGGTGGCGACGTTCTATTAAAGTATATACGTGGACTCGACTCCTGTGAGTTGGCATAAGGTGGCTAAAACAGGAGCGATCTCAGGCCAAGAAGGTAGCCCCTCTTATCGGACACATCCCTTCGATATTATACTCTGACTTTTGGATTGATTCAGTGGCCACTTTTGATTTTTGATATCGGGGTGTGGCTCGAGGTGGGCGGTAGCTGCGCGCTATGCGTTACCACCAGCCCGTGTGTGTAATTGGTATATCTACCCTGGCATTGCCTTGTATGTCGTGTCACCTACCCTAGCGCGTCTTGTACGAGTTCGTTTTTCTCCCGTAGCCCGTGAGTATTTAGGATAGTCTCCCGATCCGGAGATGCGCTGATACTGGATGGATTACTTGGACTATTATGTGGTAAGGCCTATACGGGTAATCCCTTAACGCTATTTAAAAGTAAGTTTATTTTACTAATAGACGTTATTATAATAGCGAAATATTACTACAGCGAAATATTACTACATAGTAAATAGTTTAACGGATCCTTCGGAGATGTGAATCCCGAGCATCTCTTGAGTTACTGCACTCACGTTAGACACTGGATAGGAGATGTCAAATCCCATAAACATCTCTGACGCCGTTCCACTCATATTGTTTATTGTTGATTTAACTTATATAAGATCTTTTAGTTCTGACTCGAGTGTTTTGCCTTTTCAATTCGCTCGGGTCAACCTGAGCATTTCAGGAGTTGAAGGCCTTAATTCTGGAGGACAAAGATGAAGAATTATTATTACTATTATCTATTTCCACTGCACCATTGTATTCCGCTGCATTATTAATATTCTCTGGTATGTGTAACTCTGATTGGTATTGTATAAGTGAAATCAAATATTTTGTAAAACAGCTTCATGAACTGTATATTTGATTATTATATTTTATCGTTCCGCTGCAAGATTCTGTTTTTTTATTTCTTTCTCTGCTTTTTCTTATTTACCCCATAACAATCCGCCCTTCTGTATGGTTTAAGTCTGACATGTGTGGTTTATCGTCATTTTAAATCGTAAAAAAAGGAGGGATGTTACATCTGGTATCAGAGCTTTGGTTTAGTGAAAACCTTAGCTTTGGGGTCTGACTCTTTATTAATAGGGTAGTAATACCCTATGGTGAGTCGCTGAGTGTATATATATGAGAGAGCGTATTTGTTAGTGCTATAAAAAAGTTTTAATATTGTGTTAATTTGTTCTGTTTTGTATTTATAAATTCTGCTTGATGCATGGGACGCTATGACATCAATAGGGATTTCTAAACACTTAATAGGACAGACTGACACAATATTTGTTTTCAATATAGGTGAATGAAATAATTTTGCCTATTATATTTTCTATATATATAAAATAAAATTTTCTTATAAAGGTTATATTTTGTTGTATTATATTGATTGTTAGGTGGTGAAACTTAGGTATTAGCTGAAAATAAGATTGAAAATAAAATAAATGAAAGATTGGAAATTTAGAACTTAAGTTCTGGGCTTTGGAACTTTCTTTCGAAGGATTTTGGAATATAATAATGATATTATTTAGAAGTATTTTCTGATATAAATATTTCAATATAATTTGAAAGAATTGTTTTAAATAAATTTTGGAAGAAATAAGTCTGTACTCCCCTCTCTGTCGCTGGAAAATAATTTCGATGATGAGTGCACGCATCATCGACATTCATTTTCGAGTTTCGAAGCGAGAAGGCCACTGTAGTAGTTTTACTACAGATTTATTGTGATAAACAAATATAAATTTTAAATCTTGTTTTAAGTATAATTGGATATATAAGTTTTAAGTATAAACCTTTATCTATTATCTTTAAAACGATTTGAAATTTAACCCGGTATTTAATTCTTAAGTTTTCGTTAATTGATAGTTTCAATTAGTGTAGTGAAATGGAATTTAATTAATAATTGAGACCCTAAATGAAATAAGGGATTTAATGCGAGGTTGTAATTGATATTAATGAAATTTGGAATTGTAACCTATGAAACAAAGGATACTTTAAAAATTGTTTGGATGTATGAATAATCCATTTAGCTTCATCAGAGACTGTTGAGTAAATGGTGCGCTTAATAGTTTATTTTTCATTCTGTACAATTTAAGGTTTTTGAACCCGAACAACTATTTGTTTTGTTTGATATGAATGAATAATTGATGTGTGTTGATTTTATGTGATGATTACTTGCTTCTTGCAAGTGATTGATGTTTGTATTGATTTGTTTGATTGTGGTTGAAACCACTTTAAATATTTCATTTTATATAATTGTTAACTCTTTTTGGATTATATAAGTGAAATACAGGTTATGGAAGCAATTGCTATTGCTTTTGGTTTCATAATTAAGCGTTAATTGCCCGACTAATAGGCACATTTTCGGATTACGGTTTATAGCGTTATTATATTGTTTTTCCCGTGTTGGGATATATTATTCTAAAAAATATATGTTGTATATTGTTATATTTGATATTATATTTTCTCCCGAGCCTCTCTGTACAAAGGAGACTCTGCCGCAATTTTCCGTAAATTTTGGACTTAGAAAATATTTTAAAAATGTTTCCAAACCTTATAAATTTGAATATAAAAGATTTAATTGGTTATAAATCTATATATTTTATTTAAATTATCCTATTCTGTAAATTTATTGTTATGAATATAATGTTTTGAATAATATATATTGATTTATAAGTTCATCTTTTCCTTTCCGGGGATGAAAAGTTTTGAGTGGGGGAGAGTGTAACGACCCGTAATTTTTCAATAATTATAATTGTTAATTTAATGAGATTTTGAAATTTAATACTGATGAAAATAGTAAAATTAGTGAATTATTACTAAAATGTTGTAATAATGTAATAGTGAAAATTAACTAAGAGGAAACGTAAATAGGTTAATGCAAGTTAATAATTAATGAACTTGAATGAACATGCCAATTTAATAAGATAATTTAAAAGTTATGCCTTAGTTATAAATGGAATATGATAAAAAATAATGCAAACATTAAAATTTATAAATGGAATAATATTGAAACAAATAAAATTTGTAAATGAATTAAGAAATAATAACTAGGATGAAATGTAACAATGAAGTTAATTAAAGCTGAATTTGTATAAATTTAATGAAATTGCAATAAATGAAATAATGTAAAATAGTATAACTTGGTTATGAGTTGAATGTAAGTAACAAATGTAAATGATGATTTATTAATATAAATCTGCGTAATAAATGGGAATTGAATAGGATTAGTGTGGTATGAGTTGGTATAATCATTGGTGACCAATAATGAACATTTCTATGATGACAATTAATATAAGTTGTTGTAAATGAAACATAGGTAAACAAATGTAAGAATTGAATTAATATATGTTAGTTATTTAGGGTGTTGAATAAAATTGGTAATCAATTTGCAATTAAAAGTAATAATGTTGATGTAAGCTAATAAATAAAAATTTCTAAATTTTGTATATATTTAACTTTTAAATATTTATACTTAGATTTTAAATATAAAATTATAGTAAAATTTTGTATATATTATTCTTTATATTTACTTGTGTATTTTAATTATAGTCAAGTATATTTATAAAGTTTAAAATATTTTTAATATAAAATAAAGGATATTTTCAAAGAAAATCAAAACACCAAAAATCCCTTTGGGATGCCGACATACTCAAGTACCCCATGTAGACATGGTGTCAGTTGAGTTCAAAATTTAAATTTCAAAAGAAGTGTCTATTCGTCATAACTCTTCACGAATGGACATGGCTGTTGTTCTTCAATAAATAGGGGTTGGTTTCAATGAATTTTAATTCAGTTTTTCTGGTTTTTCACTCCTCTTCTTCCATATTTCTATATACAAATTCTTATCATTACTCTACCGAAATCAACATTGAATCTAACTAGATTATCTCTGTTTTGATTCTCTATCACTATCTCAACAAGATCCTTGGTGCTATCCAGAGTTATAGGCTTTTTGTAATCAACATAGCGAGAAAAGGTGTGATTGTGGCCTTGAAAATCAATCAAGCGAGATAAGGTGTGATTGTAGCCTTGGAAAATCAAATGGGTGAACTTTTTGTCCCGGAAATCAAGTATCTCTACCCAGAGGATTGTGATTCTAGAGGGTGTACCTCGTAGCATTGAAATCGAGGGTGTAATTGTAAAGATTGTTTTTGAAAGGAAATCCGTACTTATGTGCGGGACTGGATGTAGGGTAACTCTGAACTAGTATAAAATCCGGTGTATTCTTTCCTTTACTGCTTTTACTTTATATTTGCATTTTTGTTTGATTCTGTGTTCATATCTGTGTATGAATATTGCATACATTTGTTTTTAAATTAACAAAAACTCAAAAAGATTTAACAATTCTCTAAAACACTATTCACCCCCTTCTAGCGTTTATCCTTAGCCTTAAGATTCTTAATCCGTATTTCTCACAATTGCCTCGCATGCCTTGTCACATGCCTTACCGCGCTTTCTACGAGATTGGTTTGTATCGTACCTATGGAGTGCTCCTTGATAGCCCATCGGTTTGGTGGATTCTACAGTACTATATAGACTACGACATTATATAAAATGTGTTAAGGGGGATATGTGTAACGCCTTAACACTATTTTAATAGTTTACTTTACTATAAGCATTATATATGTAGCGTATTGTACAAAGTATGTAGATAGTTTAACGGTTCTTTTAAGGATGGAATCCCAACTTCCATTAAGTTATTTGTATTTCACTTGGCATTTCACTTGAGTTGATTTACTAGCATACGAATGTTAATCCTGACTCGAGTGTTTTATGTTTTGCTTTATGCTCGGATCAAACTGAGTGTCACAGCATTTGAGACTCGCCTTTGGAGCTTGGAGCTTTACTTGAAGATCTATCTTATATCTGTTTAGCTTTCTAGTTATTTTAGTTATTTACAGTTGCTTATGTTCAGTCTTGTCATCTGCTTATGTATTTGAGACTACTCTCTATTTGAGATTTCTGTTGTATTGTATTTCAAACTTTGTTGTTTATATAATAGCTTCATGAACTACTATTTATCTATTTCGTTGCTCATTGTTATACCACTCTGTGTCTATGATCCCATGATTTATTTATTTACTGTATATGTTAAGTTTCGCCAAATATAAATTAACAATCTATTGTTTTGAGCAATTCAAGTCTAACATGTATGAATGATTGTCGATTTGAATGGTTCAAAATAGCGGGCCATTATAGTTGGTATCAGAGCTCTGGTTTAGGCAAAACTTAGCATATGGAGTAAAAACTCATTAGAGATAGGATAGTAATACCTTAGAATGAGTAGAATCAATTATAATATTCGTTCGAGCTTGAAATTCTTTGTTAGGATCCCCCTAGATTAGGATTTCTTTTGAATCTCTGGAACTTTCCCTTTGTGCCGAAATTCGTTCTTGTCTTTTCCTATACGTGTTCTCTTTTAATTTTGGAGCATCCCATTATTCTATTTCCGTTAATCTCTGTAATAAAATTGAGCTCATCCTATCATCGCGATGGGCAACTTCATCCTTGTGTGACCCATTCCGTCGGCGGTCCCGCCAACCTTAGTATGATTTGTATGGGGTGAAACTCCTTTATAACAGGCATCGATTCACCAGAGATTTCTATGTCCTCGGTTTTGATGTTGTTACCCCTTACAAAACCCGAACCGTTTCTCTAGTAGGCGACTCGGGTAATCCTCATGTGATTACATGTCGATTGCCTCAGGATTTATGCAGGCAGTTTTATCTGTTCGTTTGATTTTCAGCCCAGTGATCTTGACTCCACCCGATAGTCAGGGATTATCCTGATGTTTTGGTAAAATCACTCCTCCACCTCGTGAATGGGAAATTGAATTCTTCATCGATCTTATCCCTAGAGTTAGACATGTTGTCTTTCCTCCCAGATGAATAGTTCTATGAATGGTTAGTCATTCCCTATTGGATTAACCAATGCTCCAACCTGCTTCGATCTCATGAATCGCGTTTCCACGATGTTCTCAACCAGTTTGTCTCTATTTTCTATGATGATATTCTTGTTTTTCTAAGTCTCGGTTGACCCGGTTAAGGTCATCGCGGTTAATATAAATCTATCGATCTTTCCACTTTTGTAATTTCATTATCCTATCTTCCTTTCGTGTTTATCTTCTTGGTTAGAATTCTCTTTGATTAGGATCCCTCAAAATTTGAATCTCCATTCTTGTTCTAAAATCCATGCTTGAATCATCCTGTGAGGGAGTGTGTTTGTAATTGATATAAAATTGTTTAGTATTGTGTTGTTCGAATTGTTACATTTGAATTTTGGATTTCGGTCGATTCATCTTGCCAACGTTATCGGTAGAAATTCCAAACACTTGAACAGAGAAAACTGACACAATATTGTTACTAAAATTTGGTAAATGAAATAATTTTATGTATGACTATATGTTATATGTAAAAGTGTAATTTTCTGAAATTAAATAGTTAAATAAATTGGTTGTTAGAAATGACAATACTAGATTATCAATTATTGAATTGTCAACGTTTCTAAACTATTAACTATTGCTATATGTTATAAGGAATTGAAATTTTATAAATATGATTTGCAAATAAAATGAATTTAAATTAAGGATTTGAGAATTTAATTTTTGGTGCTTTCCAAATTTGGTTTTCAAGGTGTTGGAAAAATATATTATTTGAAAGTATTTTCGAACGGAAATTATATTCAAAGAATTAAAAAAAAGTAAATCAGTGCACTCCTTTTCTGTTGCAGGAAAATAATTTCGGTGATGACTGCAGCATCATCGACATTCATTTTCGAGTCTCAAAGTGGTAGACATTTAGTAGCTCTGCTACACTTTTGTTTCGGGGAAACAGATTTGACTTGAATTTCTTATGTATGATTTGGTATATATTTATTTCAAGATGGTCTGAAGTGAAACCGAAAATTTAACTCTTAAATTCTGTGTTAAGTAACGGTTTTCAATTATTGAAATAAAGCAAAAAAAAATTCGTTTTTGATAATTGGAGAAATGGAATTGAAACAGTTGAAGTAGGATAAAATTAATTTGCATAATACTCAATTGCATTCTAAGACATATATAACTTACCTGAATTATTTTAAAAGTTAAAAGTGTTAATGTGAATATGTAATTGAAGGTTATACAAGAGAACTTAAGTAATAAAAAGTGTTCAAACTAAATTTTGCCTAATGAAAATGTTGTAAATAAGAGATAAAGTTGTATGGTGCTAGATTAAACTCAGAAATATTAATATAACTTACCCGGGAAAAGTTAAAATGTAATGAGAACATTTAATCGAATAAAAAGGTACAAATGTAAGTAATTGATCGTCCAAAATGAAATTTTGATTAAAGGAAATTATAAATAGAAAAATGAACTTGTTATGATAAACCTTTATACACGTAATTTATGTTATAGGAAATGGCAGTGAAATAAATTTAATAATAAATAGAGAATGCTACTTAAGTAAATAAATATTAACTTAAGAATAGTAAAACTGAATTATAAAAGGAATTAACTTAAGTGAAGTCAATTTGATTAATAAATGAGTTAAATAAAATAAAATTGTTTTGAAAATATGGAATGTTAATAAATTAAAAGTAAATAAATCTAATGTAAACAAACTAAATATTGATTGATTTAAATAAAATGAACTGAAACAAAATTAGTTGAATATAAATCAATTTATATGGTTTTAAATTAATTATTGTATTTTGTATTTCAATCTATCATTTCTTTCTAGTTGTTTCTAATCTACTATCCCGTCCCTTTTCGAGGATGGAAAGTTGTGAGTGGGGAGAGTGTAACGGTCCATAAATTTTAACGGTTTTAATAACGTAATTAACCGAGTTTTTTGTGAAAAATAAATAATAAAATTTTGAAATACAAAATTGATATTTAGAATACGTCTATTTTAACGTAGCAAACTTCGGATTTTCATCAGAAAATATGTAAGCTAGTTCTGTCGTGTAATTTTCAATTTCAATTTAAAATCAGTTAAATTGGTGAAAATTTAATATATTTGAAATCTGAATAATTTATATAATAAAAATGTAAATCATTTTTTGAGTGAGACGTCATATTTCGTTTCATCAAATTTGGACTGCTATAGCCCCGTTTATCTTATTTTCTGCGAATTAGCAGCAGTTGGCTGCGGATATCGACTTTTGATAGGATGGTCATATCGCTAATATCTGTGTATCATTCTGTTCATCTCATCGTGCTGATCTCCATAGTATATTCATTTGTCAATTTCGACGTCCGGTTCACGGAGAAAACAGCAAAATGATCCACCGTATCGGTCCCGTATTTTGGACCTTTTGTTTCTCTGTGTCCTTTTATCGTCCAGTCGTGACAAAATTGAACGACCATTTAACATTAATATTCCTTGAATTACCATGACTTTTTATTTTCTTGTTATTTTAATATTTATACTCTGTCATTTTATCTGCTATGTCACTGCATCTGTTCTGCATTCTAGAAAATATAATATATGAAAAGCTTATATTCAATGGTTTCCTGAGCCTGCTCACCATATTTTCCTCGGCCATAAGAACAATCATCACCGATAGCAACCCTTTGCTCCACCGTCCCCATCTCCATGCACGTCCACGTCACCTTTTCCTTGTCAACCCATAGCCTGCAGCCGATCACCAACTCTGTGCCTAACCCACGACAGTTTCGACCATGTCTGCTCCACCATCCAGTGACCACCCTTCCTGCATCTCCTCGCTCCGCCTCTTCCCATCTCCCTACCGCCAATGCTTCATCCCACCTCCATATCACCATATGCCACCAAGTTCTCCCAGACAACCACCGTACTACCCTCCAAACCTTAGCCTCATCCATCGTCGCAGCCTGCCGCCATCTCACTTCTCTCCGTCCACCATCCACGTCCTGCCTGAACCATATAGCTGTGCCGCCACATCACCCATCACTAAAGCAAACATAGCACACCAGAAAAACCCCGCAACAATCACCGCATCCACCACCTTGAAGCATCCCGTGCCGACAGCCCATCCACCCTCTCCACTTCCGAATGCCCAGCTCGAGCCGAGCCTTTGCTACCTGACAATTCCAGATCTGAACCATCACCACTTGCCTCGCTATACCCTCCGCCACGAAGCCTCCGACCACTTTCCCTCTCTCTACCTCGCCGAGTGATCCACCCTCACCCCCCCTTCCGTTGCACGCTTATTCGAAAACACACACATATATATGAAGTAATACATATTGCTTTAATATCTATATATGTTGCATCTTTCATATATGAGCTTTGTGCTCTGTTTTGATTTCTATGAGCTCTTTGCTTTGTTAGATATATATGTTGCATATACAAATTATTACATATGTAGATATTTTGATTTTTTTAAAATGTGTATAAATTTTAAAATATAATATATATCTAGATATTTTAATTTTATTTGATGTGTTTAAGAAATAATGATTTTGAAATATATATACATATAAAGATTTTGATTTTTTTTATATGTGTTTTAAATTTAATATTGATTTTTCAAACATATATATTATAAAGAATTTTTTATATATTCTGTTTGCACAAAAAATGGGCAAACACCTCCTAGTCGTATGATTTAGTTGATTATATGTAGATCTGGATGGTTTGGGTGATTTATGCAAATATATGAAATAGATGGACTAAACTGTAAAAGACACACAGATTTATAGTGGTTCGGCCAGAACGTGCCTACGTCCACTTTATATGTTATTCTCCTTTTTCTTTCAGATTACAAGTACAAAGCTTTGTATACAAGTATATGAAAGTTGTTTGAAAGTTCCTTCCGTGCTTGAGCTCTCAAACTTGTCCGCCATTGTTGTACCCCTGCCCCTCTATTTACAGAGTGAGGCTGGGGGTAGAGGTCTTGGATGTATATAGCCGCTGGTGGGCCTGGGCTGAGACGTTCTGGCCTGGCAACGTTGGTTCGGTAATGCCTTCTAGGTCTTGATTTGGTGATGAGTGGATGGTGCGGTGAGACTTTGGACCGGTGATAATGGTTTCCGTCTTGATTCAGTGGTAGGTGGATGGTCCGGTCCGGTGAGGCTTTGGACCGGTGATAATGGTTCTCCTCTTGATTCGATGGTAGGTGGATGGTTCGGTCCGGTGAGGCTTTGGACCGGTGATGATGGTTCGGCTATGTAGGGGAAGTGTGTTTGATTCGGTAGGACGAGGAGGTCAGTTGGTTCGGTAGTGGCTGGTCTTGTGGGTTGGTTCGGTAGCATGGGGAAGGATATGGTTCGGTAGTGGCTTTGGATCGGTGGTGGGAATTCGTCCAACATTTGCCCCCCCAAAGTGGGGCACATGCCTGCATGTGTCGCGCTTTGTTTTAGGCTTGGATATTCTCATCTGGTTTCTAGCGCCGAACCAACTGGTCCGGCTATTGGTATTTTCTTATAAATAGGGGCCTAACGCCTCTGTTTTCCCCCATCAGCTGAACCACTCCCCCGTATTTACCGAATCAAACTATTATCCCTGCCGAATCAACGTGTTAGCCGAATCAAGTTCTTGTCGAGCCAGGTGAGGATCTACTCTACCGAATGTTTGTTTGTTCTCAACTACCGAATGGACTCGGGAACCTTGTGTACCGAATGAACATGAAAACCTTGTTTTACCGAATGGGATAGGGAGTTTGAGTGCCGAATGGCCCTTTGATATTGTACTACCGGATGTGTTCGGGGAGTTTGAGGGCGAACGGTCTTAGGTCTCGAGTTTTTATGTTTTGAATTGCGAATGAGACTCTAGGCTGCATGTACTTGTTTGTTTGTATTTCCATACTCCTTGTTCTAACAATATGTTTTTCCGGTGTTACAGATAAATGTCTTGCAAAGTGGAAACTCGATCAGAAAAGAGAAAATCTACAGATAGACAAGAGTCCCCCGTTGTGCCCCCATCCCAGCCAGGACCGGAATGTCGTGGACCCACCCCGAGGTCGCTAGTAGACGGGTATGGTCCCCAAGAGCTTCTAAACTCTCCTCCTGATTGCTTTCCGAGCTCTCTCAGAGAGGAGCAACTTGATGTTATCTCCTGCTCCTTTGGGATCGATAGAGCATGCATGCTGTTGCCAGGGGAGGGGGTCATGCCATATAATCCCCCTGAAGGATACTTCGCGTATAGCCGGTACCACTGCATGTGCGGGGCCATTCCTCCGATTAATGCGTGGATAGTCAGCTTCATTACTTACCTGAAAGTGGCTCCTTTTCAGCTTCAGCCCAACTCCTACGCCATCTTAGTGTGTCTATTCGTTATCTTCCAGAGGAGATATGGGTGCCCCCTTCTAACTGGGAAATCCGATATCTATACAATCTGAGGGGCTACAAGAAGGGGTCTCCGTACATTAGTTTGGAGTCTGCCGTGTCCTTCAAGCCGGTCTTGGACTTATACTCGAAGTTTACCATATTTAAGAAGGAATGGTTCTTCGTCAAGGACGACTCCGTTTCTTTTCGCCTTTTCACTTCTGGCTGTAAGTTGAATTCCTTTTGTAATTTCTTTGTCCCGACTGCAATGCTTCTTCTTATATGCTTTTATTTCTTGCTAGCGACATGTGGCTTTGCGGTCGTGGAGAATGATCTCCTGGTACAGATAGCCGCGGAGATAGGGGCTATCTCTGGAAGGGACAGGTCGGCTTCTTACCTAATCAGGAATGCCATTCTCCTGGAGCACAACCTGATTCTGCCACGTCAATCCGTGGTTAAGCAGAGAGATACAGCCGAGGAAAGGGCTGCTAAAGCTAAAGATGGGGCTGCTGCGAAGAGCAGCAAGAGGAGGCCTTTTACAAAACCTCCAGTTGTCGGAGGTAAGAAGCTTAAGAAGTCCGACGGCCCTTCCCCTAGCACGTGCCCAATGACTCCGGGGGAGGAAGACGTGGAGGAGGATAGAGGTGAAGGCGAAGGAGGCGATGTAGGAGGAGAGGCAGAGAGCGGAGACGACAGAGAAGGTGATGGCGGTGGTGATGGCGCCGGGGCTTTGCCTCCTGGGCAAGCAGGCGAGATTCAAGAGTGGACGGATGATGCCTTCCGCCAGGCTTTTGGGGGGTTGGAGGAAGGATCAGCCTTGGTGGAGAAATCGAAGAGGTCTGATAAGGCCGGGTCCGGTGCCAGCCTATCTTCTGAGAGTATTTCAGCTAAGGCAACTCCGGCGGTTCAAGGTGAATTCTTAACTCCTTCTTTTAACTTCACACGTTTCTTGAGTCATAGCTTCATGCATGCTTGTAACACTTGGTTTTTATTCCAGGAATGGGTAAGGTGGTCAAGACATCAGATATTCGGCACCGCCTTGAACAGTATAAGTTACTCAAAGCTTCCGTCAACCAAAGCCGTCAGCTAGCCGTCCTGGAGATGTGGTCAGATATCGCCCTCTTCTCGGAGTTATTGAAGAAGATACGCAAAAGAGAAAGAGGGGCAGATCTTCGTTTGAACCTTCACCTGGCCCTCAGCCTCCAGCCCAGCCTATCCATGATATTACTGAGGAGGATACTAAGCTTATGCTTTCCCCACATCCGTCCGAAAATCCAACCGTCACCCCGATAGACCATCCTGGTTTGGTTCACAACCCATTTGCCGGCCATCCGGATCTGGACCCGAGTTTTCAGGATATCTCTTTTAACGAGGCCACGGGTGAGCATCTTCTTCCCCGCAATCCCATGGTACGGGTGCTTGATGAGGCTAAGTCCTTAGACCTCGATTTGCTTACTACTCGGATGGTTACCATGGGGGACGAAGCCAAGACTAATATTGATCGGGTCGCGGAGGAGACCAGGAAGTTGATGGGGCATCATGCCCGTCTGGTCAAGGCCGGAGAGGAGATTGGGAGTGCTAATATTCGATTGCGGCTAAAGATTGCTGATCAGGCCAAACAGCTTGCCGATCAAGCCATTCAGATATTCTCAGCACGAGGCAGCCTTCAGGCGGTTGAAGGAGACTATGGAAGAGGCTAGTAGGGCAGAACTACGAAAGATGGAGGTCGCCTACAAGGAGCGGATTGACATAGCCATTGCTACGATGGATGAGGTTCGGAGGGCGGATCTCGAGCAGGTAGAGGAGTTATCTGGGAGGCTTGATGCCGCAGAGCTTGCTCAGGCCAGGCTAAAGGAAGAGATGGAGGAGATGAGGAGGTCTCTCCAGGCTGACCGCTTGAGATATTGATCGGAGAGGGATGTTGCCATCGCTAAGTTGCTGTCCTTCAAGGCCCGGGTGAGGGAGTTTGAGGAGAATGAGGGGATGATGGACGAGATGTTGCAGGATATGTACTTCCGTACTTGGAAGCAGGGTAATCTATCCTGGATGGATGACTATCCCCGGGTCATGGCCAGGATATATCTCCGGGCTTTGGAGGAGGCCAAGGCCGATGCAGATAAGGAAGGTGGAGCGGCATTCAGGATGGATATGGTTACCTCCCAGTTCTCAAAGGAGGAGAAGGTAGCGGTGAAGGAGGGGATGCGGCTACTTGCTGCGGAGGAAGCCGGTGTGCAGTTGGGGGATGAGGACCAAGGAGCGGGTGTTGGTGAGTTTTTCCTTTTTAGCTTTTCATAACTTGATCGTTCATTGTCGGTTTAATGGACTCTTTTCCTGAATTGGACAGGTGGAGCCTCTGGTCATCATGCTGGGAGCTTCGATCCTGCAGTCAAGTAGATTCGAAGAGCTGGTAGGACGAGGGTGGAGCACGGGTGCAGTTGGTTACTTTATTTGGTCTGCTTGACATTCCTGTACATGCTAGTTCAAAATATTAATGTACTCTTAAGTTGTAATTATGTTATTGAACGTCTTTATGTAAGTTTATAACATAAGCTGATTCTGTTATATTTTGAATGCTGTTATTATTTGGAAGTGCTGTATAAAAAACATAGTTATGCATATGCCTGTGATTTAATTGTGTTCGATGTTAAGCTTTTGCTCGAAATATAATCTCATGTTTTGCAATGTTATGAATAAGTCATAGCTACATGATTATGTACAAGAGAAAAGAGTACCACCCTTCATGTTCTGGTTGCCGGGGGTAGCTTTGGACATCTTGTGTAATTGACCATGGATGCGGCTGAGTGCCTTGTCACCCAGTTTGCGGGCTCAGATTCTCGTGAGCGAATGCCTCCTATTTAGTGTCCTGTACTTTGGGGACCGTTATGCAGGATACAAGAAAAGTATTTAAATGGAATGGAAATATAGGAAAAGTAAAACTTCCAGTCACGGAAGGCCGTCGATATGCTTAAGTTCGTGGCAAACGGGTTTTGTGGTCACTTTCCCTAGCTGTGGGTCTTGGAGACATTTGTCACCCATCTTACGCCTCCGCGGGGAGTTTATCTTTTTTACCACAGCCGCACTTAAGACATATCGGAGCCGAGATCGCGCACAGTAACTACTTGAGCTATTATGGCCCGTAATCGTGGGTATTATTCGATTTACTATGGCCGGCTAGCGTGGGTGCCGATCGTCAACCGTGAACTACCCCTGGCTGGCCACACCTTATGTTGGGGCTTAAAGTAGGTTCACAGTTGCCGGCGAGCCGAACGCCGTAATGAGCTGCCATCGGCTATAGTCGGCCTTCTTGATGGCTTATAATCGGCTCATTACAGTTGGCTTTGAGGGCGGTCGCGAGCAATGAGTTAACCCGCAGTAGAGGGATGCTGGAGCAAAAGTGTCTCATTGGCAAGTGCATAGAATCGCATAGTACCTGTTGGGTCTTGTCCAGGTGAGGTTGCGCCACGAAGTTCTAGTACGAAAATGTCGTTATACATGATTTCGTTCAACAGAAAAGGATAACACTTAACAAGCAGCAAAGATATAAAGGAACAAGTTAAAAAGAGACAAGATTTTTAAAGTGGTTCAGCACGAAAATGCCTACGTCCACTGATTCTCTTTGTTAATTCACTTCATATGGGCAGTACAAGTTAAGAAAAGTATCGACGGAGGTGTTGGATGTTCCATGCCCTCTGGAACACCTCTCCGTTCAGTGTTGACAAAATATAAGCTCCATTGTGGAGATCTTTATGAATTACATAGGGTCCGTCCCAGATTGGATCTAGCGCTCCGGGGCGCGGGAAGATCCGCTTGAGGACAAGATCTCCTTCCTGTAAGCTGCGGTGCTTGACTTTAGAGTTGTATTATCCTGCTACTTTTTGCTTGTGAGCTGCCGCTTTAAGTGCTGCATCATTTCTTCTTTCTTTAATTAGATCCAAAGACATGTGTAGGAGTTCTTCATTCTCTTCTGGGTTGTAGTGGATCCTACGGTGGGAAGGCACTACAGTTTCAACTGGGAGCATGGCCTCCGATCCGTATGCCAAAGAGAAAGGAGTATGCCCTGTTGATGTTCTGTAAGATATGCGGTAGGCCCACAGTGCCGTAGGAAGTTCATCCACCCAAGCGCCTTTTGACTTTTCAAGTTTCTTCTTGATTAGGGTTTTGAGGATTTTGTTGACAGGTTCGACTTGTCCGTTTGCCTGGGGATAAGCCACAGATGAGAAGCTTTTGTGAATTCCGTGCTCCTGGCACCAGTCGGCGAATTCCTCGCTGTCAAATTGAAGTCCATTGTCCGATATGATTTTGAGTGGAACCCCGTACCTGCATAAAACATTTTTGATCAAGAAGTTAATAACTTTTGCCGAAGATATTTTATTTAGAGACTCCGCTTCCACCCATTTGGTGAAATAGTCAACTGCTACTATGGCATATTTGGCTCCGCCTCGGCCCACTGGCAGTTCGCCAATCAAGTCAATTCACCATATTGCAAAGGGCCAAGGGCTGGTCATTTGAGTAATCTCGTTTGTTGGTAGTCGAGGAATTTTAGCAAATTTCTGACATCTGTCACATCTTTTGACGAAGTCTAGGGCGTCTTTGTTTATGGTGGGCCAGTAATATCCATATCGGAGTATCTTCTTTGCCAGAGTCTGCCCACCAGTGTGATCTCCGCAACTTCCTCGATGTATGTTGGATAAGATCTCCTTGGCTTCCCTTCCCGCGACACACCTTAATAAGGGATTAGAGAAGCCGCGTCGATAGAGAATGCCTTCTTGTATCGTGTAGCGGGAAGCTTTCCTCAAGATTTTCTTGACTTCGTTACGCCCGTCGGGCAGTGTGCCATCTTGTAAATATTTCTGGACAGAAGTCATCCAAGTTTCCTCTTCGATTGCAGCTATCATGTTCATTATCTCGTAACTCAGGGCTAGTTGCTGTGAGGTGGTTATTGTTCGGGAAGCGGCGCTGTCCTTCATGCTAGCTTGCTTTGCCAGTTCGTCGGCCTCCTGATTCTCTTCTCGAGGAATGTGTTTGATTAAATAGTGATCCAACTGATTGAGCAGCAGGTTGGTCTTCTTTAGATATGTTGTGAGTCGTTCTCCTCGAATCTGAAATTCTCCAAGTTTTTGATTTACAATAAGTTAAGAATCACTATGGAGACATAAAGAACCGACTCCAATCTCCAGGGCAAGTTCTAATCCGGCTATCACTGCTTCGTATTCTGCGTCATTGTTAGTGGCAGCGAACTCCAACCTTAGGGTGTAGTGCAGCTTCCTTCCCCTGGGGGTGATTATCACAACACCTGCCCCCGAGCCTTGTTCATTTGATGCTCCATCAACGAAGAGGTTCCACTTGATATTTTCTGCTACTTCAGATTGCTCCTTACCTTCGTTAGTAGTGAATTCGGCAATGAAATCAGCTATGGCTTGTCCCTTGATAGCGGTGCGAGGATGGTAGGTAATATCATATTGACTCAGTTCAATGCACCACTTAAGTAGTCGCCCGGAAGTGTCGGGGCGATGGAGTACTTGCCTTAGCGGTTGATCGGTTAAAACTCTGATGGAATGAGATTGGAAGTAGTGTCGCAGTTTTCGTGACGTGATAAGCAAACAGTATGCTAGCTTTTCAAGTTTAGGGTATCTGGCTTCTGCCCCTGTGAATCTCTTGCTTACAAAGTATACGGGTCGCTGTGCGTGGTTGTCCTCCCTCACCAAAGCGGCGCTTAAAGCATGGGACGATACAACAAGGTATAGGTATAGTTCCTCGCCTTCATTTGGAGTTGAGAGTACTGGTGGTCTTTGGAGGTGTTTGATTAAGTTAAGGAAGGCTGTCGAGCATTCGTCAGTCCATTCGAACTTTCCTTTGTCTTTCTTAAGAGCTTCGAAGAAAGGGATGCATTTGTCGGTTGCTTTAGAGATGAACCTGCTTAGGGCAGCCACCTTCCCGTTTAGGCTTTGCATCTTTCTTCGAGTGGATGGTATCTTGATATCTTGCAAGGCCCGGACTTGTTCGGGGTTTGCTTCAATCCCCCTGGCATGGACGATGAATCCCAAGAACTTTCCCGACGATACTCTGAAGGAGCACTTTAGAGGATTCAGTTTCATTCCATATTGGCGAAGTACTTGAAACATCTCGTTCAGGTGGTTTATATGATCGTTGGATTTCCTTGATTTTACCAGCATGTCATCCACATAAACTTCCATAGTTTGCCCTATTAATTTTGCAAACATCTTGTTGACAAGGCGCTGATAAGTAGCTTAGGCGTTTTTAAGTCCAAAAGGCATTACTTTGTAGCAGTACAATTCTCGGTCAGTGATGAAACTGGTGTGGTCTTGATCGGGGGCGTGCATAGGGATCTGGTTGTATCCTGAGTATGCATCCATGAAGGATAAGAGTTCGTGTCCGGCTGTGCTGTCCACGAGTTGGTCGATTCGGGGGAGTGGGAAGCAGTCTTTCGGGCAAGCGTCATTTAAGTTGGAGAAATCGATGCATGTTCGCCACTTCCCATTAGATTTCTTTACCAGTACCGGGTTGGCGATCCATTCTGGGTAGATGGCTTCTCGTATGAAGTCATTGGCAAGTAAGTTCTTTACTTCTTCCTCGAGGGCTGCTGATCATTCTGCCCCCATGCTCCTCTTTTTCTGCTTCACTGGCACCTTGGTGGGATCGATGTTCAGTATGTGGCATGCTACGTTTGGAGAGATTCCTGTCATGTCGGCGTGTGTCCATGCAAATACATCCATGTTGTGGCGAAGAAAATCGACGAGTTGATCTTTCAACTCTGCTCTTAACTGAGACCCGACTCTCAGCAGTCTACTTGGGTTGTGTTTGTCTACAGCTACAAATTCCATAGCCTCTGTAGGCTCGGTGGTGGCCTCCTCCTCTTTGTCCCTGGGGTCTAATTCGTTGAAAGGATCGCTGGTATATCAAAGAGGAGGGGCTTTCTTTAATTGTTATGCTTCCAGGATTTTCTTGCAGAGAGAAGTCTCTGCATCCATTCCTTTATCCTTCCTACGGTTATTGCGAAGCTCAGTTACATAGAAATCTCGAGCGGCGTCTTGATCTCCCTCTATTTCTCCTACTCTGTTATCTGTTGGGAATTTCATCTTCAGGCACCATGGGGCTAGGACAATTTGGAAGTCAGACAAGGTTGGTCTTCCCAAAAAGGCGTTGTAGGCCGAATGGTTCTCTATCAGTACAAATGTTTGTTTTCGCACAGCGGAGCGGGGATGACTTCCTATTTCAACAAAAAGGTCCAGTTGCCCAAGGGGCATCTTCGCATCTCCAGTGAAACCATGTAGTGGTTTGTTACAGGGAGACACATCCTTCATTGACAGCTTCATTTTGTCGAATGCATGCTTGAATAGGATATTCACTGAGCTTTCAGTGTCTACTAAAATTCGGAAAACTTTGGCTGGACCGAACCAGGCAGAGATGACCATAGGATCCATGTGTGTGTACTGTCTTCCCTCTAGATCACGCCTACTGAATGTGATGTCGTCACTCTCTTTCTGTTTCGGGTGGCGTTCTTCCATAACAGAATTAACGTAGCCTTCAGCGTTTCTAAGTGACTTACCGTATCTTTCCATCTCTGCCTAGCTTCTGTCGGCGATGTGTGGTCCTTCTGATGTGGTATGGACAACTATTTTCTCTTGACTAGAGCCGCTGGTGTTGCGATTTCCTCCGCCTTCCTCTGGGAGGGGTAACCCTGGGTTTTCATTGGCGGGAGCTGGAGTCCTGCTCTGGCTTTTTACATAGCGTTCCAGTCTCCTCCTTCTGATGTGTTCTTCAATCAAGTCCCGGAGATGGTGGCATTCATTGGTGTCATGTCCGTGGGATTCGTGGAAGCGGCAGAACTTTCCAGATTTGAGTGCGTTATCTGACTCCTTCTTGTGCGGGGGGCGCTTGTATCTAACTTCGTCTTGAGTGGTTAGGAAGATGTTTTCGATTGTTTCATTCAAAGGAGTGTAAGAGTCAAATCTTGGTCCTGGTCGATATAAGCGCTTTTCTCCCTTTTTGCCCCCAGCATTGTCTCTAGAGTCATTTCTTCAAACATCCTTTGCTGCAGCGGGGACCCTGTCTGTAGCCGTCTTAGCCTGTTGCTCTGATTGCCTCTCAGTGGCAGTGTCTTCAAGTCTCATATATTTTCCAGCTTCATGGAAGAAATCAGGTAAAGTAGCTGGTTTTTCCTTGGTTAGTCTTCTAGCAAATTTAGTATCTGGATGTACACCACTGCAGAGGGCCATTAGGATAAGTTTCTCGTCGGCATCTTGGACTGCGGTCGCCGCGGCGTTGAATCGGGTTAGATATTGTTGCACTGTCTCTCCGGGTTTCTGTTTGATATTAGATAAGGAATAAGCGTCCTTAGGTTGCTACACATGAATGCGGAACTGACTGATGAACTTTTCTTTCAACATTTCCTATGAGCTGATGGACCCTTGGGTAGGTGGCAGAATCAGGAGGTAGCTAGATCTGCCAAGAATAGTGGGAAGCATTTACACAACACTCCTTCTGTTGCTCCGCTCATGAGCATATGCTGAGTGTACCTCTGTAAGTGTACGATGGGGTCAGAGGTTCCCTTGTAAGGTTCCATCGTTGGCATTTTCCATTCCCGGGGGGTGATGGCAGTTTCGATATTGCGGGTGAAAGGGCTGGTTACCCTAGCACCTATCCCCCGATCCCTTTGCTCCCGTTGGACGCACTCTTTGAACAATCGCGCCATCCTTTCATCAGAACTTGGAGCGGACAAAAATGAGTTTGGTTCTTCCCTGCGGGATTGATTCCATCCAGATGACTTGTAGGGATGGTATCGTCTGTCACTCCTAACATTCTCCAAAGGCTGCCTCTGGTCTTCTGGGGGCATGCCGGGGTCAGCCATAGTTGGCCCTTGCCTTGATCTTCTCCTGCTGGGTTCTGTTCTCAGCGCTTCCTCGGGTCCAACTTCGGGCTGGACTCCAGCTCGGCCCCGTCTACTGGTGTTTTCATGATTAGGTAGCATGACAGGCTCAGCTACATCCGACCCCTGCCTGGCACCTCCCCCGTCGGGTTCGGTTCCAAGTGTTTCCTCGGGTCGGAATTCGGGCTGAGTCCGGGCTTGGCTCCTACCGTGGCTGTTTCTATTGTTAGCCTCTTCGAAGAAGAAAGGTCTTTGTCGCCTCCCAGATCCTCCAGATTGGGACTCACCCCATGATTCGGTGTTGCGGTTGGATTCTTCAGCATCCCTTAGGCGTAACATGAGTTGGTCCACCAAGGCTTCTTGTTGAGATGCGAAGCGGTTAGTTACTTCAGCCACAACCCTGTCTAGATCTGCCCTAGTAATTGGTTGTTCCGCGGTGGGGGCTGTTGGATTTGCCTGATTTTCATCTGGTACTGCTGTTAAAACGGGATGATTCTCTTGATTTGGGGCCACTGGATCTGAGATACTGCTAGTTGCGACGTTCTTTCCTTTGTTAACATCTCTCCTCTGCCTGGAAGTCATGTTGTCGGAGCAAGGAGCGATGCTGTGAGGAAGAAGGTTGAGTAGGAGAAGCTGTAGCTTCTAGCTCGATTTCTCAGTGAAAGCACCAAAAATGTTTGCACAAAAAATGGGCAAACACCTCCTAGTCGTATGATTTAGTTGATTATATGTTGATCTGGATGGTTTGGGTGATTTATGCAAATATATGAAATAGATGGACTAAACTGTAAAAGACACACAGATTTATAGTGGTTCGGCCAGAACGTGCCTACGTCCACTTTATATGTTATTCTCCTTTTTCTTTCAGATTACAAGTACAAAGCTTTGTATACAAGTATATGAAAGTTGTTTGAAAGTTCCTTCCGTGCTTGAGCTCTCAAACTTGTCCGCCATTGTTGTACCCCTGCCCCTCTATTTATAGAGTGAGGCTGGGGGCAGAGGTCTTGGATGTATATAGCCACTGGTGGGCCTGGGCTGAGGCGTTCTGGCCTGGCAACGTTGGTTCGGTAATGCCTTCTAGGTCTTGATTCGGTGATGAGTGGATGGTCCGGTGAGACTTTGGACCGGTGATAATGGTTCCCCTCTTGATTCGGTGGTAGGTGGATGGTCCAACCCGGTGAGGCTTTGGACCGGTGATAATGGTTCCCCTCTTGATTCGGTGGTAGGTGGATGGTTCGGTCCGGTGAGGCTTTGGACCGGTGATGATGGTTCGGCTATGTAGGGGAAGTGTGTTTGATTCGGTAGGACGAGGAGGTCAGTTGGTTCGGTAGTGGCTGGTCTTGTAGGTTGGTTCGGTAGCATAGGGAAGGATATGGTTCGGTAGTGGCTTTGGATCGGTGGTGGGAATTCGTCCAACATATTCTTTGAATTAAATATTGATTTTAAATTATAATATATAAAGATTTCAGTTTGATATGTGTTTTAAATTTAGTACTGATTTTAATATATATATATATATATTATTTTTCAAATGTTTATAATATATATATATATATATATATATTTGATTTCCATCGAATCCGGTCTGTCGTGCTTTGCTTTGTCCGTCGAATTCGTGTTCATCGTGCTGTGCTTTGGAATTTATTCTTGGAAATCGTAGCTTATGTGTCGCCTATCTTCTCTGACCTCGAAAAGTGAGCGATCGCTCACGAATAACAGTCTTATATATAATAATTTTAATTTACATGAAATGACGATTGAAATATGCTGTTAAATTTGAATTGGTAGTTATTTAATTGTTAAATATGATATTCCATTGTCTGCAATTGTTTATCTATGACATATGACACCATAACCTGTTGTATGTATTATATTTAATTTGTTACTGATGATATATGCATGTTGTTGATATGTTATATAATTATTCTTTTGTTCTCACTCTACAAGTTTCCTGTTAGTTTAGGAATCTCTATGGGTTGAAATGATACATACCCGAACGATCTTGCAGATTAAGGAAAAATCGTTATGACTTGAAATGATAAACCCAAACGATTTTTATTGATTTGAATTTTGGGATTGCGGGTTGAAACGATATATGTACCCGTAAATATTAAATTATTGCGGATTGAAATGATAAATATCCATATCACTTGACCATAGGATAGAAAATTTTATACGGACACCATTGGTCTATTTTTGAAAATGATTTCAAAAGTTATTTAAGGAAACATACGGGTTTAATAAATATTGGTTTCAAAATAATATATATATATATATATTTTATTCTTAATATATGTGTAAAAATTTAGATTTTAAAAAATTATATATATGGAAATTTTAAAATTATAAGTTCGTTTTAAAATTATAAATTTTAAGATTTTACTTATAATTTTATTATATTTTTTAAATATATAAAAAAAGATTTAATACAAAATAAATTTAACAATAAGATTTAATTTAATAAAATTTAATTTAATCAGTATATATATAATGTGTTTAAGTATTTATATAAAATTATATTAATATTTTTAAAATAGATTTTGTAATAACTTTAATAAAGTATGGTTGGAAAGATAATTTGAAATTGATTTGAAATATTATTTGTTTAAGAACTGGATATAAATCAGAATTGATTTGAACTTCTTGACTTTGAGAAAAACAATATTACTTTATAACTTTATAACTTTATTTAAGTAAGGTGATTTAATTAATATATTCAAATTTAAATAAAAATTGAAATTGAATATTTAAATTGATTTAGGCTTGAATTTAAGATTTTATTTAAATGTTCGTAAAAAATGATAAAATCAATATTTTCAAATTTAAATGAAATTAAGTTGAATTTTGAAATATAAATGAAATTTATCATGTTGAGTTATTATGAATTTTTTTAATATTTAAACTTTGAAACTTATTGAAATTGAAATGGTTTAAATTTTTAGTTCAAACCTGTATTTAAAGTCGATATAAAATAAAAAGGTTTCACTGAGAATTTGAATTTAATTGTAATCGATGAACTGAGATTGATTTAAATTGAATTTTGGAACCAAAGTTAATCTGAATCGATTTGTGGAATTAGATGAAGCAATCCTAGTTTGAAGCAATTTTTGATATAAACTCTTTTAATATAAAACTATTTTATCTAGAAACTATGTTAAATATAAACTATTTTTAATATATATAAAAACCACTTTAAAATATTCAAATTGTTTAAGTACGAACACATTATGATTTAGGTTTAATAGATTTGAATGCAAATATTTAATAAGATGGTTTAAACTATTTTGTAGCTATGATTTCGAAAGTAAATACGATTTCGAAAGTGATATGATTTTTGAAAAGAATACAATATTTTGATATGAAGTATGAACCGTTTGAAATAAAATGACAACGGTGTGAAATAAACGTTGGGTTGATAAAGAGACCGAGATCAGATATTGTCATACTCTCCGTCAATACCAAAAAAGCGAAAACCACTTTAACAACTGTGTACGTGGTGGAGATTCTAGAATGAAATAGGATGGTTTGGCGAACGATTTTATATGAGGTATTAGCCCTGACTCTCTCGAGTCAGCTTGACGTGACTAAAACAAGAGCCACGCTAGGCCAAGTGTGGTCGCACCTCCGATCGGAAATGCTTCTTCGATACCATATTATGACTTTGTGATTGATTTGTTGGCCACCCCTTGATCTGATTATGAGATTGTGTTCCGAGGTGGACGGCGGTAGCTGCTATGCGTTACGACCAGTTTGGACCCGCAAAATAGTAAAATCCTACCATGGGCATTGCCACGTGTGCCTTGTCACATGACTTATCGCACCTTCTACGAGTATGGTTTGTGTCGTACCTATGGAGTGCTTGTAATGACCCAGGAATTTTATTAATTTAAAATTTGAATATTTAATTAATTTTAAATATTTATAAGTGAATTTATAAGTCGAATAAAATTTAATTTGAATTATTGGATTTAATTGGATAATTAAATCAATAATTTAATATGTTAAATTATGGAAATAATTGAAAATTGGGTTAAATATGATTGAAAATGATTTGTAAAATTTTATTTTATCATATTGGAGTTAGAATGATATTTTAGAACTTTTAAAATCGAATTAAAAGTTTATTTGTGAAAATTGAATATTTTAATATTTAAATCGACTAGTGAAATAGTCAATTTTTGAACAGTCTCAGAATTGAACGAAACCAGTTCCATTGGATCCGTAATAGTTAGTTATTACCGGATTTCAATTTTCGTGTCAATCGGAGCTATCGTTTGATCGTGGCAGCTCGAAACGCATCGAATTATTTTTAATTTTAATTTGGCGAGTTAAAATAGCCATTTTTCAAAAAGTCTCGGATTTCGACGAAACCAGTTTCATCGGATCCGTAATGTGATATTATTGTAAGGTTTCAAATTTCGTGTCAATCGGATTTACCGTTTGTCCGGTACAAATTAAAACGCCTAGAAATCGATTTAAATCGGTTTAATTTAAATTGAACGTTTGCAGCCATAACTCGCACAGATGTCCGAATTAGCTTTCGAAACCTGTTCCATTGTGTCCGAAACGCGGGGTAAACCCTAGAAACGCTGGTTACGGCGCGTAAATCGGAGTTCGGAATTCCCGGATGAATAGTGTCGATCGATTTTCCTATAAATAGCCCACTATCTCAAAAAAATAAATTAAAAAAAAATTTAAAACCCTAATCTATACAGCAGCCGCCATTAACAAACCCACGGCCAGAAATGCTCAGCGTTCTCCTCTCTATTCTACTCGATCCATCACTAATTAGGCGAAACTTCCAACTAGAGAAGTGTAGAGCACAGAGTGATCTACGAATCCAACGGTCGAGATGTGAAATGGGGCTGTGGATCATCGGCAAATCGTGCCCAAACAACCGGAAGTCGCGCACGTTTATAGGGCAGAGGAGATGGCCGAGCTCCACAAGGTGATGGTCGAACATAGAGCAAGTGACGAGCTTCGACGTGGTGGCGACGTGATGAAGTTTCATCGAGTATAAATGGCGAAAATTTAAACCCTAGAATCGAAGTATGGGTTCATGTGCGTGTGTTCGGCCTGTAGATGAACGAAGGGGAGAAGTAGGTGACGTGCGGCCTGATGTTGCAGGAGTTGGATCTAACGGCTGTGATTAAAAGTTAGGTTATTTATGTTGTAAATTTTAGTTTAAATCGTGTAAAACTTTGAAAATCAATATCTTTTTCATACGAGGTCGAAAACATGCGAAACCAGTTGCGTTGGAATCGTATGGACGAGCTCTACGCGATGAAATTGGATTGGAGTCGTTTGGAGTTAGTGAGAATTTTGGGTAAAATTGAACGCGCGTTTAATTTTATTCGAAATAAATCGCTAAAACGGAATTTGAAATCAAGGTGAGAACTTCTCACTCAATCGAATTAGTTTCGATTTTATTTTAAATAGTTAGATTTAAAATATGTGAATGCATGTTTGAATGATGATTGTTATCTATTGATTGTTAAAATAGACATTATGCGCCGTTAGTAAGCGGAGGTTATTTATTAAAAACATATACCGCGAATATTTCATAAACAATGAAATTGGTATTATATATAATAGCAATATATATATATTGGCATATGTATATATTGGAGTTATTGATTTCCCGCATTTTTTTTAGCGGATGAGACCCTATTGCGCCGTCTATTAAGCGGATAATATTTTAAATCCCATATACCGCGATAATTTCGTACTGGAGCGAAATTGGTATTGTGCTAATGTTTGTGGATGCAGGAAAGCAGGTTGGAGGGATCCAACTGGATTCCTCAACAGTATTTATTTGATTTCAAATATTTTGATATTTGATGGATTATCATATCGATATATGATACCGTTGTTGTCGTGATTGACTATTTGGTATGTAGCATCATTGGACCAAATTTGGAATTTTAAAATGATTTTTAAAGTGATTTTTGAAAGAAAACGTTTATAAAATATTTTTTGAATTGATCCATTTTAAATAAATAAACGTATAATTTTAATGTTATAAAAATTATGATTTTGAGAAATACGAGTAAAGATTGATTTTTGAAAATATGAGGTTAATGGTTTTATAAAATAGTTAAATTGGGATTTTAGAATTTATTGTGAAAAGTTTAAATATAGGATTTATAAAATTTAATTATTTTATGAATCAAAATGGTGAAATAATAAAGGAGATTAAAAACGTTTTAAAAAAATAATATAAATTGATTTATATTAAGAGATTTATAAATGGATATTTATAAATTGAAAATATTGACATTATAAAACGAGTTTTTATAAGTGTTTGAATGAAGTGAAAATGGATTGCATAAGTGAATGGAATTTATAAAATTATAAATGGTGGAGTTATAAATGAAATTTATAAATAGTAAGATTTATAAATTTTGTGAAATTATTAAAGAATATATTTGGATGAATAATTGAATCTTATAAGTTATAAGATTTATAATTATGAAGTTTAAAAGAACGATTTTGTAAAATAATCGTTTTATAAGTATTTAACTTATAATATGAACCTTTGGTATATAATTGGGTTATGAATTGAATATAGGTTAATAAAGGAATTTATAAACGTTGTTTCATAAATTCGTAAACGACTTATTTTGATAAGTAAATTGTTGAAACCTATTAATGGAGTTATATTCACATTTTTAACTGTGAATAATCCTTTAAAATGAAATGTATAAAAGGATGAAAATGTGTTAACGTAGTATATTCACGTTTTTGAATAATGAATATTATGTTAAAGAAAATGTTTAGAATGTGATGTTTTAAATAGAAATTAAAACGATCTAACGATGTTTTAAAATGTGTTAAGATTCGAAACCATAAATTTCAACATTTATTGTTGAAATAGACGTTTTCGAGAAATAAAAGGAAATAGTGGACTATAACACTGTTGTTATAGTAAATGATTTCCGAAAGGAAATGTTTTGTATAGTATTGGGATTTATATATCTATTTTAATTTCAAATCCCTATACTAGTGATTTTGGGTTGTCGTAACGATGTTTTACGTAACATTCGTTTTGGCCCAAATAAATATGTTTAAGAGAATGATTTCCTTAAAGAATGAAATATATACTTAATCTCGATTTAAGTATATTAAATATTTTCCAAGTGTAGAAAATAAAAAGATTTGTGAATTACTTATTAAATAAGTATGGAAATGTTTTCCAATATAAAGTGAATATTTTGAGAATTTATCTTTTTGAAGATAAATTGAAAAGGAATATTGAAACCTATTGAAAAATCGTATATCAGTAGATATTGTGAAATATAAATTCACTATGGAATTTATAAAAGAAAGGGGAACTTGTTTAAAAATAAATATTGATTTATTTTTGAAGTGTGAAATTATATATCTAGTAAAGATATTTTGGAAAATAAATAATTTGGAAAATTATTTGGAATCTAGTGATGTTGTGCATATCCATTGATAGTTCAATAACCGACTATCAATAATTTCCCTTTGAACGGGTAATTGATGTGATTTGTTTGAATTTGAATGCCACACTTATTTTTGAATAAGCGCTCACTTTTCGGGTTAACCGGAAAAAGACCATGGGGTCGTATAACCCATTCCGAATATGTGATACGTCGTTGTGAATTGCATTGAAGATCGGTGTTGAAGACCCGGTATTTGCGAGAGCGATAGGATGACCTGTCGATTGACTCTGCACCGAGTAGCTACGGTATAGAGTTCTCCATATGTGATGGTGAATCCGATCAGGATTGTGAATATCCGGATTGCAAGGACTTCTTTGTAAGTGCCTTCGGTTTTGTTCGAGCCCGGAACAGACTTGTATGGATTGTATGTCTGACGTTACAAATTGAGATATAAAGCAGATTTCTTTCAAATATATTTTTGTTGGTGGCGGAGAATTTATTCTTTTAGCTTAACACCCTTCTCTGAGACGTACGAGCTCAGAGGTTATGTAGTTGAAGGTTATCAGCGATATATTCCCAATCTGGTAATGTGACATGCTGAGTGTTGATGTGAAATGATCATTGTGTTGATTATTT
Organism: Allium cepa; assembly: GCA_030765085.1. Lineage (NCBI taxonomy): Eukaryota > Viridiplantae > Streptophyta > Magnoliopsida > Asparagales > Amaryllidaceae > Allium > Allium cepa. Next base: position 782,355,964 of record CM060941.1, on the reverse strand, counting down.
GTGATAGGATCGTTTATTTGATCGTCTATCCTGGTGATCATTTCTATGATCATTTGTTGACCCAAAGCATGGCTTTTGTATAAAGTATGTTTTTGTGGACGTGACTTCGTCGAGCCTCACACCTCGGGAATGGTCAAAACAGGAAAGATGCGGCAAGGTTATGAGGGGTAGCGCCCTTTAGGATGTGTGCATTTCCTTCTGGAAAAGGGTGGTATCATGGTATGGAGCCCAAATACTTACTCATGTTGAAAACACTTTATGATTGTGTGAATTGATTACGAGCGCTCGGTGAAAGGTCCCAAAGGACCGGGGGATGGCATATTCGGTCAGTTGTTACTCAGTTAGGGGTAACCCGGCCTTGTGTTGGTAGAGATCCGGTTTGGTTCTCGGGGATGTCCATCCAGAGGCATTCTCATGTGGCAATGGAAAGTTCCTTGGCCTGATCATTCGTTGGAAATCCAAAGAAACAATACGAAACTTGTACGGTATTAGTTGTAGAACCTGCCATTTACTTATGGTGGTCACCACTGTTTAGATGGTAGCTATAGTAGGCATAGTTCGAAATGTCTATGTTGGCTAAGATTTATATTCTACTTTCGAAATGAATTTTTCCTACACTATGCACTAGTAATAATATCAAATGTTCTTTTAAATGCGTATCAAGCATCTTTGACTATCATAAGGAGAAATCTCCTCCGATTCTGCGTTTGCATTGTGTGTGTGTGCGGGAGGCCTTATGGTAGTCTCATTTTTAAAAGCATTGCGAATTGACATTAAAAATATTCTTCTATTTAGATTTTAAAGATAAATAAACTGTTTTGAGTTCTCACACCAGTCACATGACTGACTCGGAGTTTATTGTTTTCCTTCCTAAACTCTGGGTGCCCACCAATTTCCACACGGGCAGTCAAGAGTTAGGTTTATCAGGATATTCTGGATATTCTGGAGTTGCTGGAGGCAAGATGGATGGCATGGCGTATTACTACTATATAGTATTTCTTTTTCCGCTGCACTGTTTGTTGTTGTATGTTGTTATACACTCTGATGATATGATGTAATGAAATGTGATGTAATGTAATAACTGATATAGTTCTTTGTTTAAAGATTATTCATTTATTATTATATGTTGTTCCGCTGCGAATTGTGAGATTCTGATGTTGTTCAGTTGTTTTCTGTTCCGTTCTATGTTCTATTTTCTTTCTGTTCTTTCTATTTTCTTTCCTCTCTATTTTCTACCTTCTTCTCTCTTCTTCTTCTCTTTCTTCTTCTTAAACCCTCAGTGTTCGGTTTTCCGTCGTTCGATTGCTCGGCAGTCGATAAAGTGAGTATCGATGTTGAATTTTCGGAAGACGAAGAATCGGGTCCTGATAGTGCTTCTTGATAGCCTACAGGTTTGTTGGAGTTTACAGATACTGTATAGACCACGACATTATATAAATTGTGTTAAGTTGAATATGTGTAATGCTTTAACACTATTTTAAAAGTTTATTTTACTATAGGCATTATATATGTAGCATATTGTACTGTATATATATAGTTTAACGGATCCTTAAAGGATGGAATCCCAACTTCCTTTAAGCTATTTGTATTTCACTTTAGTTGAGTTACTAGCATAAGAATATCAATCGTGACTCGAGTGTTTTGTGTTTTGTTTTATGCTCAAGTCGGACTGAGTGTCACAACATTTGAGACTCACCTTTGGAGCTTAAAGTTTTGCTTGAAGATCTGCCTTATATCTGTGCAGCTTTCCAGTTATTTTAGTTATTTACAGCTGTTTATGTTCAGTCTTGTTATCTGCTTTTGTATTTGAGACTACTCTGTATTTAAGATTTCTGTCGTATTGTATTTCAAACTCTATTGTTTATATAATAGCTTCATGAACTACTATTTATCTATTCCACTGCTTATTGTTATATCACTCCATGTATGTGATCTTGTGATTGATTTATTTACTGTATATGTTAAGTTTTGCCAAGTATAAATTAATAATCTGTTGTTTTGAGCAATTCATGTCTGACACGGGTGGATGCGATTTGAATGGTTCAAAATAGTGGACCATTACATAAACACGATATGAAGTGAAAGAGCAACAAATGCAAAACTTTATCTAGTGCAAGATCAAATAAACCTTGATGGTAACTCCTATACAAATAATCTCATTCTAATGCAAGTTCAAATATCATATTGGTAACTCATAAAGGAATAATCCCAAAAATCTAGAAGTAGCCATGAAGATGCAAATACCTTCAAAATCTTGAAATTCACCAAAACCAAAACCTCAAGTTAACCCCTTTTGGGTAAAACTAGACTCAAGTGAAAGATCAAATCAAATCTCAATTCAACACAAAAATAGCACCAAACCCCAAAGACGAGTCAATGCTCGTCGATCATGCATGCCAATATAAGGTATAGTCCCCTCCGAGATAGAGTTACAGTCCTCTCTCGGACAAAGGTACAGTCACCCCTCGGATAGAGGTACAGTCCCCTCTCGGACCACAAAAATGAGCTTGAAGATTATGTTGCACACAAGGTCGAGCACGAAGGCAACGTCGAACACAAATGAGGTATCGTTTCATCATGGACAAACTGAAGACGTACCATAGGTAACGCCGAGCTAGAGGTGGACCTGAAGATCATGCATTAGTTAAGATGAACACGAGGCTATGCTAACCCAAAGACGAGCCCGAAAGCTACGTCGAACCCAAAATGAGGTACCGTTCCCTCATGGACAAACTGGAGACGAACCTGAAGGGAACATTTAACCGAAAGTATCACTTACTCTTCACTTAGTGACTAAATGAATTTCGCCAAAGCGTTCCATACCACCTGGTGAACTTCAACTATTTACTAAGAGATCGTAAATTCCACTTATGTAAAATAGAAAAAAAGAAATAATATGATAAAAACGATCAATCGGGCGAGTTTAGGAATTAACCGATAAAGTAAACGCAAACGTTCTATACCACTTGTTTTACAAAATCGTTTAATTATAATTTCTCGTTCGAATGAGATAATAGCTTATATTATATATATACATACATATATATATAACTAGTTTGAAAAATCTTTTGTAAAACATTTGTTTAGAAAAGAATGCTGATATTTTGAAAACACTTTTTTATACATAATAATAATAAATAATGTTGAAAACACTTGGTTGAAATTATATTTAAAACCAAATCACTTTGGAAACATGATTTGAAAACAATAAATTTTGATTAACTTTCCTTTGGTAAGTTATTTGCGTTCAATTTACCAATGGGAGAGATTTATATGATAAAATCATTAAAAGTTGGAAGTGAACTTAAAATAGTGAATCAAAAGAAGACGGCAAGCAGCCGGTTTTCAATTCACAAGAAATCCTAAAAGGGTGGAGCCACACTTCATAAAATATGAAACAAATGAAGGCAGCAAAGTAAAAGAGCAGCCACAAATTAAACAACTGGGACGTATGAAATTATGGCAACAACCAAATGTACAATACCAAGGCATGGGTGCATTCAAATCAACAGCAACCAATGCATTCATGCATGACAAATTGTCAAGATAAGAGAGCATGGACGTAAAATATAAAAGTAAGAAGGCAGTGCATGCGTGTCCCATTTTCAAGGCATCAAGCAAATACGTGACCAATTTTCAAGCCAGCAGGGACGTATCAAAGTTAGAACAACTAACAGAAGCTGCTGTTAACAAAGTAAAGATTTGCACTTAGGTCCAAAATAATGTGTTCAATTGCATCATGGCATTGCGCAAGACCATTTATCAAGACAAGGCAGGGGCGTGTACAATTTCATGGCTACAGGGCATGTAAAAAATATAAAACAAAGTCTAGGCAATAGGACAATGCGTGGTATATATTCAAATAATGGTACAATTCATGGCCCATTATCAAGGCAACAGATGAGGGGCGAAAGGCAATAGGTGAGTGACGCACAAATTAAAACAACAAAAGATGCTACTGTTCACAAATAAAAGATTTGCATTTAGGTCCAACAAAATGTGTCAATTGCACGTAAGTGCGTGACAAAATTTCAAAGCAACAAGGCGACATATAAAATGGAGGCAAAACAACATGGGATGAACGAAGCCAAGCAGCAGGATTTGGGAAACACGCAGAATCAAGGCATTGGACATGGACGCTTACAAAATCAGGGCTACCGATTAATTTACAGCGAGCAATTGAGCGCGTATGAATAGCAATAACAGTGGATCATCAATAATCACCCATCACTAAATTCACTCAGAAATTAATATCAGTACTCACTTGAAATCAAAGATTTCCAGCTAGATAAAGTTGGATTTAGGCTTGTTCCTTTCAGCTCTTGGCTCAAATAACACATGTAATGAAATAGGCATAAAAGGATTGAAAAACTGAAATTATAAACGAGATAAATTGAAATAGAGATTTCACGTTGGAGAGGAATTACCTGAGTTGGTTCGCTACAAGATTTTAAAGGAAAATTTTGGAATTTCGTTTAGCTAGGGTTTGGAAAGGAAGGAAGAAGAAGGGCTCGGGATTTTAACTGCTGAAATAAGCAGTTGCAAAAATGAATTAATGATTTTAAGGGAATGTTAACACCTTCTCAAGTGATAAATGGGCCAATTTACCCATTTAGATTAAAAAAAATGGTTTTTTATGTATATAAATTTTAAGGCTATTTAACCCTTTTTTCTATAATTTATTTACAAAGAAAAGCATTTATGGTCATTAAAAGTCAACTTATTAACACAAGCTCCAATTACTCTTCTTATGCAATAAAATGCCACTTTATTCATCTCGTTAAATTTATAATAAAAGCTATGAATTCAAATTTTTACTAAGATCTTGTATTCCATTAATTTTTAATTAATTATAATGAATAACTTTTTATGCAAAAAATCGAATTTAACAAAAATTTATAAACTCTATTTATTAATTTAGATCCCATACAATCACCATATTAACGAATTTAAATTCATTTATCGAAATGCCCAAACTATCTGATTCAAAATTTTAACCAAATTTTTATGCTTATAAATAATTGCAATAAATGGTCAAAACCGTTAATTTATCTTTTACATCAATTTAAACCAGTTATACCATTTACAAAACCTTGGGATAGAATTTACATCATCTATAAAATGTATAAATGGCCCCATAAAATACAATTATGTTATATTTTATTTCCAACTCTATTTTGACTTTTGGAATAAAATTCCTATAATTCCAAATTTAATGCTTCATATATTTATTAATTATTTTCTTTCCTCTGCCTTAAACATGGTTGTTACAGACCCTCCCTTAAGAAGTTTGCATCCCTGCAATTCTCCGTAGAGGAAAGTCTAGACCTAAAAGTATTTCTCTAAGTTATATATTGAACTGCCATAACAGTTACTACGATGGATGATCACATTATAATTTTGTTCACATTCAAAACAGTAGAAGCTCCTTATTTATTTTCTCCATAGGATACATTCTTAATTATTATTCATTTGAGACGATTTCAAATAATTAGTTTGAATTTACAAAATTTCTTTAATCACTTTGCTTAAAAAATAATCCTTATTAACTCCTTGAATCCTAGTATGGATTACTATTTTAACTTATTCAAAGTTATGAAAACCCCAAAACTTCCTCAAAATTTAAAAGTTCCAACTTTTATTACTTCAAATATAAGTTATAAACCTAAAGTGGTTCCTTGGTCTTTAAATTTTCCAAAGTATTCCTAAATCTGAATTACTCCATTGGACAGATCTTTTGGAAGAGTTTTCTTCTTTATCATTTATTGATTATGGTCGCTTAGTCCATCATTCTCTCCCTCTACTTCTTTTTTAGAAATTTATCATTAATTTTAATAATAAATTCCATAGATAAAACATTTTTACAATCTCTTCGCATATGAATTTGTAAAAGTCATCACAATCCTCTTCTACCAAAAGCATTCTTTCTCAGTTTAAAATACATAATGTTTATAATGTTTACTCACTCTAGTTAATCTCATGATAAAACTTGGTGGATTAATTCAAGGATTTTTCCCTTGTTTAAATTTCATGATTTCATAATATAAATTCGTCTCACTCAAATTCTTTTTACAAGAATTTAACTTTCCAAAAAAATTTGCAAGTCCCAGTTACAATTTTTTTCCAAAATATTCTTTAACTAGTCTTCAAATGTGTGTTTTACCTGTTTCTATATCAATGATACTTTTCATTGAAAGGTTCAATTCTTAATAAATCACTACTCTTCTGGTAAAAGTAATTATAAAGTTGAATATGTTATTCTTATTTTTCTTTATTCCCTGGCTCATTTGTTACAACTTTTATCTCTCATGAGTATCCAAAAATCCCTTTTAAACCATATATTTCCAATTACATAAATTCAATGATGCTTCCATTTTAATTTACATGATTACTTCACATCTTTCATATTATAAATATCTTTTACTGTAAACTATTCTCACTTTAAAGCATTCATGATATTTATTTAAATTTTCTTTAATAATCCATTGATCAACAAAGAGATTGATTACGGAAAATCTTTTCATAACTTTTTTCACAACGAAATTCATTTTCAAATCAAGGTTATATCATGCATAAAGAAAGAAAGACCAACGACTCTGTTTTTGCTTTATACTTGTTTCTCTTTGAATTAAATTTCCACTCCTGCATTTACAAATCATAATATACAAATTTTCCAAAAATAAAGTTCTATTTATAAATCCTCATTTCTATAGTTGCCTCTTATTTACGGGATAGATTATCCCAAATACACTATCTTGTATTAATTAAGCAAAGAGCTTGTTTCAACTTACTTCCTGGATTTTCACATATGGGGTTTATGTTTAATATTTGTCTTATCCATTGGCTGTGGTGTTGATTATGAAATCAACATCGTCTCGCCATTGTCCTCAACTATCTCAAATACTTAGCAGTTGAATTCAATCCCCAAAACATCAGCTCATAAAATTTACCATTGAATTTTATTACTCCTTACTCATGAAATCCTAAAGGTACTTATAAAACTACTTTTCATTGTGTTGTGATTATCATTCACTATATATATATATATATATATATATATTAAATCTCTTTATGTACATACTAGTATATGTATTTTCAAAATGGCATTTCATTTCAAGCAATTTTATCTTCCAAAATTTACTTCTCCTTCTTTAATTGTCATATTTCTCAACATTATTTCTAAAAAAATTATCCGGTTAATCAAAATTTCATGTCCAATTGTCTTATTCAAGCGTTTAGGAATCCCTTCGAGTACGTTGGCTAACCTTCCTGACCAGAATTCTTAAAGCACTCAAGAGGAAATTTAACATCCATATATATTCTAATTTTTTTTCAATAAGAATACTTATATTTTTTTAGACTTCTTGTCTTTACGAATATTAATATGCTTGTATTTATCACTATTAAACATCTCGTAGAAGATCTAGAGGATGATATTTTCCAATTAGGTGAGTATTATATCAAAATAGTTCATGATCAATCTCTTTATTTAAAACAACCAATAATTCATTTAAACCACTTAGTTGGTAATTTGATACCAATATATAACTCCATTCCCATTTGATTGATTTATAATTTCAAGATTTGATCCTCCTTTGTTTTTAATAGAGTTAAAATTCTCAAATGATAATTCTTAATTGAATTAAAATTATTACCAAGTACCCTAAGAAATTATGCATCCACTCAATCAATCATAAATAACTTAATAACATGCCTAGCAGAAAACAATCTATCTGCTTTCGCTGTGCAATACTGATCACTAATGAGTCGACAACACACTCCATGATTTATTGTGCAAACATAATATGTTCTGGTTGGGTTTACAGGATTACCTAGTACCAGAATGGTAACTCAACCACCAGCCATCTAACCTTGGAAATGAATAAGTTTGGTGTCGAGTACAACCAATAGTTATATTATCCGATGGTAAGAGTTATATGAAAACAATATTCAAATGAATGCACCTCCAAATTCCTTGAGATCTCTCCTATTTATATTAGAAAGGAATCCTTATAGTCTAATGAAGACCTTAAGAGAAAGTTTCTAAGACTTGCTTAGACCTGGATTCTTGCATTCAGTTTCGTATATTGTGTAGAATACTGCTCCGATACCATGTTCTATAGCCCCCCCTCAAGACCCCTACTAACAATGGATAATACTAAGTAATATCGTCTCCTTATGTAGAGAATAAGGATGGTTTGGAGTGAAGGTCCGTGAATACTGCTTTTCGTGACGATTGACATGTTGAATTGAGTAATAATTTCTCTTCCGTAGTAGATTCAACGTGTGGAAAACAAGCTTAAAATAACATTACGAAGGCTATATGATTGCTCAAAACAACAAAAGAAATCTCAATACAGAGACTCACAAAGTACACAGTAGAATAAAAATATATAAAGCTAGAAAGGTCGAATGAATGCATAAAATAAGATGTCTGCAAAGATAGTAATACAAGTCTATGCAGTTAAAGCTCTCGGCAGATTCAATGCGGCGGAGGTGCAAAAAGCCATAGCGGGGATACAGCGAGGATATAGCGGGATATAACGGATGACTCTAAAATAACATATGAAACTCGTACTTAATGTTTTTACAAATATATATATGGTAATTAAATGAAAAATTAACATTATTTGAATTATAATTAGTACATAAATAATTTTAAACAAAATTTGTGCGAATATACTATAAATAAACGTAGAACTGTTGTATAACATAATTGAATTTAGTAGAATATTAGAGTATTTTCATTTCTGAAAATATATTAAAATTCAATTAAATAAATTAATTTCCTGATTTTCATAATGTATAAATGTCATTTTTCAATTCATTTATTTTGAAGAAGATACAGCAAAAATAGCAGAATATAGCAGGAATGACGAGATATAGCGGAAATAGCCGGGCTTAAAGCGGAAAGGCTATATTTGGAGCCATATGGAAAAATCGCAACGGTAAAAATCCGCTGCAGGATATAGTAGGGTTATATCGGGGCATCAACTGCATATATATAATACAACATGAAAAATACAATGAGTACAACCCAAGTTAAAACAATACAGATAAACAAGGTATATCTCGATAAGTATAAGGTACTACATCATAGGACTACAAATTGATACACCGATAGACATGAGATATAGGCTTCAGGTTAGGCAAGCTCTAAAATCAACAAAGGTACATGAAATAACTTGGTCTGACCTAAGTACTATTAAGAAATAGTAAACGGGTCAATCCTGTACTAACTTAAGTCAAAAAGGTGAGATAAACACGAGATAAAGTGAAAGAGCAACAAGTGCAAATCTTTATCCAATGCAAGATTAGATAAACCATGATGGTAACTCATATACAAATAATCTCATTCTAGTGCAAGTTCAAAAATCATATTGGTGACTCATAAGGGATATTTATCACCGAACCGCGCAATCACTATTTTACAGAATTCCTACATGCACTATATTTCTGTTGATGATGCAATAGGGAAATATTCATCGAGTTGATCACCGGCCGTTCCATAGCTTAACATTCATAAAACATCCAAGATTTTGATATGTGGTGAAATTCCTATTTCAAGTGCTCCATTTAACATGTATGTAAAATAGGGGTCATTTTCATGGAGTTTTAAATAAATTCTGCTGAAAATATCCAAGCTCATGCGACATCTACGATGGAACACGTAATACCATTGGTTGGGTTATTAATAAAGCAGTCCTTCATTAGCCATATCCATCTTTATAGTCTCTCTTATAACGATAGTCAATTAGTCCAAGCATACCACGATAGTGGTTTCTAGTAGATCCTTTAGCAAAAAATAAGGCTATCCTTATATGAGCTGTTGCATTTCAAATTTGACATTTTGATTGTCCAGCTCTTCTTACTCGTCGAACCATTATTTCCTGCTTTGGTTGTAGTAGTAAAGGTAACGATCTTATTTAGGATACTTTGTAATTTGGTTTTAATTTGCGTATCTTTCTTGATTATGTTCTGAGTAGTTTGGAATCAAAGTATATGTACATTTAGGAGATAATAAGCCACTGAGTGGCTACGGATTGCACATCATGGCTATAGTGTATGATGGGACAAGCCACTAAATGCCTACGGATTGCATAGCATAGCTACAGTATACAATTGGGCAAGCCATTAAATGGCTATGGATTGCACAGCATGGCTACAATATACAATAGGATAAGCCACTGAACGGCGATGGACTGCTCAGCATGACTATAGTGTATGATGGGACAACCCGTTGAATGGCCACTGATTGCACAACATGGCTACAGTGTACGATGGACAAGCTACCGAATGGATATGAATTGCACAACATGGCTACAATGATGGAACTACCCATTGAATGGTCATTGATCGCACAACATGGTTACAACAATCATATAGGACAATTTTTGTTTATATTGTGTACATAAATGACTGATAGGTTGACATTCTGAATTGGTTATTCCAAGTCAAACGGACATGAAATTACTATTTATAATGCATAGTTGGCAAAAGAAGTTCACAGGATTCCAATTGGTAAATCAAACTTGGACTCCCCATGATTATTTTTTATTAAGGCTAATGTAAAGGCCGAACAAAGTCACGTGGAAGATGAGGTCGATGAAGATTTTTGGGTCACTGTTAGTGAAGCTTATAGTAACCATCCAGAATATAGATTAAGAAGATATAACTTGGATACTAGAAGTACTTATGTTATGTTTACTAGATCATGTTGAAGGTACCGGAAAATTATAGTCGAAGTGGAATAGGAAGATGTGTATGAGATGTCTAGATCAATATTTTAATCTCTGTATTTTATGGATCATCATATAACCTTCGTCGGTCATGGTACGTAAATCAGTGGGTTAGTTATATTAGACAGTTTGAGTGATTTCTATGTGTTTCTAGGTGTTGTATTTGTTTTGTGTATTATACGTCCGAAGAAAGGAACAAAAATGAGGGGAACATGGTTTGGCTGTGAGCATCAAAGTGGAGGGGAGTTTGGTATTGTGTTATGAAGGCTAAAGGTGGTGTCTTCAGGCGTTTGGTGATGGTATGAAGCTGTGCATGTGTACTAGATGGATTGTGCTTGTGTTAGCTTAGTTATGGAGTGAGTTTACTCACTATTTGATTATATATGTTGTGTCATATATGTTGTGTAAATATAAAGTTATGTAATGAACAAATAAACTGATAACTTTGGACCGTACTTGATTTTGGAAGAAAATGACAACTATATATGATGTATATCACTTATATTATCCTTTAAAACATGTATCATGGGCTACACTTTGTGTTTACATGTTTTTATGGCTTATGCGTTGAATTGATGTGAATATGAAAGTGTTTATATAGCGATAATCACTATAAGTGCATTTTGAAATCTCCTTGCTTTAAACTTGTTTAAATTGATGATATGTTAATATGTTGTGATATAATTTATATTGGTTGTTCTTTATACATATTTTAGTGTATGGGACAACAAGGGATTGTTTTGGAAAGTTGTAGAACTTGTGAAACAAAGTTGTAAACGTTAGAAATGAATTGGTCGCTATAGATGCACTTTGAAAATGCCTTGTGTTGGCATTTTCAAAGTTCACTTTGAGAGATATCCTTATGGATCTTTTGTTATTTTAATAATAAAATATGGGTACGTATTATTGTAAAAATATCAAAGTTTATATCATTTCATAACTAGTTGAATAAAGCAGAAAAACTAGAAACACATTACTTGCTATAAGTGCACTTATATCCTTAAGGGTTTCTTTTCATGTCTTTTAAGTTTCCTAAGTATATCATTACTATAAAAAAATTGGATCAGAAATTCGTTTATTCAAATGGTTAAAACTAACCTCAAATATCATTCATTTTCATGTTGTTATATGTCCAGAAATTTAGACAGCACTTATGAATGCCATATTTGGCTTGTTGCATCACTTCAGGCTTGTTGCAATATTTTGTATTAGCGCTTACATTTGGGGGTTGAAAAGGCCAATTGTTACAAGGAATTAATACTGTTTTTACTATTATATGTTAGCATATATGGTTTGAAAGGAATCAATTTTTTTTAAATACTTTAAAGAAAAGTTATTTTAGATAATTGCTTAATTTTGTTTTAATTCGATTTCTAACCCTAGTTATAATGAAGATAACAACAATAATTTCAATTAATATGCTAAAAAGGTTAAATCGTGTATTAATTTATTAAAGGAAAATATAATCATAAAAAATATAAATAATATTAGTCCTTTAAATCTCTTTTTAATTAATATGTATGCCAATGAGATGAATGTCACTATATATGTAGGAAATTAGTTTGGAAATATTGTAGTTTAGAAATCTAATATTCATTTCATAACCATGTATATTGCATATCATCATATAATATGTTGGACTTACTCTTTTATCTCTTTCCTAATTCATATTTAGTATGTTTATTTTATTATTATAACATATGTATGTATATAAAATTTATTTAGATACATGTATCAAGCTAATCTTGAGTTAAGTGTTTGTTTTCTTAATTAGATGTATTAGCGTAGGGATGGTTTCAACCTCTTTTTGCTATCATTGATGGATGGTTGGCATTAGAGATATTTGGGGCTTAGTTTAGATTTTTCATTTTTTCTATTTCATTATCATCTTATTCACATTATAAATTTTAGTCACTAGGTTGGGGGGTATTTTTTTTATTGTTTGTATAGGATTTTTTCTACTTACTAGTCTTGTTGGCAGCATCATTTCTAAGCGGAGAATAAAGGCATGAGTGTTCTTCGTTTCGAATAGAGGACGATTCATTTTTTCCAAAAATAGAAATTAGATTTCGTTTATATCATCTATAACAACCTAACTCATGTCTGATAATATACTTCAATGAAGTTAGTATATATTTTCATATTTAAACTAATTTTATAATTAAACTGGTTAAATATTACTTGAAACCAAATTCACAATTGTGAGTCAACACAACAAAGTTAGTAATTTTCTGACTTCAACTTGTTTAAATTAATTTATAAATGATAGACATTAGTAGTTAATTTCAATACAAATATTGTATTAAACTTCATGGCTTTTAGTTATATGTATAGACCCTTAAAATTAATATATAATTTTTATATGTTAATTCAATATAGTATATGTGCTAAAATAAATATTAAATTAATTAATATATGAGGTTAATTAGGCCCAAAATCATGGGTTTAATTCCTTAAGAGGGGTTGGACATATATATAAGGAAATAGGGGTTTGAATGCTTCTTTTTGACCAAGATCAAGTTTAGAGTTAAAAGAGGAGGAAAAAGCGGAGACATTTGTGATATATGTGGCCATAACTGCATCTCCATTGGTTGTCAATTCAGCCTTCATTTTAAGAAAATGCAAAAAAGGAGCTCCTAAACAGTGCAAACCAACCTTATTATTACTTATAACCTTTAGGGGCCAATTTAGTATTTTGAATTAGCCATGGGCACCTATTTAATAGGCGCCCATTGTCAAGTGTCTATTAAATAGGCACCCAGAATCAGGCCTCTATTTGATAGACACCGAAGATAATCACCTATTAAATAGGCGTCTAGGGTCTTGATAGCTTTTTCCACAACGACGCTCCCAATGACTACTTTCCTCCACTTCAATAAATAAACCACTTTCAATCTTCGAAAATTCATCAAATTCTTCAATATTTCTTCTTCTAAACCATGTTAATCTTATATTAAATTCAGGCTCCATAATACCTTCACCATTCGGAGAGTTCACATGTCCTTCAAATTCTTAAAATTACATGTTTGAAGATGATAATTAGCAGCATGACACTCCTCCAAGCTAGCATTCATCCAACCCATGGCGAAGCGATGAAGATTACAACTTGTGTAACATTTACTATCATTATTTTAACGATTCATTTAGGAGTTGCGACCAAATCGGCAATAAGTTTTGAAAGAAAATAATGAATACATACAACATAAAAGATTCCAATAATGCACGTCCACTGTCATCAATTTAATGTTGATTCGAAAATATCAATCGACAAACCTAGCTTTACGAATCACGAATTTATAAAATAAAGAAAGTGAAACCCAGTGGAATTAGAGACGAATATCATTTTGCATGTTTATTAATTTTTATTTTGTTCATTAACGCAAAATCCAACTATATATTTTGTTTTCTTTTGTTTTCAGAAAAGAACGACGAATAAGTAATTCATAAAGCTTTTAACAAGGGAAAACGGTGTTAAAAATCGCACTATTTCCAATTCGCAAATTATTATGGATTATTGACAAGTCAACCAAAGTGGAATTCTGAAAATACAAATTGCTTGCAGGACATTCAACCAAAGGAGAAGGGAAAGAAAAAACACCAAAATCATTGTATTGCTCTAGTCCAAGAGACTCGTCTGGTAGAGAAACACCATACAAGGTAGAAAATGAGGCGGATGTGCTCACTCAGAGACTTGATGAAGGTTTTAGACCAACGGGGTCAAAAGCAAGAAAGAAGAAGAATAAGGGAGAAACTGGCTTGCATTCTAGAGTGAACGCTATCCATGAAATTCACAAAAGAAGACATCAAGATAGAACCAAGCAAGCACAGGACTAGATTAACGTAATGCGAAAGTTCATGGAAATTAAGCAACAAAAGTTGTATTTTTAACGTTTGAAAGGGGAAAAAGAATGTTAAAAATATAAACAATCAGTTATGGAAAATAATTTGACCGGAATAAATGGATTTCAAGTCCAATATTGGATGGAACGCGAAAGGTGAATAGTGATAGCTAACTTCCCTCAAATTATTTTAAGCCAAGGAATATAGTAAACAATTATTCATAATTAGATACGATTAACCGTACATTGATATACCTGATTTATATAATAAACAACAATGATATTTCGACTATATAATTAACAATAATAAATACGACTAATTGACTAATATTCAATTAACATAGAATTGATGTACTAACATTTATTTTATATTTATATATTATACCTCGATTGTATCCAAGGAGGTCCACGTACGATGTGTGCATCCATCCGGTAGCTCCTGCAAGTTCCATAAGTCATAAATCATCATCTTAGGACTAGGGACAACGTGAAGCGGACTTGCTTGCTCCTTTGATTGTCTTTGAACCGTACTTTTTGCATTTTAGTAGAGTGCTGCAGCATTTCAATGCTTTTTTGGATTAAAAATCAAACATTGTGAGCATAAAATAGCAGGGACCCCTAGTTATAGGCATCCAACATTGGACGCTTATTTGATGTGTGGTTGAGTTTCAAGCACTTATTTAATATGTGTTTAGCCATTGGGCCAAACCCTTAATGTTAAGGATTGAATATTTAACCTTTAATTTGTTGGAAATGCTCTAAGTAGCCCACTTTCTCTAATTCAATGCACAAAGAAATACCTAGCTACAATTAAACGTGTTAGAGCCTTAAGCTGAGATTTGCACTTCAAGCTAGAAGGAAGAGGAAATATAATCTGAGAAGGAAAAACATCACAATGTGTCAATAACTGATAGATTTAAGTAAATCTTTTTTTTAAATGTATTTTGTATTATATATATATCATATTTTCTTTCGGCCATGTATAAAATAATTAAATTAAATTACTTACATGCATATTTATAAATATTTTATATATATATTATATAATCTTTTTGATCAAATATAAAATAACATGTATTATTCTATTTATTATATATGTATGTAATCTTATATATAGCTCAAGGGTTTAATAATAATAATATTAATAAAATTTTGGTAAGTTTTGGTTTATAAAAGAATTTTTTTTAGTAAGTACAAAATCCATATTATTATATAAATTTAAATATATATTTGCAAGTTTTAAATAACCTATTTGATCTAGAAAATTGACTAAATTTAAATATTTAAATTATACGCACACAATGTCATTTAATAAATTATATTTTCTTAAAACCTTTATGTCAAAAGTTTAAAAAACTATTTGTTATTTAGCCTAAATAAAAATAAAATTATTTATATTTATATGTATGGCAGAAAACAAATTATGTGTGTGTGAACATGTACTAATATGTTTAGGAGATATTATATTGAATATTGATACTGTATACTCATTTTATACTACACGAACATACATCTCAATGAATATAAACACCATATGTTATTTATCTACAAATCTCTTAAATTTGTTTATTCATATCATATGGTGATATTCATGTTGTGAATGTGAATCTCTAATAGATAAATAAAATAATTAGATTCTAAATTAAAATTAAATTAAATTAAAACGAAACTAAGACATAATATATTTATATTTAACAAACAATATACTAACTAAATTAAATTAAACTTAAGTATTAAACTCTTTTTTAATCAAATTTACACTTACATGATTTAGTGCAAATGAATAAATTCATGTAAACACAAAATAAAGATTTAGTGCAATTTTTTTTAATTTCCTCTTTTATCCTATTTCCAATGCATCTGATCCAACAGAACAAATGCAGTCGGTGATCGTGACTTGTTCGTGGAGGTTGATAACACCTAGGACTACTTGATTTAGTCCGGTAGCGATGGGAGAAGCAATAGCTACTCGATCACATTAGCAGCATAAGTTGAGGCTTGTGTGATTCATAAGTGAGACGACCGGTGTAAGTTTTTGCATATGTTCGTATGTACGCTGTATTAGGTGTGATACATACATCTAAGGTACACCTTTCATTAAGGCTATCGGAAAGCGCACGACATGATATGTAGTCTATATATTTGTATTGACTAAGTGGGAATTTTTATCCACCATACTAAGAGAGAATGCATGACTTGCATACTGATTCTAGAGAAGAGTCAAGAAAGACGAGTATATCTGTCTAGTGTAGGTTTCATACTTCTCGTAACATAATTTGGTGTTAAGGTAAGACCTACATAAGCCAATAGCATTCATAGATGCTAACTCAGAATAGATAGTACTTCAGGTACATAATCTATAGTTTACTCTGTAAGAGGTAGCGGATAGAGTACGTGTCATGCAAATATATGTGTAGTAATCCAATTAACGACATCTAAATTAATTATTCAGTATACAATTAGTAGATAGATACGGAGTGTAAATGCTACCTTTTAATATACTTGTATTGTTGTGGTTCAGTTTACATTTCAGATTGGGCATATAAACCTTGAACTCCATTGAATATAGAATGTAGTATTATGCCTACCCTCATCTATCATGTTGTTAGTAGCATAACCGTTATACTATGAATTATTTTAATCATAATGATGTGATTGCATGTTATCCTGACTTGTTTGTTACAAGAATAAAGCGAGATGAGGTATATCAAGAGTAAGACAATATAGACTCTTTCTTACGTTGTTAAGTATATATGTTTATTTATGAACAATATCTTGAGGTTACTTAACCTCACTACACTTTTATTTCACCCTCATTTTCTCTCATTTTATTTCCCTTTTGTACAACTTTCAATTACTCTTTTCAGTAGGATAAGAGTCAAGTTCTTTTGGAGAATAGCTAGCTGGATAGCCAAATTTATTTATGTCATGGTGGTTTATGTTATAAATTTGTACTAGTTGTATACATGGTTGACTCGGTCATTATGTATGAGACTATATATTTTATTTCAATACTTTGTGTATATATGTAGTTGATGTACCCCGATTAACTATATCTATGACTTTATTAGTTGCTTACTCATACATTGTCACATAAACACACATACACACATGCATTCATACATACATACATAGTTCTATCTATATATATTTCACATATATACATATATATGTATATGTTTCATTCGCTATGAGATTACATCGATATATCATTTTAGATAGTTTATTTAAATTTATCTAAACAATTTGTTAGTTATAGTAGCAGGAATCATATATGGTTGTTTAACATTGATATAATATCGTAAATGGTAGGTTGTTACATGTCTAATATGTACAAGCTATGTAATAACTTAGGAAATACCTTAAAGTGTTTACTTCTCTATGTTATTACTTTCTTTTAAATGATCAGTGCAATGTTATCACCATGTTTTAAATTAAAGTACTCACCAATGTAAAATATCTAAACACATGAAGTTAGAAGTTGAAATTTTAGTAACTGGCCGAGGTTGATATAGCTAGGATGATAGAAATATTAATCATAATAACTGACTATTTGACATTAAGAAACCGAACGAGAGGTCTAAAATAAGAATTGAATAAATGCAACCAACATAGCTTCTTAGGTTGTGACTCTTGTTCCCTAAACCATAAGGTCAAAAATCCTAAGTGCACGAGCTATACCAATGTTAAGGTTCAACATGAATGCATGGAATAGATTGAATGAGAACACTTAATAGCCAAGTGTTTGTCGATGACCTCTAAAATTTAAATGAACAACTCTAAATTTTAATTTGGTTAAAAATAAATGGACCTGGTAGATTTTTAGTTGGCCTTTAAAACTAACACGATGAATGAAACATTTAATATATTGAGTTGGTTACATTAGAAATCTCAAAACACATTGATATTGATATAAATGAACGAGCTAGATAAATATAAGAAATATATGTCACTAACCCTATCAAATAAGCAAGATGTATGGTAGACCTCAATTGTTGAGACAAGATATTTGCATACTAATCCCTGTGGATGTAAGTAGAGGTCAAGTATGACTTTGTTTTTAACAAAAAATATTTTTGCGGGAAAAACTCATCCACTTTACGATTTTTCTAGCCATATGTTGATATTATTATCTATTGATAGTTAATGATGTTCACTTCAGACTTATAATCGATTTGAAGTTTTTGTTTCCCCTTAAACTCTTATGTACTTATTTGGGTAACTAAGAATAAAGGTTCATGTTTCTAATTCGTCCGAGTACGGTTTGCAAAGACACTACAGGCGATAGGATATCTAATTACATTTATTTGTAGTATTAACTCGAGTTGTTTTCATTGTATTATGAATCCAATTGTTCTTGATATAGTCCCCATATATCTATCATGTGATATTTCCATTGTATGTTATATGTTATCCTTTATGGATAACATTTTGGTGATTTATAGTTTAAATACAATGTTGAATGGGATTTTTTAAATCCTATTACTCTTTTGATGGTAAATAAGCTAATTGATCTCATACTATTCGTTTGAAATTGAAACCAGCATTGGTTGTAGTATTATAAAGTTCACTTTTCAAGCCTCTATATGCAAGTGTACTATATTGTTTCGTGTTTGTAGCCTTTATAATCATAATTCATCCACGACCCTTTATAAAATCTATTCAATATGTTCATCCACTTGGTGATTCACAGTGAACAGTCATTGATATTCTTAAATATTTTGTTAAGCAGAAAAACCATTAATAATAAGTATAACTAGTGCAAACCCATGATTGGCACACGGGTTTCACCTTATAATTTATTTAGAGTTTCATTTTTAGATTTTTTTGATGTATGAAACTGATAGCACATTTTTATGAGTTATAATTTTTAAAATAGTTTTTCTTGGACACTATTGATATAATTGTCGATAAACGTACATAAATAATCTTGAAGCGCATACGTTATAATTAATATTTTATAGCATGATGTTTCTATACGGTAAACGTTAACATTAACCATAAATTCTCCCTAACTTGATAAGCATTATATTATTAGGCATGTCTATTAGTTAATTTCCAAATATAATTGATATTGATTTTAGATAGCTTTATCCTATGCTTAACATGTAATTTCAATACATATACAATTTGGTTTAGAAATAGCGTTCTAAATCTGGGAAAGGAAATTGGGATCAAAGTGAAGTTGTATTCAAATTTGGTTCACATAAATAAAATTTTAATATTTAAATTTTTACAGTCTATAAAATTTCGTAATAGTTTGTAAATTAGAGAAGATATTACAGTAGATATGGAGCATTATATTTTATAATATGTCTGGTGTAATATGTCATGAAAATTATAAGTAATATATATTGCATATCAAATTTTTAGAATAGCAAAAACTATTTTTCTTCTTTGCATTAAATATTCATGCAAATATTATATTTAAAATAATGCAATTGTTTGTGCCAAAATTGGTCACAAACCCCAGAAATAGTGAAAGCACCAATGTGTATATACAGATCCACAATGTCCAAGCACAGATTTCAGATTTAGATAAAGTAGAGAATAAAAATGAAGAAATAGCATAATTAAAATGTAAGAAAAAAGAAAGAACACCAGATCTATAGTGGTTCGACTATCTTCGGCCTACGTCCACTTTGAATTGATCCTTTTATTCCTTTCGTATTTAGATTACAATTACAAGCCTTTTTTCATCAACCAGAAAAATAGTAGAGTTCGGCGTAAATAGTAGAAAAGGATCCCTTTTTAGTTGCCATAGGACCATATTTATAGGTGTAGATTCAAAAATATCCACCTTAAAACTAGGAATACGTCTTCTTCTATGTAGATGGGCCCGCCAGATCGATCCAGAGTGATTCTAGATCGATACAGTTACAATTTATAACGATCCAAAAGTAGTCTAATGAAGTCGAGATCAATCTTGAACATTCTTGAGTGCGACCGTTTCTGAAAATTTCATAGGATTTGGATTTATGATTTGAGAGATATGATCGATCCATGTTCTAGTTTGTAAGTGGGCTGAAAGCTCCGTACCAGTTCGCCTCCATCAATTCTTATCCATCTGCCCTTCGTTTTCCTTGCCTTCGTATCCCATGTATCCATCATACTCCATTGCCTCATGTCCATCACTTCGTATCATAAATCCATCCCCTGTTTGTATCGATCCCCGATTGCCTTCTTCGTAGCCATCCTTGATTGTGTCCTTCATATCGATCAATAAGTGATCAATATGAAATGCCAAGTCCCTGAAACCATTGCTTCATTCTTCGTCTCGATCTAGTCTTGATCGATGCGAAGTGCTTTGACATACTCTGCCATCTAATCAATGTGTGCGCATCGATACGAGCTTCGTATCCATTAACTCATTTCTTTCCCTCGTATCGACTTGATGCTATCGATACGAACGATCCAACGCGAATGCACAAGAAGGAGTCTGTCACCCATACTCATATCTATCTATATATCGGAACGAAAGCACCAATATAAACGCATCGATCCGAAGTACACATCCATTTTGATCGATCCAAACCAATGGTCACCATGATCGACACGGAGAGATCGATCCAAAACCAATTCTTGCCAATATTGATCCATCAATAACTCGAGCATACGAACTCCAATAAACCTAAAATTTGAAATGTAGCCTCTCCAAGCCTTGTTCTCCATTCCAAATCGATCCCACCTTGATTGAAGCTTGGTGCATTTTTGACGGTATCGATTAGAGCCTTGTTTCCTAATCGATCTCCAATCCTGGTATCCATCCTTTTTGGCTAATTTGTTGATATCTCGGCCTTTTCCAGAAGGCGAGGTAACATTTGCTACTCAAAACATGTCTTGCGATAGGAAGGCGTGTTTTGAATAGTTTCAAGTCGATCATCCAAAGTCCACATTCCATCCATAGCCATACCATCCGATCCACAATCTAATCCACTACCGGGCCATTCTATCCAAGTGCCATAGTCATATCGTTATTCAAATCCATGACTGCTCCGAGTCGATATTCGATTCCAAATCCAGCAACTAAATCCTTAGCCAATTCCATAGCCATCCAAACCCGTCAACCGAATTATAGTCCATCCATATCCAATAACCGATAACCAAATCCCTGACCTCTCCGGGTCGACATTAGAATCTATGACCACTCTGGGTTCTTGTCTATATCCTTAGCTGTTTATAGCCAAAATCCGAATCCATAACCTCTCTGGGTTCTTACCAAGAACAATCCACACTCGATGACCTGTGCCAAGCAATTCCTTGCTCAACGGTGATCCTGGTTCAATGTCCTTGAACGCTAAGTAATGTTGTGGCTTAAGTCCTAAGCCGAATCCTGGTCGCTCCAGACCCTTGCCGAACATCCATACGCGACGACCTGTATTAATATATGATATATAACATAGGGCCTAAGTCCTAGGATGAACCTTAGTCTTTTCGGACCCTTGCCGAGTATAGTTCATACTTGACGACCAGAATAAGCCGATTCGCCATGTTCGAACAAAGCGATTTACCCCTTATCGGGCACAATCCATATCCAATGACCATTTACTAAAAACCAGATAAAATCCAACCGAAATCCAATTCGAAATCCAGATTAAATCAGAAAACCAAAAATCCATACTAGAAATCCAAACCAATATCCAAACCGGAATACAAGCATCAAAACCAAAGTCCATACCAGAAAACAAACAAAACCAGAAGTTCAAACCAAACTCCAAAGCTAAACTAGAAAATAGCAAATGTCCAAACCAAAAAGAAAAGGCATATTTCACAAACTAGAGCATCGCAGTTTATCATCATCTCAGAGCATTCTAAGGGCTATCTCCATCCCCGTACATGAGTAAGTTACTTGGCCGTTTGCCCAGAGTTTGCTACTTATTCCATACCATCCCTATTCGTTGATAACCAATCAACCATCATTTCTGGGCCTCACTTCATCGTCATTTGAGATAGACGTTGGCTGCTCCTTTTCCACCGCCGCATTTCGAGTTCTGACATATTGCCGCAATTGACTACTCCTTACATGCTCCTTGATTATATCCTTTAGATGCCTGCAGTTATTGGTACATGCTAATCTAGTCATGAAAGAGACGGTGCCTTCCGGATGCCCTCTCGCATTCCGAGGGTTCCCTCCTTGCCGGACTTCGATAAGGAAGGCGCTCCTGAGTCTCCATGAATATTCGCTCTAATATTTTGGTCAATCCTACGTAAGTGGAGAATTTTGGCTCTCCCCAGCGTTACCTTTCCCAACCAGAGTTATCATCCAGCTGCCTCTTCCCTGTATCTTTATCCTTACCCGTGCTTTCACTAGATGGTTCTCCATCCTTAACCACATTTACTTTCTTTTATTTCAAATTTAGATTCGCATCCTCCTGTTGAAAAAACCTTTCGGCCTTGTGAAAGAATTCCTCGAGATCCATTTGTGGATCTCGTATCAATGATACTTCGAAATCCGAGTTATCCCTGACTCCTGACACTGCCGCCATTAGAACCATTGATGGATCTGGCCGATCCACCGAAGCAACTGCCGCATTGAACCAAGTTAAGGAAGCCTTAAGAGATCCACCTGTCCTTTATTTTACCGATGTCAGTGTCATTCCAATTTTTGGCCTTTTGATATGAACCCGAAACTGCTTCAAAAACCTGTCCACCAATTCTGTCCATGTTCTAATAGATCCATCTTCCAACTGTTTGAACCATACAGCAGCTATATCCGTCAAGTACATCAGGTCATAACTTCCTCCGATTCCCGTAGCACTTCCATGTCTCTCATGTACCTCATTAAATGATCGGTAGGATCAGCCCTTCAATTGTACATCTCCAGAGTAGGTAGCTTGAACTCTGGTGGATTCCTAGCCATTCTGATATCACAAGTAAACTGACTCCCGCTTACTTCTTCCAGATCACTGTTTGCTAAACCACCGTGCATAGTTTGCCAGATAATCTTATCTAATCTAGTGTTGTCCACCAAGGGTTTCCCCCCGAGTCCCTGAGGGAATTCTAGTACATACTCTTCATCACGCACTCCTGTGCTCCTGCCGGTATCCTGTTTTGTGGTGTCACCTGGAATCCCTCCGTGAATTGGTCTATCATTGCATAGTGGTGTGCCCACGAGTCTAGATCCATCCAAATTGGTAACCGTGTGCTGATTGGGGGCTGCGCCCTGTCAAGCTGCTCCATCTGATTGCTTGTTGAGTCGTTCTGCTCTAACTCCATGGATCTGAATTCTAGTAGCTCTTGACTGTCCAAATTATCTGAGAAGCTACATCATTTCATCATTCCTTTTCAACAACTCTTCCTGCGTAGCTCCCATCATCATCTCCATCTCATCTCTATTGATGAAAACTGAGGCCTAATTCGCTCCTGAGGAAGCCTCCTGACTCCCTTCGTGCTGACTCCTTTCCGTTCTTTGTCTCCTTATTGACTGCTTTGTCATGGTTCCTTTTAGATATGATCCTTCAGCTTTCTAGATCTAAACTCCGAATCCAGTATAGCGGGTGCTAATCTTTCTCAGTGACCCAAGTATTTGTGCCAAAATTGGTCACAAACCATAGAAGTAGTGAAAGCACCAATGTATATATGCAGATCCACAATTTCCAAGAACAGATCTCAGATTCAGATAAAGTAGAGAATAAAAATTAAGAAATAGAAAAACTAAAATGTAATAAAGCAAGTAAGAACTAGATTTATAGTGGTTTGGCTATCTCCGGCCTACATCCACTTTTAATTGATCCTTTTATTCCTTTTGTATTGAGACTATAATTACTAGTTTTTTTATCAACCAACAAAATAATAGTGTTTCAGTGTAAAGAGGAGAAGAAGATCCCATTTTAATTGCCATTGGACCGCTATTTATAGGTGTAAATCTGAAAATATCCACCCCAAAACCTGGAGTACCTCTTCTCCTGCACAGGTGGGACCGCCAGATCGACCTAGAGTGATTCTGGATTGATCCAAGTACAATACGTTATCGATCCAAAAGTAGTCCAATGAAGCCAAGATCGATCAAGAACATTCTTGAGTGCATAAGCAAGCTTCTCTAAAAATTTCATAGCATTTGGATTTATGATTTGAGAGATATGATTGATCCAATTTCTAGTTTTTAAGTGGACTGAAAGCTCTGAATCCATTAGTTCGCCTCCATCAATTCGTATACATCCGCCCTTCATATCCCTTGCCTTTGTTTCCCATGTATCCATCATACTCCATTGCCTCATGTCCATCACTTCATATCCATAAATCCATCCCATGTTCGTATCAATCCCCGATTGCCTTCTTCATATCCATCCCCGATTGTGTCCTTCATATCGATCAATAAGTGATCGATATGAAATGCCCATCCAAGTCCCTGAAACTATTGCTTCATTCTTCATATCGTTCCCAGTCTTGATCGACATGAAGTGCTTTGACATACTCTGCCATCCAATCGATGTGTGCGCATCGATACGAGCTCCACCATGAACCCGTTTCTTTTCCCCGTATCGATCTAATGCTATCGATACGAATGATCCAAAGAAAATGTACAAGAAGGAGTCTGCCACCCATACTTATATCGACCTATATATTGATACGAAAGCACCAATATGAATGCATCGATCTGAGGTACACATCCATTTAGATCGATCCAAACCAATGGTCACCATGATCGACACGAAGAGATCGATCCAAACCAATTCTTGCCAATATTGATCCATCCATAACTCGAGCATACGAACTCCGATTGACCTGAAATTTTAAATGTAGCCTCTCCAAGCCTTTTTTACCATTCCCAATCGATCCCACCTTAATTGGAGATTGGTCCATTTTTGACGGTATCGATCATAGCCTTGTTTCCCAATCGATCTCCAATCCTGGTATCCATCCTTTTTAGCCAATTTGTTGATATTCCAGCCTTGTCCAAAAGACGAGGTAACAACAGTAATAATTATCTTATACAATAAACTAATACCACTATTTAATAACATACTTGTATACACAAAAAATAATTTACATGTTATTTCATGAAAAATAAATTTTAGATCAATTAGTGTAAAGAGACTTATCAACGAAGAAAATTAATAATATTAGAACTATTACGAGTTTTATGGCACGTGCTTCATACGTGAGTTGTTTTACTTATAAATTGTATATATTTAAATTAGTCAAAAAAATGATTTTTAATTTTCCAATGATATTAAGATTTGTATATTTGTAAAGAAGTACGTTGAATTTTAAAGGAATTTTAATTTTAGATCCTATTTTAGAAGCGTTTTGAATTTATAAAGCTTATTTAATTGTTAGATCCTACTTTTAAGGGTATGAATTTGTAAAAAAAGGTTTAGTATTGGATCCTATTTTTAAGTGATTAAAATTTGATAATATATAGAAGGGCATTTTTGGTAGTTCACATTAATACCAAAAAATTATGACACCACAACTATTACAAATATGAGCAAAGACTGTTATAGTAGATTTATTATATATAGTTATATTATTAAGCAAAACAAAGTATTTTGTAAAATAGGTTCATATACATTGAGGGAATGACTATTTTGACACGAAATAAATAAAATTGGCGACATAATAGATTTGGACCGTTGGATTTTTTTTGTCATTATGTAGGTGGTGGAAATTAGGGGACAGTACAATGGTGGAGGTCCATTATGTCACCAGTTATGTCACTAACATGTGCCCCGATAAGATTTACCATATATAGACACACAAAGAGAAGAAACAAATACTGAAATGAAAGGTGGAATGGTATGTAGTAAAATAAGTGCAATGCAAGAAGTAGCTATTAATTTGTTTTATTAATGAACCAAAATTTATGGAAATTATGGGTTACTCCTAGTTAGATTATGCTTATTCCACAAAGAGCTAAGCTAAACTTCACTTATGTCCATTACTATTATTTATTATTTTTCTGTAAATTCTTTAAAATAATTAATCGAATGGAAACATCTATCATACCCTTACTCCTTCAACAAACTGGTGTTGGTTAATACCTGTCTCAACATTAAGATGTAGTTTTCATTTTAATACCACCTCTTATTTAATAATTCAACACCTTCACCTTGTCATGTAATTAACTATTATTTATTTTTATTCTTCACATGATATCATGGGTTAAAACATTGACCGTGAGTTTCCTTCAATGACCCATTAAAATATTTGATGTAAATTTCCATTAGAGTATCAATTTATCATTAGTACTAATGCCTGTAACTTTTTATGTTTTTACATCGAAACTTCACAATATAGTATTTATAACCTAATCCAATCTTGTTTTATTATATATAGGATACATAATTTCTCATTTCAAGCATATATAAGTATGTAAAAAATAATCTTGCACTGAAAATTACAAACGAATATTACCCTGACAATTAGGCACAGGTAGTAGCAATTCCATATTTCATTTAGATTTCACTTATCATAGATTTCATGGAATAGCAGAAAATTCCAAAGTATCGTTTAAGACAATCATATAAAATGTGAAGGGAATCGAATTCATAATCATATAGAATGAAGATCAAAAACATCCTTTTAGACATAGAACTTGATACAAAGATATGAAATCATATACTTGGAACAGCAACAACAAATTACAACTCTTATTGAATAAAAGGATAGATAATAAGAGTCAAACTCTTAAGTTGAGCTCAATTGATTTAGTAAAAAAATGTTTTTTTGAGGCCTTCAGTCAATCTATTTCATAAATCAGAGTAAAGTTTGATAATTTTCTATTATATAATTGAAATGATATGCCCTTAATTAATAACTTAGTATTGATATGTTTTGTGAAATAATGAAAATTTTGTAGCGGTGAAAGAAAAATCATATACTAAATTAAATGGAATAATATTTTGACTCGGATAAAATGAGAACTAAGATAAATATGTAAGGAAGATAAAAAATATTATATAAAAAATATATATATAATAGATAAATTACTAATAACATGAGTGAGCTTATCAACGAAGACCCGAAAAATCTAAAATCCATTTGCATCCATATCTAAAAAGTCAATAAATATGTGATATTCAAAAAAATGGATATGGATGTGGATACCAAGGCATCTTCATCTGATAATTGTATGTCCACTTTTTTCAAGATTATAATTTATATTTTATCTATTTTACTAAAATGAATGATATGATACAATTTTATTAAGTTAGTAGTTTATACTAAATGCAATCAGCGCATATTAATAGCTCAAAACTATTTATTATCTTATTTTTTATTTATTTTTCACATTTTTACAATCAATGAGATTAAAATAATTATGGTGAACCAAATTAGTTTAGTTGTGTCTTATATTTATCGATCTTTAGTGGATAAGATAATTGTTTTATGTCTATCAATTTCCGCGGATGCGTATATCCAATATCCAAAAATTATTTCAGATGCGGAAGTAGATATGGCACTATCTGCATCGAAATGTATATGATAACAAACCTTAACATGAGTAATTAAAAAATATTACCAAAAAATAAAAATGAACAATTATTGAACTAAGCCAGTTCACATAATACCTCAATTTGATGGTTTCATCGATGTAAAACTGAATCAATTTTGTTTACAATAGTTGTCAATAACAATCATAATTAATCTATATGTAAATGAAATTATTAAAATAAAGGGTACAATAAGTGTTTAACACCATTGTCCCAATGGTTAGACGCGCTGGCTTTGGTCCATGAAGTCACAGGTTCTAATCTCGCATGGCTCGTGATTTGAGCCACTATGCATATGTTAACTTGTAGTTTATTATATACTTCATTTGAATTGTAGTGCAACTATGTACTACCACCTAAGTGCTCAATTGAAAAAATACACTAAGTAATGAAAACGAACTTATTTGACAAAAAGAAGATGTGAAGATAGAAAAAGGAGTAATTATGAGCATGTTTAATATGACAAATATAATACAAAAGCTATAATATAAGCAATGGAACATTAGTGATAGACCTTTTGTATTTAGTAGCAATTAATGAGGATTGTAAATTAATGGGTAAAATGGAATTACAGAAAAATGAAAACTAAACATGTCAATTGCTAAGCAAGGTATCTTTTAGGCTGTTAGGAAAAAAATTCATAAATAAGAATAGGTTTTGATATTTAGTCTCCAAAGTAATTGAGATGGGTTTTTAATAATTATTAAGTTAATATCGATAAGCTTTGAGGAAAAATGAAAATTTTGTAAGGGGTGAAAGTAAAAATGTTCATTAAATTAAGGTGCATTCATTATTGAGACCGAGATAAAATAAGAAAAAAGATAGATGTCAAGGAGGTCGAATACTTCATATAATAAAACATATATTGTGTGTGCGTTTGTGTGTATCTGTATGTACATATTTATATATAATAGATAGATTATTTATAACATGAATAATTAAGAAACATTGTCACAAAACAAAGTTGGACAAATGATGAACTAAATTGATTCACATTCACATATTACATCATTTTGAGGGTTTAACTGATTTAAAATTGAAAATCAAAATTAAATAAATGAATCGTAAAAAATACTCATAGTTAGTCCATATGCAATGACACTATATACTGAAACAGACACTACCAACCCACTAAAAAAAAGGAGATGCATGGTAAAAAAGAAGTAATATATGAACATATATAATTTGAGAATTATAATTAAATTTACAAAAGTAATGGATTTCAAATGAACCTTTTTGTATTCCATGGCCTTTAATGGGCGCTTTTAATTTGAGAAATAAGAGTACAATATTTATCGGAGAGGAAAACTAGACATGTTGGTTGTTATGTATTTTGAATGGTTGATTAAGATATAAATATACTTGAAAGGGGTTAAATGTATGATAATGCTTGAACTAAGGAGTTCAGAATATGAGGTGGGAGTGAATGAGAATAAAGAATGCAAATAGTCATGTTGAATTTCTTATACTATGAATCAACAAATTGTTTGATTAGCAAAAATTAATGTTTAATCATGTCAGAACTCCTCAATACCAAATACTTTCATGAAGTAATTCTTGGAAAAATATTTTAGGATTAAAGTTACCCAATTAACATTTCCATATTTTGTTACTGAATTAACAAAACATTTTAATAAGGATTAAGACAGGCAAAGAGTGGACATCAAACGTTGTAGTCAAATTAAGATGTCGATCGAATAAATTTGCATACATAAATAATTCAAAGACCTTTGATGGTATTTCAGGTGACTAAATGTACATCAAATATTGATTATGTTTGATAACAGCTATGAAAAACAAAATAGTTTTGCAAAATCAAGATCTAGTACATAAAATATAAAGTGGAATTTAGCCACAAGGCCTCTTTAGCAAGTGCATTTAGTTTCCAGGAGACACAACCGAAATAATTACTTTTAAGG
Source organism: Allium cepa (assembly GCA_030765085.1). Taxonomy (NCBI): domain Eukaryota; kingdom Viridiplantae; phylum Streptophyta; class Magnoliopsida; order Asparagales; family Amaryllidaceae; genus Allium; species Allium cepa. The sequence goes on along the minus strand of CM060941.1, from coordinate 782,326,031 downwards.
GCAAAATGTAAAATAATTAGTTTCTAAGGCCTAAAAACTTATGAAATTATGTCCTTGAAAGTAATTGGACTGTTGATTTTGTCCTTAAAAGTAATTATTCTGCCGACGTAGGCCTTGAAATTAATTTATGTGGATGTGTGTCCTAGAAACTAATTGGACTGCAAAGTTTGTCCTTCTAGTGAAATGCCCTAAATATAAAAGTAAATACCGAATCACTAAATTAGTTAGACATAATTAATAAATATTATTGATTTTCAATTAAACACTAACAAAGGATTAATCCATTTTAGAATGAGATAAGGGTATTGAAGAATTATACACCTGTAAGTTGAGAAGATTGGAGCTAGGCTTTTAGATAATAATTGAGAGAGAAATCAAATTTGTCTCGATGAAAACCACGATTATAGAAAATAAAAGTTAACACGATAATAAAATAGGCAAAGAATAATGGGACATTAGAATAAAGGAGTTGATGGGAGAAATAAAAGAAAAAGACGTTTCCTGATCAAAATTGATGAGCTAGACATTTAATGTAAGAGTAAGAAAAAGTTAATGTTTTGTCATGGAAATAAATAAAGAATAAATAAAGCACCACAATTCAAAATTTACCTCAAATCAGTTAGAATCAAGTATTAGAGATGAGAATGAACATGAAGAAATAATATAAATATTCACATATTGAATTTTATATATAACAAGTGTGAACCCGTGCTACGCACATGAATTTCACGATAGAGTTCTGACAGTGCATTTTTTTGGAATTGTAAGTTATAGAAATTTGAACATGCAAGTTTAAGGATTGTAATTCTTTTAATCATCTTTCACTTGAGCACTACCAGCAAACTTTTTTTGATAAATTTTCTTAACTAACCTTGAAGCATATAATGAGAAAATTAATTTTTTAGAGAACAATAGTTTTATACAACGAACAATAACATCAACAATTAAGTGTTCCTAACTTTATAAATATCACATTACTAAACATATCTTCTTATTATTTTTTAAACATAAGTGATATAAGTCAACATAATTTTATTCTATTTTCAACATATACATCCAAATATATATACATAATTTAGTTTGATAACATTATTCTAAATTTGGAATAAAGAAATAATTGTCAAACTGAAATAATGTCAAAATTAGGTTCAAAGAAATCACATTCCAACATTTAAATTACTACACTTTTTGACACTACACATAATAGTTAAATTGGAGAAAATATTATAGATTTGAAACATTATATTTCTAATACGATAACGTAATACGACATGGCACTTTTCGCCTACAAGATTGTAAATCAGTAGAAGCCAATTGGAGGCAAAAGTAAGGTAGAGTTCCACCACCATCTCTTGGGCTCGATACCTACGTATTCCGCCACCCCTTCTTGGGCTCAGTACCCTAAGGTACCGACCATGATTTGTTGATTGATATTAAGGGTACAATCAAGATTTCTTGATCGGTACCCAAAGGCATCGATCTAGATATCTCATTCGGTACCTTATAGAGACCGAGCAAGGGACATTTGCTTGTGCAAAGAAAATGGCAACCAACGGGACAAGTACTAAACAGACCACATACACAAATGACCTACCAAGCCAAGAGCCCACCGAACAAGAGGAGCCGAGTCGAGGAGGAGTGTATGAACTTAGCCAACTGCCCATCCACTTCCATTGAAGCTGAACCAATGCCCTTTGAACCAAGTTCTCAATCGGGCCTAACAGTGCATATATGGAAGGAAATCTGCATATATCAGGAAATAAATAACTACATTTGGGATATTCGAAAATATTCCTTTTGAACAAGATATATGTGAAAGTATTATGATTTTCCGGTTTAAACACACCTTATATTCACCCCCATAAATATCCAAGCATTTTGCATTATCAAGGGCGACTTTTTGGGATCTATAATACTCCTTGCTATAGAATCAATTGCGTGGAGCATTAGGACCATCATTTCCTATTATAAGTCGTTGTATTCTTTGTCAAATACTTGTAATATCGAAAGTATAGGGAAAATGAATAAAAACAAATAGCGGACATAAGCCTATTATAGTTGAACCATTATAAACTTTGGCGTTCTTCATTTTTTCCGCTTTTTATTCTTCGTTTAGTTTACTATGAAAAATCGATTGGAGGTGCTTGTCCATTTTTTGTGCAAACATTTTTTGTGTTTCCAATGAAAGCAAAAATCTATCCTCAACAAGCCTACGAAATCTAAGAGCAAGGTAAGCGCTACCAACATGGTTGCTAACCGTGACATGGTTAAACAGGATAACTAATCTTCAGTTTCTAGCCTTGGATTCCATCACTAAAGGTGACTTAGACATAGTTGTGGCAGATCCCGATACTTGCCTCATCGCCCAACAACAAGCTATTATAGATCAAATCATGACATATTTGGAGCAGACGCAGCCAACCACACACAACACTGAAACTAGAGGGAGAGGCAAGTCCTGGAGGTCTAGAAGACTAAGGAGATCACAATCTAGTGGTGATTCTGATCAGGAGAATCATGGAGTCAAAGGAGAAAATGATGAGGAAACAAGTCAAGAAGGGGCTCAACCGCGCACCGCATCTAAGGACCGGTTTGGTGCCGATCCGAACAAGGGAGGTAACAGACCAGGTCAGCCCCTACTGAGCCTCTCCGACCTAGGAGGCGCACTGTGGTCCTGGTAGAAGAAACCACTAATGGAAGGCAAGCTCATCGCCATGAACGATCCTGAAGTAGAGAACAAAGATGGGATCATAGAACGAGTTATCAAAGGAGGTCAACCTAGCTCCGTCCATCGCTTAAACCGAAAGACCACTTGGCATGCTTTATCTGGGAATGTGTCCGCCGTGAGCAGAACGAACGTGGAATTGGTGCAAGAGTTGGCAGCCAATTTTCTATAGAGATAGAGACTGTACAAAACCCCAAGAGCTTTAAAATGCCTACCATGGATCCTTACTAAGGCCTGACTGATCCTATAGTCCACTGCAATAATATACACAACATATGCTCATGCACCGTGTTACGGAAGAAGTGATGTGCAAGTGTTTCCCCTTTTTTTGTTCGATTTGGCAACTATGTGGTTCTGCTGTCTTCCCCACGACATGATCCATTTATGGGAAATACTAATGGAGGAGTTCATCAGCCAATTTTGTGTTCACATAGAGAAACCTGAGGACCCATATTATTTGTTGGATGTGAAACAAAGGGAGGACGAGACGCTGCGGTAATACCTCACCCATTTTAACACTGGGTTACTAGCATCCAGAATGTTGATGATCACTTAACCCTTATGGCCTTGTGCAGTAGTGTTCGTTCGGACACGAAATGGCTTAGAGATTATCTATGGAGAAGTTGGTTGCTCTTCAAGACTTATTTTATTTGCAAAATACATGCGATTAAAGAAAGCTGCGGCATGGCGGTTGACTAGAACAACCGCCAAATCGTTGAAAGCTTCTAATAGTGTGAATTCCATGGTCAAGAACGATGAAGGCAGTGGCTCAGAGAAAAAGAAAAATGATAACCCTGGCAATCCCAGTGGGAAGGAAACAGATCAAAAGAGATTTAGGCCTGGCATAAGATTTGAAATCTATATGGACCTGAATGACTCTATTGGAAACATCTACTTGGCCACTCAAGCAGAGCTTGAGTACAATAGGTCGGATCCAAAGAAGGAAATAGAAGATGAAAGAAACTTTGGGAAGTACTGCCAGTTTCACGAATCCCATTGACATAACAACAACGAATGTCGCCATTTACGGGACCTAATTGAAGAACACAGTTGAAGAGAAAGCTAGGGCGGTACGTAAAGAACCCAAAAGCACTACCCACTTCCTAGAAGCAATCCCCAAGGAAGGCCCCACTAAGGAATGGAGGCGAAGGATCTTGTGTCAACCGTGGAAAAGATGGGAGGCTAGTATTAATACCTAATAAGGGGGCCTCATGTGGCACGCATGAGCTAGGGTGAGATGGAGTGATATGAAAAGTCTTTAAAAAAAATAGTGATGCTTATGTATGCATAATAAGTGAGGAACAAAGGCTAAGACTACCCGTCAGGAGCATGAGGTCGTAGCTTTTGATGACAATGACTTACGAGGAAAGAAGTTCCCGCATAGGGATCCCATGGTGATTACGGCCATGCTCGGTCCTACTAAAGTCCATAGGATTTTGGTAGATAATGGAATTTCAATGAGCATTCGGTTCAATGATGCGATTGGGAAAATAGGGTTGTCCGTGGAAGATGTTACACCATGCAACCAACGGCTACATGGTTTTATGGTAGAAGGCACCATTCCCATAAGAAAGTTGGATTTGTTTTTAAGATAGGAACTTGCCCCTGATCAGCTCTACGAAAGCAAACTTTCGTATTGGTAGATGGATTATCAGCTTACAACGCCTTCCTAGGACGTCCAACCTTATCTGATTTTCATATAGTAGTGGCCATATGGTGTTTGATGATGAAGTTCCCAATGGCTAATGCAATATAAGTAGTGGAAAGGAACCAAGACACTATCAGGGAATGTTATGTTGTAGAGCATCGGGAAAACAAAAGGAGAGAGAAGGTGAAGGGTGAAGTAGTTGCCTTTATTCCAAGAACACCCTCGCATAGAAAATAAAGGAAGGCCCTCCCTCGAGTTTACAAGCGATCCTCATAACAAGCTTGACCTAAGAGATGGAGGAAAAAGGGCCGTAGCCGAGCCCGGAGAGGTTTTGGAATTTGAGGAAGTTGATGATAATGATCCTACAAAACTTATGAAAATTAGATCTGGTCTGAAGCATGATTTGTAGATACAACTGATTAGTTTTCTATGGGATAACCAGGACATATTCACCTAGTCCAATACAGACATGTATGGGATTTCTGCCTCGGTTGCTTGTCACACTCTGAACATCAACCACAGAAAGCCTCCTATGAAGCAGAAGAAAAGGAGTATGGGCCCGAATGATCGATGACAATGAACGAAGAAGTGAAAATCTTATTGGTAAATGGCTTCATTCGAGAATCACTGTACCTAGAATGAATGGCGAACCTAGTCCTTATTAAAAATTCGAATTGAAAATGGCGGACTTATATAGACTTCTCTAACCTAAATGACGCATGCCATAAAAAATAGTTTCTGCTTTTGAGGATTGATCAGTTATTAAATGGAACTGCTGGACATGAACTTCTTTCCTTTATGAATGCGTATTCGAGTATAACCAGATCGTGATGCATGTCCCGACCACACATCAGTTTTATTACTGACTAGCGACTCTACTGCTACATGGTGATGTCATTTGGACTTAGAAATGTGGGAACAACTACCAATATCTGGAGAACTAGATGTTCGCCTAGCAGATTGGCAAAAACATGAAGGTATACGTTGACGACATGTTGGTAAAGTAAATGAGGGAACCGCCAAAATTTTGCACTTAGACGATATATTTCAAATCCTATGGATGTACGAGATAAAGCTAAACCCACTAAAATATTCTTTTGGAGTGTCATTTGGAAAGTACTTAAGCTTCATCGTGCATGTAAGAAGGATAAAGGCTTATCTGAAACAGGTTCGAGCACTATGAGACATCAAAATTCTCGAAACTCGGAAGGAGATGCAGAGCTTAAATGAGAATGTAGAAGCTTTGAGTAGGTTCATATCAAAAGCAATAAATAAGTGCATTCTATTCTTTGAAGCACTCAGAAAGGAGAAAGACCACCTAGAGAGATAAATGTATGGCTGTATTCTTAAATCTATTGGAGCACTTGCAGAAGCCACCAATCTTGTCTACACCAGTTAAGGGAGAAGAACTTTGCATCCACTTAACAGTGTCACAACATTCTCTAAGCATAGCATTGGTCAGGTAGGAAGACTGGGTAAAAGTTCAAGTGACAACATAAGCATGCGCTTCACTGGGTTAGAGTCCAAGTATCCTAAGTCGGAAAATTTAGCATATTGTTTATTGATTGCATCCATGAAACTAAGGCTTACTTCCAATTGCACCCTATCTGGTGCTTACAAATCAGCCCCTAAGGTAGGTTCTATATAGGTTGGACACTTCAGGAAGGCTTACCAAGTGGAGTATCGAGGCTTTAACAGCCGGACTGGAGTTAGCAAAGGAGCTAGGGATCAAATCGTTGTGTGTTCATAACGACGGTGGTGAATCAAGTGCTTGGGGAGTTTCAGACCAAAGGAGAATGCTTGTAATATTATTTGGAAAAGGTGAAGGACTGGCTCAATGGGATAAAACACTACATGGTTAAGCACATTCCATGAGAAGAGAATCAGGATGCGGATAAGCTGGTGAAACTAGCGAGTTTAGAAGATGAATCTCCATTGGAGTTGGTACTTATTACGATCCTACATAGTCCTAGTTTTGAGAAAGTGAACGTGGTTGTAGTTGTTGGAGGCGAGGAGACCTGGATGACCCCGTTGGTAAGGTACTTGAGTGGAGGAATATTGCCCAACAACCAGAATGAGTTTAGGAAGTTCCTACGATAGGAACCCCACTTTGTTATACATAATGGGTTGTTGTATTGAAGAGGATATTGAGATGTGTCATCGAGCAAGAGGCCAAATAGGTATTGGGAGACATACATCAAGGATGCTACGAAGACCATACATGGGGTAGGCTTTGACAAAGAAGGTATTACGGTATAGATACTTCTGACCGACCTTGACTCATGACACAATGGAATACATGAAGAAGTGTGATAGATGCCAGCGGTTTGATAAGTTTTACAAACTATACCCAATTGACAAACATACATGTTCATCCCTTCACCTTTCATGATTTGTGGAATAAACCAGATCGAGGAGCTTCCAATGGCGCGAGTCAGAGCTAAATATGCTATAGTGGCAATTGACTACATTACTAAGTGGGTGGAAGCAGAGCCCCTTACAAAAGTGTCGGTGGCCTAGGTTATAAACTTCTTGATCAGGTTGAGATATGCAGGTATGGAGTTTCCCTTTAGATCTCGGATAATAGGTTGCAATTTGTCAGCGCAGAGTTTGCTGACTTTTGCCAGCATCATGAGATAACGAAGAGTTTTTCAACAGTAGCATACCTACAAGCAAACAGGCAGGTGGAAGTGGTCAATAAGGTACTAAAAACTCTCATAAAGAAGCGACTGGAGAAAGTGAAAGGAGCATGGGTGGATGAACTTTCCCTAGCATTATGGGCCTATCGTTCCTCCTTCAAGACCGCCACATGTCATACTCCTTTCTCATTGTCATACGGGTCAGAAGCGATGTTGCAGGTTGAGACAACATTACCCTCACATCGAACATTTTACTATGGCCCAAACGAGAACGAGGAGTTGTTGAACAAGTCCCTAGATCTGATTGATGATAGGCATGAGGAAGTTTGTTTAAAGACGGAAGCACACAGGTAAAGGATAGCCGCCCAATACAATGCTAAGGTCAAACATCACCCGCTCAGGGAAGGGGACTTGGTACTTAAATGAATATTCCCTAAACTGGAAGCATTGGATCTACTCTTGGAAGGACCATTTGTCGTTCACAAAGATTTAGGAAACAGAGATTTAGTACCGTAGATTGAGCCATATTCAGGAAGGCTTGGAACACACTACCTCCTTCGTTATTTTACTTGAATTTGTCATTGTACTGAAGATTTGTAATTAAATGCGTTATAAAACGGATTCTAATAAAGTGTGCTTCCCTTGAAGTTTTGTCTTAATAGATAATTATGAAAAATATAACTTTATACTACCAACTCAACCCATTGGGGTTTTATAGACATTCAATGGAGTATCGCAGAAGCAGAAGACCTAACTCCTTAATTCAGAAGACAAACTCAATTGCCCCTCCAAACTTCTTTGCCGATGGCAACGAGCCTGTTCAGCCAATGGTCAGGACATGATTAACAAGACCTAAACTTCTTTGTCAGCAATGGTGAGCCCAATTTAGCCCATGATTAGGACTGACTGCAAATTGGGCGCTCATCGCTGATGATCGGCCCAAACTTCTTTGCCAGCAATGACGAGTCCATTCAGCCCACGGTCAAGACATGATCGCCAAATCAGTGGTTGTCGTTAACGATCAGCCCAAACTTCTTTGCCGGCAAAGATGGCCCCCTTCAGCCCATTGTCGGGACATGATCGTCAAATGGGTGCTCATCATTGATCTTTATTGATGATCCGCCTAAACTTCTTTGCCGACAGCGGTAAGCATATTCAAACCATGGTCAGGAAATGATCACCAAATGGGTGCTTAACGTTGTTAATCGGCCCAAATTTCTTTACCGCAATGGCAAACCCGTTCAACCCATTGTCAGGACATGACTGTCAAATGTGGACCAACCATTGGCGAACGTCATAGAATGTTCAGCTAGCAGTGATGGATGGAAAGTATCCATACTCAAGTGACCACAAACGACGACCGGCCTATATTCCCCCTTTGGCAATGGTAAGCTAGAGTAGCACTACTCAGGCATTCACCATTGAAAAATGGCCTCAAGCTCATGAAAGGACAAGAAGACCCAAACTTACCAATCATCACGAAATGATAGCCGCCTATTGGTTCTCCTCTGGCTAGAAGATAAGTTCAGTGACAATAGATAATCACAGGCAATATGAAGCTATATAGAGCGCATCAACAAAAGGCAAAACAAAATTCAGGTTATTAGACTGCATATACTAATCATATTTGTCATATATGCTAGTGTTCGCAAATAAAAATTCACAAAGCATCAGAGAACACTGCATGCTTGACCTTAGAAACATGTTAAAATTGGCTAAGTGTGAGAGGGAATATTTAATACAAAAGCACATCCTGCTTCTATAATAGGATTGACACAAATAGAAATGAAAATTCAAACAAGAAGCGAACATAGTCATCATTTGGACCTAGATCTATATGATCCGAACTTAGAAACACCCTTCTTATGGGGATGCTTTGAACCCTTGAGCTCATGCAAGTCCTTGCACTTACTCTCCTCCCCTTCTCCTTTTGGCTGTGTCAAGTTTGTCTTGTTTCTTCCTCATGAGTTTCAATTCCTCCATAGCCTCAAGCTTTATTTTGGCATATCCACAGGGAAGTTCGCTGGAACTTACTTCTTCAGAGCCGCCTCCCTATCAAACTCCTCAACAGGATCGGAAGAGCTTGTAATCTTAATGCCAACGTCCTCCTAAAGAGCAGCTATCATCTTATCATGGTCCTTGTCGGCTAAGGGATCGGTAGGACCTCGAGGCATGGTGAATGAGGAAGTAACATCAGAAGTAACCACAATATCGGAAGGACACGCTATATGCACATCAACTGCAAGCGAGCGAGGAAAACCATCAGACATGGACTCACTCAAACAAGCCTGAAAGTATTGAGTTGTAGCTCTTGGACGGTACAGGAAAATCCTATATCCCTTAAGGACACCAAAGCATTACCTAGGATTTGAGTATGAGCCGGAGGGGTAGGAGCATTTGAGAGCTGGCTTCTAGCAGGTAGATTAGAAAAAACATGGAAAACGGTTAGTGGGACATCGTGCATAGGGGAATAAATCACCAGTTTAGAAGCCTGACTATCTGTAGGCATTCCAAAAGTCAAACTATCATTCTTCTTCTTCTTCGCCTCTTCCTTTTGGTCCTTCTTAGTCCAAGTTAACTTGATATAGCCCAAGTGGACAGCCTCCATCTCTTCCATTGAGAAGCAAGCTTCAATGGCTTCAAGACGAATGGTTGGCTACCTAGGTCATTGGAATTTTTTGCCTCCTTAATAGCCGCTTGTGAATGGAGACCATGACTACCTAGTAATCGTCCATCCATAACAGGCTCTTTCGATGAACATTTTTTTAAAACTCGTATAGGAGTTCTTCCACTTGATCCAGTTGGCTGTTCAGCTCATCATATTCAGCTTGTAACTTTCCATCTCAGGAAGTTTTAGCGGCTTTGCTCGCAGTCAGGGACTTGACTTCAGCTTGGAGAGAAGCTCTCTCCGATCTCCACTTCACGACCTTCTTTCTTAAGTCGACAACACCGGGCTCCACCCTATCAGCCTCAACTTGGATTTCTTCTCTTCTAACCTCTTAGCTGATTTTCCCATGACATTTTTGTAGTCCTCAAAGAAGCAAGTGGCATTATCATTGTATTCTTTCTTAGCATTTTTGATATTGGTGGAGCACTCTTTCTTTATGAGCTCCGGTTCTCTAGTATGAGCAGCCTTAAGCTGCTTGATCTCTTTAGCATGCTCATTAAACTTGTTAGTCAGAGACCCCTCCAACACCCCCGTCACTTTTTTGTTGTCCAATTCCTTTTGATGCAATTACTTCCTCAATTCGAAGATCTTTAAGTTCTTCTCAACATTCATTTTGCTAATCTCTTTTCCCACCTTGAAAACTTTGGTATGATATTCAAACAGGGCTTCGACACCACCCAACTCGTAAGCAAGAAGATCAATTAAACTGACGAAAGAAAGAGGTGGTTCCTTAGTGAGCAGGTGGGCCAGTGGATCCCTAAGCAGTAGGGCTATCGAAACCCAACAAAGCGCGGGTCAGAGGGATCGATAATGATGATTGCTCCTTCTAACTTCTTCCCCTTGTCTTCTCTGTCGAGGGCAGAGACTATTGCTCCTCTATAGTAGATCTTCTCCTATTGTTTAGAGACTTTAGATTCAAATAAAGGGAAGGGAGAGAGCCGAGGAGACTTGGATTACTGGATTAGAGTGCTGGATCTTGATTTGCTGCCAAGAGAACGGGACCTTTTTCATGAACCATTAGAGGGTCCTTGGTTGCTTTTGTCTCCAACGGGTGATAGCAGACAACCTCCCCACTCAGCGTTGTAGTTGGCTTCCCAACATTTTAGCTTTGGTTAAACAAAGACACAGCTTGCTTTACCTCCTTGAGGGACACCTTCAGCCACAGCTACTTTACCTTGGATACTAACTTCTCCCTTTTTGAACTCATGCCACCTGAAATAGCACATATACATTTGAGTAAGAATGGTACCATTAACTAAAGAATGTATAACCATGAAAAGGGCATGTGATGGTCTTAGTGTAACTGCAAGAGTGTGTAACTACGGTATGAACTTTTAAGGTCCTCATAAGCCTTTAACTGCCGCTGGATCTCTATAATAGGTGCAGAGTCCCCATAGCTAATCCTAAGATCTGGATCCAAAAGGTAATCGAAAACACCGATATCTCTAGAGACGAAAGCCGCTACTCCCTCCTCAAGACCAAAAACAGGACGTAAGGTCTTCATCTACCTTAGGGTTAGGTAGGGTAGTTGAACCAATGTCCCCGAAAGAGTGGGCTTCATCATAATCTGAAGCGGTGAGATCACTATCATGAGAATGGGAGCCCGCCTTTACCACCATCCTTGTTTGAATACTATCGTCTTCACAATCTCTTAAGGTCATCAGCTAACTGCTTTTATTAGGAACTATCTTAAAGGCATCTACCTCCGGCTCCTTTATGCCTGTAACCATTGTAGGGATAACTCCAAATGGATCGACAATCGAGGCAATGATAGAATCGAAAGGTTAGGAAGATTATGCCTCGCTTAGTTCACCTGTAGTTGAGTTTATATTCTTGGCTTTGGTAGGCTTCTGGATAGAAGGCTGCCTACCCTTTTTAATTAAGCAACCCACTGCTAACAATCCAAGTTATCTTAGAGTATCGTCCGTGATGAGGCGAGGAACCCCTCGAAACTCCCTAGAGATTTTTTGAAGCCTTCGTAGCATGTCATCTAAGTCTTTTCTAGAAGCTACCCTTACAACGCTTAGAAAAGAAGCCCTAAGGAAAGAACATTATCTTTTTATGAGGAATCAAGTCATGAGATAGAGGAAATGCACTGAACATACATCCTGAATGATATTGCTGAAAGCATGAAGAATTATCTCAAACAAAGAAGTGCTCCTTCTTGAACATACTATACTTGGAGTTCAAGTCCTCGACCAGCTTAAACTTGCTCCCTGCCTCAAGAAAAATGAAGAAGGAACCCTTCTTCTTACTCTTAACAGCATATAGGAATCTAATTTGGTGGCGATTCAGGGGCTCCTAGAACTCTGGCATGAAGATGGAATACAAACTGGTAAGGATGGAAGAACCATTCGCATATAGTTAGAACAGAGCAATTTCAAGTATATAAGAAACCTTGTAATCCATTGTAGGATTGGAGGTGGAGCTCCTACAATGCAGTGATAATGGGAATAGGACATGTACCCCTCGGAAGGAGCATGTGTATGTTGTTTTGGAGTGGACAAAAGAAGATCCTTCTTGGGAATGCCATGAGTGGACACAATAAGATCAAATTACTTACCCATCAAAGTAGAGGCCTTGAAGTCTAGAGGGTTTATCAATAGCTCTGATGGTCCATATCCATGAACGAGAGAGTGAGTGGAGCCACGTTGGTTGCAGCGACCCCCCGATTAAGTGGGGATTGAAGTGGAAAGAGCCCGATCCTTGGAGGTAATGGAAGAACAAGTGAGGTGATGTCTTAACACAGTTATCTAACATGACTAAGTACCTCGCACGCTATCACAAAAGTTGGAAGCTTTCACGTGTATGCGTGTTTGTATGCATGACTGCTGTGATGCTAAAAAACACAACACTTCTGTTCGACACACCATCGAACGATAACCAAACACTAGACCGAACCGAACCGATAAACCCATAATGGATTCCTAACTGAACCTATTAGCCAAATCAATTGACACTCAAATCATAAGGGTTGATGTTGAGATAGGGAAGAGACACTTTCCAAATCATGGATTGGCCTAAGATTGAAGATTAGAGTTTAGGTTGGATGCTTGAGTAAGGGGGCACGACAATGGTGGCTCAGGAAGATGAAGGGTTGCGGTTTTCGTGGAAGACAAGAAAGTGAGCAAGCATGTTCGATGGGTAGGTCATGTTAGCTTTTTTAGGGGAAAGGTCCAAGCACCGAGCCAATATGATGTAAGAAACAACATTAACCATCAAGCCAAGAAACACCATCCTAGGTTAGAAAGAGAGGAGCACATCTGCTAAGAAGTCCGAAGAGGAATTCAATAAAGCCCACCTCATAATCTACGAGCTAGGCTTTGGCGGCAAGTGTTATGGATATTTTCACCTATGAGATTGCAAATCAATAGAAGATAATATGAGGTAAGTATGTGAGACAAATTTTCACCACCATGTCTTGGGCTCGGTACCCAAGTATTCCACCACCCTTTCTTATGCTAGGTACCCAAGGGTGGCGATCAAGATTCCTTGATCTGTACCCAAGGCACTACTACAAAACAGACCATTTGCATCGCCTCATTTGAATCGGCTGAACTAAAAACTGATGCAAATAGAACCATTTGCATCAGTTCTATCTTAATAACTGATGCAATTGGTACGTAGAAAGCAATAGGTAATAAAAAAATCATATTTGCATCAGTTGTCACCAAAAGCCGATGCAAATACGTCGATGCAAATAGTTTTAGTCGCATGAGTTTTAAAGTTAACCGATGCAACTACCTTAATTTGCATCCCAGATAAAAAATTTCGCATCATTTCCGTAGCCAGGCGATGTAATTTCAATTTTTAGGTTTTTCTTTGCTCACCTTTTACTTCCCACGTTTCCAATTTTTTTCGCGCTCCCATTCTTTTCCCCAAATATTTCGCCTGCCTTGAAACAAAAAAAAACCCTAAATTGATTGTCACCGTACATTATTTCGCGATTAGATTTGGCCTACCGAAACCCTAAAAGCGATCAATTTTGAGTTTGCCGTGGAGACTGTGTTGAAAATTCTTGTGGAAAAGTGGAAGTTTTTGCTTGCTAGATTGATTTTTCAGGTATAAAATCAATATATTGTTGCCTTTGATGTTTTGAATAATTTTTGATTGTAAGCTAGCGAACACCCCACTACAATTTGAAATGATTTTGGAACATGATTTGGCGAATAGTTCTGATTATCATTAAATATGCTATTAAACGAAGATTGGTATTAAACAAATATTTTGATTATCCTCTTAACCCTTACCAAAAATATCGATAATCAGTTATTTTTCTTTGTTGTTTTGAAAGCTTGAATAAAATAACGTCAGCTTTTATGAATTTCTTTCTTCAATGCTTGAATTTCAGGTAACTGTTGAATTGATGCACCCTTGAATTCCAACGTTGATTTTTTGATCCGTATGTACCGTGCTTAAAATAGCCGGTCTTTGCAGTAGAGCTCTAAGTCAAGTAGCCACCATTTTCAGGTTTGATTTGTACTTAAGAATTCAATATTCCAAGCATCATCATTTATCATCATATTACTTTGCTAAATGGAATTGATTTAAATTTTACTCTTATTCTGCGTTGTGTAGCAAGTATCACTGATAATAACAATTGAAGGGAAATGTGCCTAAGCGTACGACCAGCACTGGTTGTAGAACAAGTTTCTCATTATTTGCACATAGCTGACTTTTTTCCTCTTTAATATTGTTTAGTGGTCTTCATATTTGATTAAAAAAATATATACTATTTGGCCATAAGCTGCTGCCGGTGATATAATTCATATAATTTATGCCTAAAGTTCCCTAAATTTTATGTTTTTTTATTTTTATTTTGGCTCATAAAATTGTAGTATTGATATTAATAATAATAATAAGGTTTAGAAGATTTACTGAGAAATATTATTGGACAGAGAGGTTGTGGACACCCGAGAATAAAGTGGCAAAAAACCCAATGAATGCAATAGATAGACTAGCCAGTTTCAAGTATTTATTGAATCGAAGAGGAATTGCTATTGCACCACTTAATGAATATTTAACTTTCTTCGAGCTTGTCATTGTACCTGAGTTGCTTATATATCAGTTCCAAACCTCTAATGCGCCATTTTACAAAATTTCAAGTGGTTTTACATGTAGTAGTTTGATTCTTTTTCTTAAACAGTAGAGCAGATGATCTATATCATATTTAAAACACTGGTTTAACGTTTATATTGAATTTGATGTATTAACATAACTCGTTTAACTATGCCATCACTAGCTTCCGTCTTTAATGAATATGCATTAAAAAGCCAGTTTGATACAAGTATTAATCTTCAGGCGACCCTTTGACTTGTAGTTGCATGATTTGACTGTTTTTATTGTAGATCTTAATCTCTATTAGAAATCATGAATTTGATTTTTCGGTGCTTACTATTTACTATATGGTTTCTATTTCAACAAATACAGAATATATTTTTATATGGATATGGTGCCATATTCAACTTACTAGCCATTGTTGGGATTGCAATATTTAAAGGTACACACCCTTCTCCAAATAATCATTTTAATAGTTAAAAATATTTAGTATTTTGGGGTTGAAAAATATATTGATGATATCTGTATGGAATATAAATGATTGTAGTCGAACATCGGTTATTTCTATTCTTTAGTGTATAACAACACTATTATGATGTTAAACAGGTCCGGGCAGTCTAGATATTCTTCAAGGCCACTCGAAGGCTACAATGCTACTCATATTGAATAATGCAGCGCAAGGCGTGCTATCATCGTTCTTTTTCAAATATGCAGGTAATTATGTAGTTAGTTTTTCCTTTTTTTCCTTCCTTGGTGTGGGTCTAATACATACATGATGTAGATCATTTATTTCAATGTAATTGATGTACATAGATACAATTTTGAAGAAATATTCATCAACTGTTGCCACTATATTTACTGGATTTGCTTCTGCTGCACTATTTGGCCATTCTCTGACTATAAACTTAATGTTGGGATTTCAATAGTTTTTATTTCTATGCATCAGGTAACCGTGATTATATATAACATGGCAGTGCAGTACAGTAAGTTAACACTATTTAAATTTTGGTAACTTTTGTATCATTAGTTTCTTGCTTACTGTAGTGAGTCTTCCCTATCGATGTTTACTGAAGTTATATTTCTTGTGCGTATAACCTACTAAAAATATTTAACAAAAGAGGAAAATTGAGTCTGTGTGTGGTGTTGGCTGTCTTAACCCTGTACAAGTATACAAAATGACATTTAAGCCAATCCACTACCCCCTGATTTCAAGTCAACCCAATATTAAGAGTATTTATATCCAAGACCAACCAAAGACAGCTAATTATCTGTGTATTTGTTACAGATTCGTTTTCTTCCTACCAAAATTAGTCTATATTGTATGCCGGATTTGTCGTTATCTAACTTTCAGAACACAACAATCTTAACAATGCACCGACACATAGAATTCTAAGATCTGGCTTCATGAAACCTCAACACTTCTCAGTAGTTAATAATCGAATAAAGAGGTTTCATAAAAGGAAACAAAATACGTACAACAGAAGAAATACTTTAAAATATGCGTTTTTGTCATAAATACATACCAGAATAAGAGGAGATATATAAAAGCGAAATTAACCGGGAACATGTGAAGAAATAAATGGCTTTGAATCCATGATAGGTGGGTAGCTGTGTAATAAGTATACTTGCTTGTTGCTGCATATAATAAGTGTATATCCTTGCATTTGACGATTGATTTCGCATTACATTCAGACTAAAAACAATATAATGTGGCATGATTCAAATTAAGATGTATTTCCCTCTGATTTTGCAGGTGATATGCGACCATCTAGGACTAGGAGTGAAGACAGGCCTACCGTACATATGGCATAGTAAGTAAACTTCTGTTGCACTATCTATCGATTATAATAAGGTAAATATGTAGTTTGGGTAGTACATATCTAAATATTTGTATTATACAGTAGATAAAAGTTGTGTAGGAAAGAAAGTAATAATCATATTCTTATGCGAATTAAATTTTTTCCTGTGCTTCAAGTTTTTTTCCCTCTTTTTTCAAAAAAAGGGAAAAAAAAGAAAGAGAGAAATTTTTTTTAATAAAAAACAAAAGAACTCGGTTAAAAAATATTATGACATATAGACAGTTTTATGGTGCCTTGTGATCTGAGTGCGAGAGTGGGAGGGAACAAAGGGCTACGGGCAGAATGATATTGACATTTTCCTCGTGGTAAATACATAAATATGTAGAATTTTGAAAGAAGTAAGCATACTGAGCTGAGGAAAATCACAAATTAGATTTTGATTGTTGTCTGACATCTTCCTTGGTTGACAATGTCACCAATAAATGAATGGTTGCAGCTCAAATCCAGAGACACCAAATTAGTATAGAGGAGCATATGAGGTTTGATGAAGTATGATGGTGGGGTGTGACAGTGTGTAGGATTGTATGGAATATTGATTGCAGTGGCTGTTGATAGTGGTTGATGTAGGAGGTGAATTTGTTGTTGAAGTGAACTGAAGACTGGTAGATGTTGAACAAGTGTTATGGTTTTTGTCACTGTTTAGGAAAAGCAAAAGGTGACGTGAACTACAATTGGGTTGGAGGAGTGTTAATGGCAGTTGTATGTTTGACTAAAATTTTGAAATATAGTATGTACTGTATGAAGAGATGAGGTTGTATATGATGATAGTGCAATTGGTGATGCGTAGAAATGTATGTTAACGGTGGTGCAATGATGATGAGGAAGTTTGCTAGAACAGTTGTATGTAGGGTAATATATTTACAAATGAAGATGGTTTTGGTTTGTAGTTGAGGTTCAAGGCTGCTGCTATTTTGTGAAGTGGGTTGAAGGCACGACGGTGTAACAGTTTTATTGTAAAGTGGCTGTTGTGGAATGGATACCGTCGGTGTTGTCAAGTGTTAAGGATGAAGAGCAGTAGTTGATTACTGATTGATAATGTGAACAAATGTGGGATGTTCATTGCAGAGTCTATAATGAAGAGTAGTAGTTGTATTACTGGCCAGGGAATGGCAGTGGCATGGTTACCGATTGTATATGATGTTGGTGATCGTAGGAAAATGATGGTTGAATGGTTGTAAATCACAGTAGAGGGGTGATTCGTACCTGTGTTGTTGGTTGTTCTGGTGGTCAACAGTCAAGGGGTTGATGGCTTGTAGGATGAAGTGGTATGGTTAGTGCAGTGGTGAGGCAGATGAATTACTACTGACTGTCTGATTATGTACTGTGGAATTTATTTATGTTTTTCATTCTTTTGTCGAATTATTAAATCTTATTATGTATTTGCCATCAAATTTTATTTTGAATGATTGTAATATTGCATGCAATAATTGTTTGTTATAATCAATAATATATATACAGTCTATTTGAGTACTGTAATAATGGTTTCTGAGAATGACTTTTTTGCATCAGGTATAAATAGCTGATGCAATAGAGGGATTAGTTTGCATCAGTTGTTATAACAAACTGATGCAATAGAGGGATTAATTTGCATCGGTTGTTATAAAAAACCGATGCAACAAGTTACTTTATTGCATCGGTTTTCATTACAAGCGATGCAACATGGGGGCTGTGTTCAAGCAACCAACCATGATATTTTGCATCCGTTGTTAGTAACAACCGATGCAAAAAAGACTTTTTTGCATCGGTTTCAGAACTGATGCAAAAGTGTTAAGCCTGTTGCATCGGTTGCATATGCATCGGTTGTTGAACTGATACAAAAGGGGGGTAAACAACCGATGCAAATGGCCTGTTTTGTATTAGTGAGGGTATCGATCATGATATCTTATCCAGCACCTTATTGGAACCGAGCCAGAGATGTTTGCCTGAGCAAGAAAAGTGCCGAACCAAGTGGACAAGCACTAACCAGACCATATATACAATCGACCTACAGAGCCAAGAGCCCACCAAACCAAGAGGACCCGACCCAAGTAGGAGTGTATGAACTTAGCTAACAACCCATCCACATCCATCCAAGCCGAACGAATGCCCTACAAACCAAGTTCTTAGTTGGGCCTAGCAGTGCAAATATGTAAGGAAATCTACATACATCAAGAAATAAATAACTATATTTGGCATATAAGGAAATATTCTTTTCGGACGAGATATACATGAAAGTATCATAACTTGCCAAATTAAACGTATTTCATATCCACCCTTATAAATATCCAAGCTTTTGGCATATCAAGGGAACCTTTTGAGGTCCACGAGATTCCGTGCTACAGGATCAATTGCAGAGCATCTAGATCATCATTTCATATTATAAACCATTTTATTCTTTATCAAATACTTGTAATATCAAAAGTATAAGGAAAAAAAATAGTGGACGTAGATCCATTATGGTTGAACCACTATAAATTTTGATGTTCTTTGCTTTCTGTGCTTTTTATTCTTCATTTAGTTTACTGTTAAAAATCGATTGAAAATTATTTTTCTAATATAGATAACGTAATATGACATGACACTTATACGTACTATGTACATTATGTAGTCAAATATTTACTATAGCTAGATAATTTTTCCTTTTACTTCAACTATTCATACAAATATAATAACTAAAATGATATATGATAACAAGAATAATTCAACATAAATTAATATTAGGATACACAAAAATGCTTTACATGACATTTCATTGAAAATGAAATTCGGATCAAATGATGTAAAGAAATATAGTCAATGAAGTAAAATAATGAAAATAGATTATCATTTGTATTTATAAAAACAAGCACCTGCATATATGCATAGAAGAAGAAAATCCTTGATGTAGGAATTTTATATAGTAAAATAATGATATATAAAATGCAAAAGGTGCCCAAAGTTAATTTTATTTCACTATGAGCCAAAATCTGTGGAATATAAGGGTTACTCAAAGATATATTATGTTGTTTCCATCAATAGAAAAGCTAAAATTTCAATATTAGTTATCACTTTTTCAATTCAAATCTTATTTAATATTTCATCACCTTATCTTTTTTCAAGCAGTTAGCCTTCATTTATTTTTATTCATTACATGGTATTGTGGCCCAAACATTGTATCATGATCGAAACAATTAAATCCGAACATTTGGCATGACTTTTGTTAGTAGCACTAACTCAACGTCGATATTAATGCTCGTAATAATTTTTGTTTGCACAAAAAACATCAACCAAATATAATTTTAAACAAATTCGTATGTTATGCATGTAAGATCATGATTATCAACATGTTTTGTTATACATCGAATATATGATACATTGTTTCAAGCACGCTAAAATACATAAAATATAACGTTGCCAAAAGTGTGAAAGAAATGGAATATTTTGTTCGCTTATTAGAAAAGACTATCTATAAATATTATTGTTCATTTATTTATTCTTTTTCCAAAAGTGTTAAAGGAAATAAATAAATTTTTAGAACGGATGGTGTGTTTCTGCTTTATTATCTTTAACAATTAAATATCATTTGTTAAAGTTACAAAACAATCGTATTACATGTTCTTTCATAGAGTTGGAACTGACAATGCTTTTGAAATGTTGTTATTAAAGGGAATTTATCAAGATGAATTTATTGATTACCAACCAATTCTCTAATTGGTTGGTTAGCGTTAAACAGAATTAATACATAATAGATTTTATTTATTAATTACGATTTCAACAAAGAGAATTAATTGTTGTTAATTCTTTAATTAGTTTAAATTCATTTTAAATACTATTGATCTTAATTATTATTTGAAATATATATTAATTCTTTTTATAGTTATCTTGATCAATATTATTTGATATGATCTTTACTATTTGAATTTAGTTTACTTATAAACTTTAACTGTATGTAGACACATTCATTGCACATATATGAATAAACATGTGAGCAAATTCATTTTATTAGATATTAGATATACACAAATACACTGCTTGAATTTAAATACTAAAAGATAAGTTAAAGAACTTTTTTATACAAATTTCTTGTGTAAATAAGCTACCAACTATGTTTTAGTGTTCAACTTGTTAAGGAAATAGTCCTAGTGAGCTTCATATTTATTTGCAATTTTGTAATGTTAAATTTTAATCATGCTACCATGTTATATTATCCGCTTTCAACTGAAGTAGAAAAGTACTATTTTTTGAATTTCAAATTAACCAAGTTACGCATATTTTCTAACAAATTTATAAAAATTTAAACTAAACATATTTTCTAACAGTTTCAAAAAAAAGGATCATCACACTTGACATTGTGCATGCGAAAAGAAGCATCTCTAGCATAATAGGTTTTTAAATAAAAAAGCAATTATTAAAACTTTGGTGACTTGATTTTTTTGAAAATATTTTAGTATTTACATGATTCCAATATATATAAATATAAGAACAAAGATCATAAGAATGCATTGATATTTAACTTAGTAAGAACTTGAGAGGATGTAAGTAAATTAAGATAAGGATAACTACTAATTTAAATCTAAACACAAACTAATTACAGAATTATTTACAATATAAATTTAATATTTTATTTTATTCCATGTTAAATTAGAGAATTGACTACACGTTGATTATTAAATCAATTCTCTTTAATGCTATTTAAATAAATAAATTACCTTCAATTTGAGAATTTTTAATTGAATATTAAAGATGGAATTATATTTGAGTTGAATCTTAGTGCGAAGTCATCATTAATATAATGATCAACTTAAAAAAAGATGTAAAGTTACGAATTACCATATAGTTGCTTGCGACATTCAATTATGTTAATTATATATAATCTAGTAGGAGTCTAGTTAACCTCAATTACTTTCAAGAAATTTCAAATTAAATTATACATATTATATAATAAATTATTAAATATTTTAATAAGCTAAGTGTATTTTTTGATAGTTTTAAATTTTGCTAAAAGTTGAAAGTAATAATTCTGGAACTTAATGCATTAAAAGAACCAAACATAACGTTATGCTTAAAGCGGAAGCATAATAAATTTTGATTTCACCGAATGATATTTTTTTTGTAGTTCACATACAGTTAAGTTTTATATAACAAATTCAACTTAACAATATAATAAAAGAGATAATAGCGATATAATATTCATTTCAATTTGTGGACAATCACTGGTACATAAATTCACATGCTAAAAGTAAAAGCAAAGTAATATATTTACTATATTTTACCTGAATTCAAAATAAAGAGAAAATTTATTCCATTAATTCTAATTATTTCCCTTTGGTTTGATTCCAATTTTCAGACTAGAGAATGTATTATGCATTAATTCCATTAAATGCTTTTACAACACACCAAAAGTAAAAAAGTAAGAATTTTTAAAACTTGACATATTGAAAGAATCAAACATCAAACTAACCTTAAAGCTAATTGTATAGGTAATTGACAATTACTTTACTAATTCTTTTTATTAGTTGCATAGTAGTACTATTTAATATGATCCATTCTAGTGGAAGTTAATTTAATTACAAACATTATGAATATCCATATCTTCAATAAATAATTACATGTGAATATCTCCAGATGACAAAAAGGAAAAAAATTAGTTAATTTCAAGTCAACTTTATGGTAAATCAATGACAACTAATTCACTATATAATAAGACCCCTAAGAAATCAATTGTAAGCCTGCAATAATGGAAAAATGCATGAATATTTTATGGGTGATTAAACAACGCCATTGAAAATTGTATTAAAGTATAGGTCCGATCAAGATGACTAATATAAGACTTTACAGAAATATAAGATTAGGTTCAGCTAAAAATATAAAACATTTAAATAAAAGGTTTAAAAACACTTATTTAGAATTAAATTCTAACAAAATTTCAAAGTTGCATGCTGTAGCTAGATTAAATGTGCTACATTTTTTCTTCAAAACGCTATACTTAAGTTTATCACTTTGATAAAAATTTTACTTTAGACGTAGTGTTTTTTGCCAAAAAATTTCTTATCCAGATATATGGGTTTGAATCGGAAACAAAGAACATTACCTTTAATAGATCATGTAAAATTGAAGTTGATATCTATATAGCAATAAACCAGACACTCCTAATAATAAATGACTCAAAAAAAAATGCAAAATTATACCAAAGAAAAAAAATCAAATGGAAGTCAATTATTATACAAAACCTGAGAATAAGATAATGATTTTCACTTTATTTGTAATTTATTTTACTAATCAATAGGAGATTATGTGTTATCCCAATATTTATATAATAAGTAACTTTCTGCAAGGAAAATAAAGAGAAATATATTTATAATCTTACAAACCGCAAATTCAACCTAATAGAAATTATAACAAAAAAATGAAAATTCAACATTAAATTAACTGAAAAGAGAAATAATAAAAAATGCCTAACCTTTTAATTAAGCTCGATCGAATCTGTAAGTCTTTAGATTATTTTTCCACAAAAACTGTAACACCAAAATAAAGGGGCAAAAAACAATCTTTACATGATATTAGTAAAATCATAAATAATTCAAGATAGATACGAAGTGAAAATATTGATGAATTCAACCAAAATCTAATTAGACAAAAATTTAAAGAGATTGATTAAAAATTGTTTGGAATTTTTTTTTAATTTAATTTAGATTGAGAATAGAACTATTTTTGAATCATATCATAAACATGAAACTGAAAAGGGGAAGTGACAATATTGTGAAAAAATAAAATAGAAGTAAACGAATTAGAAGATGATAAATGTCTTGATATACGTAAATAATGAAATAATGAATGCATGATTATTGTACATGGAAAGAGGAATATAAAAAGTCTATATTTTCATATAATTATATGACATAGCAAATATATAGAATGTTCATTTAGAATTATAAATAATTCTCTAAATAAATAATTCTAGTTGGTTTAACACAATATAAAACATTTCAATTAAAAAATGTTTATAAAGCACTTTTTTGGAAACAAACTTCAAAAAAAATTTAAAGTTGTCATGCCATAGCAAGATCAAACGTGTTACATTTTTCTTCAAAATACTATACAAAAGTTTATTATTTTAGTAATCTTTTTCTTCATGTATATTATGTTTTTTCCTAAATTTATTTTCTTATTATTATATAGCTCAGAATTAGAAAAGGATAAACATTACAAAATTATAGCTGATATCTATGCAGTAATGAACCAATTATCCCCTGCAAAAATAAATGAATTTAACAAAACACAAAATGTAACGACCCACTATTTTGGACAATTCAAATCGACAATAAATCCACACATGTCTGACTTGAATAGTTCAAAACAGTAGATTGTAATATAATTTGAAGAAAATAAAACCAATCACAGAATCATAGACATAGATAAATCAGAATAACTCGCAGCGGAAATAAAAATAACTATAGTGGTTCGTAAAGCCACTACAAACTCAATCTCAAACACAATCTCAAAACAGTTACAAAATACATAGTCTGAAAAACAAATACGGTTCTGAAACAAATACAGTAGAAATCCCAAGTATATAAGTCTCAAATACATAAGCTGAAAAAGGCTGAACTGAAATAGATAAACTAGATAAGCCGATAAACTCTAGAAATCTCTAGCTTCCAGAAGATGGATCCAAGCTGTAATACTCAGGCTGACCCGAGCATAAGAAATAAACACAAACACTCGAGTCAGGACATACATACTTATACAATGTAAACCAACTCAAGTGAACTGTAATATAAAGGTAAAATAACTTAAAGGATGCTTAGGACAGCCCATCCTTTAAGGATCCGTTAAACTATTACTATGTAATAATATATCGCTATTATAATAATGTCTAGAAGTAAAATAAACTTACATTAAAATAGCGTTAAGGAGTGATCCAATATTCTCCTTAACACATAGATAGTGCCAATAGTCTATATAGTACATGCGTACCTCCTGATTGGAAGGCTACGAGAAGATACTCCATAGGTACGATAGAAATCAAACTCGTACAAGGCTCGCTAGGGTAGGTGACACGGCTCAACGAGGCAATGCTAGGGTAGATATACCAATTACTATCCGGACTGGTGGTAACGCGTAGCAGCCACTACCGCCCACCTCGAGCCACACTCCCAAAATCAAAGGTGCGCAACAATCAATCACAAAGTAATAGAATGACATACAAAGAAGTTTGTCCGATCAGAGGAGCTACCTCATTGGTTCGGAATCGCTCCTGTTTTAGCCATCTTATGCCAACTGACGGGAGTCGGGTCCACATATATACCTTAACAGAACGTCGCCACCATCCTACTTCATTTGGAATCTCCACCGCGTACGCGGTTGTTAAAGTGGTTTTCGGTATCGACAGACAGTATGCCCATATCCTATCCCGGTCTCTTTAACCACCAACGTTATTATTACCCGTAGTTATAAATTTCAAAAGTGGTTTATATTCCAAGTCAAAATAATTCATTTAAACCATTTAAATACGAAGTAATCATCCTTGCAAATCAAATATTCAAATTCCAGAATTTCAGCAATTTCTAAGTTCATTCGTTCATTCGTTCAATTTCAACATTTCAAACATTGTAATCTTTAAAACAGCGACATTAATAAAGTGAAGTTCATTCGTTCATTCGTTCAATTTCAACATTTCAAACATTGTAATTTTTAAAACAGCGACATTAATAAAGTGTTGTAGTAGGTATATTTAGTATATATCAAAACATAGTTCAAATTCAGAAACTACAGCATTTCAGAAATGCTGCTATAGGTATCTTTAGTATATTCCAGCCGTAGTTCAAATTTTCAGAAATTACAACACTTCAGAAATGTTGTTATAGGTATCTTTAGTATATTTCAGCCATAGTTCAAATTTTCAGAAATTACAGCACTTCAGAAATGCGGTTATAGGCATCTTTAGTATATTTCAGCCATAGTTCAAATTTTAAGAGATTACAGCTCTTCAGAAATGCTATTATATGTATCTTTAGTATATTCATGCCATAGTTCATTAAACCATAGCATTTCTGAACTGCTATAATTTCTGTTATACCCTTTAATAAAATATTATTTTATTAAAATTTATAAGTTAAGCAATGTCCAAATAAAGATTTTTGAAAAGTTGAATAGGTTTGATAGGTTAAAAATGAGAAAAATTGATGAAATATTGTTTTATTTAAATTAAAATTCATTTGTTAAGTCAATACTTTATAAATTGCTTAACTTTTATTTCAACCAATAACTTAATATTTTATGTAACATACCCATCTCCTAAATAAAATAAAATTTCCATTTATTTACTTAACTTAAAATTTCTATTTAAAAACAAATTCCAAATTTCAAGTTAAGTCATCTTTTCAAAATACAGCTTTCCTTTTAATTCTTTATACATTTTTAACTTATAGAAAAATCACTATATATTCATTTAAATTATCTACATCCAATTTAAATTAAAATGTCATATTTTTATATTTAAAAATACTTATAAATTTTAGAAAATATATATATTTAACGACGGGTTTGTATAATATTTTCTAACCAAGGTCAAGTGATACGCATAATATATCATTTCAATCCGTAATTTAAAAAAAGAAAATCTAGGTTCTATCACTTCAAACCCCCAATCCCAAGTAAATCAAATACAATAAAAATCACTCAGGCCTATCACTTCAGCCCATAATGATTTTTCTTTATTTTAAAGTCTGTTCGGGTATGTATCATTTCAACCCATAATGATAAGGGAACTTGCAGTGTGAGATACAAACAATAGAACAACAGTATAGCAAACAATATTATAACAGATGATGTAACAGGTATAAAATCAGGTTATACATCATATAAACAGATCACAGGCATATATGAACATAGTATATCAAACATTACAATTCAAGTGGCATTGTTTCACATTTATATAAGTATGATTTGTCTAGAGTGAATAACTCACCTTTTTTGAAGCTAGAGATCAATTCAAAACAAAAAAATCCACACCCTGCAAAGCATGAAAAGGCACGACGAGATTTGAGAATAAATAACAACCAAATTCAAACATTGAAATCAAATAAATAAAACAAATATAATATATGATTTAACATAAAGTAAATCAAAACAATACAAGACATGAATAAATTTGAAACAAATATGGATTCAATCAACAAGTGGGCTTGGCCACATCACCTATAGGCTCGACCACACCCTTACATAGCTTGTCCCTGATGCTTAATGGCAACCTAGGCTCGGTTAGGGATCACCAAGGAATGGCTATGGTAGGGAGAAGGGAAGGCAAAGCAAGTAGAGGCAAGGAAGGGGTGCATATAGGCTAGGCTAGGATTTTAAACTTGATTTGGTGATGGATCATTGTTCTATGGCCCACGCCTTGGTGTGGGGAAGATGATGGTCAGTCACGGAGGAGGGGGAGAGGAGGTGGTGGTCGGAATATGATGGAGGCCGAGCATATGATGAAGAAAACAAAGGAAAAATAAAAGAAAAAAAGGAAAAAGAAAGTGGAGAGAAGCCATGGAACTTACAGTATTTTTCTCTGGATGCAATTGAATTTTTTTGGAGATGAGAAACGTCTTTTATGCGTGATTTAGTAATAGAGGAGGTGGCTAGGGTTTGGTGTATGCACGATTAGAAATAAGGAACGGCTAGGGTAGGAAATAAAGGGGCCAAGCAAATAAAGGCAAGCATTAATCACAATGTAACCTTTGTTTAATTAATACAGAGTAACGCATGTCAAATTGAATTATTTCCCAGCTATAAATAAAAGGATAACACAAGAAACATTCAATAAATAAAATAAAGTCTATAATGACAAAATATAAAATAAAGTAAAGGAATGGATATGGGAAAGATATGGAATAAAATACAGAATTTAATTGTGTGTAAAACGTTGTATTTTATCCAATTTAAAAAAATATCAATCAGAATTTAATGAAACGAAAAGCATAACGGATATTAGAATTATATCCAGCTTCAACTAAAAAGATTAGAATTTTAAATTTTAAATTTTCAAATATCAAGTAAAAGTGAAAGTTTGACCAAAATAAAAAATTTCAAAGATTGTTTATTTTATTGTATTTGGGAAAATAATTTATAAACAACTCCAAAATTATACTGGAAAATCTCAAAATTTTAAATAATTAAACATCAAAGTTTTTAAATAAATTAAATTTTAAAATATTTAAAAAAATTAGGTTGTTACACTCTCCCCCACTCAAAACTTTTCGTCCTCGAAAAGAAACGAACAAGGAAAACAAAGAAAGACAAGATAGCAAAGGAAAAGTACATGAAAAAAACAATTCCAGATCGAAGCACGTATGCTCTCCTACGTCTCCTAGATACAATCCTAATCGTCCGTACTCCATTGCACTTTGACCAGGTTGACAGATTTCCTTCTTAGCTGCTTCGTACCTCGATAGACGATACGAAGTGGCTTCCTCTCAACAGTCAGATTAGGCTCAATATCCAAACAATTAAGAGCAGATGGCGGGATAATCATAGATGGATCATGTAGATACCGACGAAGATGCGAAACGTGGAATACATTATGTACTCCAGCAAATTTCTCAGGCAAATCTAGACGATAAGCTAGAGAACCAACTCTTTCCACAATGCGGAAAGGACCGATGAACCTAGGAGCAAGCTTCCCTCTATAACCAAATTGAACCACATTCCTTAAGGAAGTGATCTTAAGGAAAACCAAAACACCAACAGCAAACTCCAAACTCCTCCTATGACGATCAGCATACTTCTTCTGCCTATCCTGAGCAACCCTCAACTTCCTCTTAATCTCCTCAACCTTCTTCGAAGCTTCCAAAATCATATTAGGACCGAGAACCAAACGATTACTGGATTCAATCCAGCAGTACGGAGATCTAAAAGGTCTTCAGTAAAGAGCAGCAAACGTAGACATCTCAATACTAGCCTGAATTCATGGACGGAATGAGATGAACAAAAGATTAAGATAAGATTAAAATAGATGACAGAAAATACATGATAATTGTTGTTATAGGTGAGTTCGACCAAATGGAGATGATCTTCCCAAGATCCTCCATAATCCAAAACACAAGCACGAAGAAGATCATCTAGAATCTGATTCACTCTTTCCATTTGACCGTCGGTCTGTGGGTGGTAAGCAGTGCTCAGATTCAGATGAGTACCCAAAGATTCCTGAAATGCCTTCCAAAAGTGACTGGTGAAGATAGGATCCTCATCACAAACATTGCTGATAGGAACACCATGGAGACGAACAATCTTCCTTATGTAAATCTCAGCCAGACTGGAAGCGCAACGGGTAGATTTGACCATAATGAAATGAGCTGATTTGGTCAATCTATCCGCACTAACCAAGATGCTCTCATTACCCCTCCGAGTCCTTGGTAAACCATGAATAAAATCCATGGAAACCTGTTCTCATTTCCAATTGGGAATCTCAAGGGGCTGCAACAAACCAGAGGTCTTCGGTGATCTGCCTTGACTTGCTAACAAGTCACACATCTACCAACAAAGATAGAGATATTATAACATCCCGCCTTTTGTATGATTTAAATCGACGATAAACCACATACATAAGACTTAAACCACAAAGAAAGACGGATTGTTATGGGCTAAATAAGAAAAGTAGAGAAAGAAGAGAAAAAACAAAATTGAATCTTGCAATGGAACGATAAAACATAATGATCAAATAAACAGTTCATGAAGCCGTTTTACAAAATATTCGATTATACTTATACAATACATATCAGAGTTACACATACCAACGAATAATAAATAATGCAGCTGTTTGCACAAAAAATGGACAAACACCTCCAATCCGTATTATTTAGTTGATTATATGTTATTTTCAAGGTTTTAGGTTACTTATGCAAATATGTAAAAAGCAAGGACTAAAATGTAAAAGACACGCAGATTTATAGTGGTTCGGCCAGAACGTGCCTACGTCCACTTTATATGTTATTCTCTCCTTTCTTTCGGATTACAAGTACAAAGCTTTAAGTACAAGTGTAAGAAAGTTGTTTGAAAGTTCCTTCCTTGCTTGAGCTCTCAAACTTGTCTGCCATTGTTGTACCCCTGCCCCTCTATTTATAGAATGAGGCTGGGGGCAGGGGTGTTGGATGTATATAGCTGCTGGTGGGCCTGGGCTGAAGCAATCTGTCCTGGCACATCTGGTTCGGCGAGGCTTCATTCGGCATGGAGCTTGGACCGGTGATGGAATGGACCGGTGGCAGGTCGACTCGGTGGTGATGGGGAAGGGATTGGTTCGGCATGAAGGCGTTGTTGGTTCGGTAGAACATGGAGGAGAGGTGGTTCGGTCATAGTTGATTCGGTAGTGTGGAGAGAAGGTGGTTCGGTCATAGTTGATTCGGTAGCGTGGAGAGAAGGTGGTTCGGTTGTAGTTGATTCGGCGGTGTTGGTCCGGTAGTGGGTGTATGGTGGACCGGTGGCTTTGGTTTGGTTGAGGGGTCTGGTTCGGCATGTAGGGGGCGAGCTGGTTCAGCTTTGATGTCGTTCGGGAGTAGGGAAGGGGCCGGACGAAACTCACCCAACACTTGCCCCCCAAAGCAGGGCATATGCTAGTATAGGCCATGCTTTGTTTTAGCTAGGTGGTCTTCATTCGGTCCCTGGGTGCCGAACTAATTGGTCCGGTGTCCTACATTTGCCTATAAATAGGGGCTATACGCCTTCGTTATTTCTTATCAGCCGAACCATCTCCTTGCCTTTGCCGAATCAAAGAGTTATCTCTGCCGAATCAAAGTCTCTGCCGAATCAGGTGAGGAGCTACCAGGCCGAACGACCTTTATTTTCAATTACCGAATGAAACTTGGACCTACAATACCGAATGGAATTGGGACCTTCAATACCGAATGAAATTGGGAACTTCAATACCGAATGAAATTGGGACCTTCGATACCGAATGAAATTTGGACCTTTAATACCGAATGAAACTCGGACCTATTTGTTTATATTTCCATACTCCTTGTTCTAATACCATGCTTTTCTTGTGCCGCAGATAAATATCTCGCAAAGCGGAAACTCGATCGGATAGTAAGAAGTCCAAGAATAGGGGGGAGTCTTCTTCCGTTCCCCCAGCCCAACCAGGACCGGCGCGACATGGACCTGCCCCAAGGTCGCTAGTGGATGGGTATGGTCCCCAGGGACTTCTGGTCTCCCCTCCCGATTGCTTTCCTAGCTCCTTAAAGGAGGAGCAACTTGATGTTATAGCTCGTTCCTTCGGGATATATAGAGCGCTTATGCGGTTGCCGGGGAACGGAGTGATGCCGTATGACCCCCCCGAAGGCTAGTTTGCTTACAGAAGATATCATTGCATGTATGGTGCTATCCCGCCTCTCAATGCTTGGATAGTTAGCTTTGTCACATATCTGAAGGTGGCTCCATTCCAGCTTCAGCCTAACTCCTACGCCATTCTGGTGAGTCTTTTCGTCATCTTTCAGAGGAGATATGGGCGTCCCCCTTCCAACCGGGAGATCCGGTATCTGTACAACTTGAGAGGCTATAAGAAGGGGTCTCCATATATCTTTTTGGAAGTGGCCGTGCCCTTCAAGCCTGTTCTGGATCTGTACTCGAAGCTCAGTATGTTCCAAAAGGAATGGTTTTTTATTAGGGATGACTCTGTTTCTTTCCGCCTTTTCACTTCCAGCTGTAAGTTGAACTCCATTTATATTTTCCTTGTCCCGATTACAATGCTTCTTCTTATATGCTTTCATTTCTTGCTAGCGACAGGTGGTTTTGCAGTCGTGGAGAATGATTCCTTGGTTCAGACGGTTGCGGAAATAAGAGCCATTCCGGCACGGGATCGGTCGGCTTCTTACTTGATCAGGAATGCCACTCTCCTGGAGTATAACTTGATTCTGCCACGTCAATCTGTGGTTAAACAGAGAGATACAGCCGAGGAGAGGGCTGCTAAAGCCAAGGATGGGGCCACTGCGAAGATTAGCAAGAAGAGACCTTTCTCGGTGCCTCCAGCCGTTGGGAGAAAGAAGCTTAAGAAGTTTGATGGACCCTCTCCTAGTACATGTCCAGACATTCCGGAGGAGGAAGGTGGAGAGGAGGAAAGAGACGAAGAGGAGAGCGGAGGAGATGGAGAAGGTGAAGGACATGGTGGTAGTGGTGCCGGCCCTTTGTCTTCTTAGTAGGCAGGGGAGATCCAGGAGTGGACGGATGATGCCTTCCGCCAAGCTTTTGAAGGGTTGGAGGAAGGATCAGCCTCGGTGAAGAAGGCAAAGGAGGGTGACAAGGCTGGGGTTGGTGCTGATCCATTCCCTAAGAGTTCTTCAGCTGAGGCGGCTCCAGCAATTCAAGGTGAACTTTTGACTTCTGCAGACTCCATTTATGACAGGGAATTAGGAATATTTTATGGCTCGCTCCCGTCCTGGGATGAAATCCAGGATTTATTGCAGGATCCTACTCCTCGGCAGAGTTTGTATAATAGATGTGTTTTCTCATTCTTTTTTAACTTAACATATTTCTCGAATTATGGACCATTGTACGCTCGTAACACTTGTTCTTTATTACAGGGGCAGGTGAGGTGGCCAAAACTTCAGACGTTCAACACCGCCTCGAACAATTCAAATTGATGAGAGCTGCTACTAAGCCGCCAACTGGCCGTTCCGAGGATGTAGTTAAATATCGCCCTCTTCTTGGAGTCATTGAGGAAGATATCCAGCAGAGGAAGAGGAGGCGTTCCTTATTTGATTCACCACCTGGTCCTCAGTCTCCTATTCAGCCTCCCCGAGATACTATGGAGAAGACCACGGAGTTTGTCCCCCCTCCGCCTCCTTCCGAGAACCCTACTGTGATCCGCATAAAACGTCCCGACGTGCCTCGCAATCCCTTTGCCGGCCACCCGGATTTGGACCCAAGCCTTCAGGATATTTTATTTGACGAGGCCACGGGCGAGCATCTTCTCCCTCGCAATCCCATGGTTCGGGTTCTAGATGAGGCAAAGTCCCTAGATCTGGATCTGCTCACTACCCGGATAGCTGCTATGGGGGATGAAACCAAGGCCAACATCGACCGGGTCGCGGAGGAGGTCAAGAAGTTGATGGAGCATCACACCATATTGGCCAAGGCTGGGGAGGAGATAGGGAGTGCCAATATAAGGTTGCGGTTAATGGTTGCTGATCAGGCCAAACAACTTGACGACCAGGCTATTCAGATTTCTCAGCACGAGGCAGCCTCCAGGCAGTTGAAGGAGAATCTGGAAAAGGACAGCAGGGCAGAATTGTGAAAAATGGAGGCTGCTTACAAGGGGCGGATTGATATGGCCATTGCGACGGTGGATGAGGTTCGTAATGCGGATCTTGAGCGGATTGAAGAGTTGTCTGGGAGGCTTGAGGCCGCAGAGCTTGCTCAGGCCAAGCTAAAGGAGGAGATGGAGGAAATGAGAAGGTCTCTCCAGGCTGACCGCTTGAGATATCGATCGGAGAGGGATGTTGCCGTCACTAAGTTGTTATCCTCCGAGGCCCGGGTGAGGGAGTTTGAGGAGAATGAGGGGATGATGGACGAGATGTTGCAGGATATGTACTTCCGTACTTGGAAGCAGGGTAATCTATCCTGGATGGATGACTATCCCCGGATCATGGCTAGGATATATCTTCGGGTTTTGGAGGAGGCCAAGGCCGATGCGGATAAGGGAGGTGGAGCGGCATTCAGGATGGACATGGTAACCGCCCAGTTCTCAAAGGAGGAGAAGGTAGTGGTGAAGGAAGGGATGCGGCTGCTTGCTGCGGAGGAGGCGGGCGTGCAATTGGCGGATGAGGATCAAGCGGCGGACGTTGGTGAGTCTCTCTTCTCCTTTCTTTTTAGATTTTCATAACTTGATCGCTCACTGTTTGTCTGATGGATTCTTCTTCTGAATTGGACAGGTGGATCTTCTGGTCAACATGCTGGGAGTTCCGACCCAGCAACCAGGTAGATTCGGAGAGCTGGTTCTGAAATGTAGTGGTTAGCACTAATGCAGCTGGTCACCTTTTGATTTCTTTTTATTGCTGTTCATGTTAGTTCAAAACATTGATGTAACTGTAATAATATTGTTTGTGATGAATGACGTTATGTAATTTCATAATATAAGCTGATTCCTTTATGTTGGAATGTTATTGCTATTTTGCTGTGCTGTGTAAGTGATGTAACTATGCATGTTACTAGTGACTTGACTGTGCCTGATGCCAAGTTTTTTGCTTAAAGTATAATTTTCTCATTTTGCAACGTAAATGTGATGTGTGAATATGAACTGCAGTTATGCATTAATGTATAAAAGTAGAAGGTACCGCCCTTCATGTTTCGGCTGTGGACGGCAACTTCGTGCGCCCTGTAAGACTAAGCACGGAATGCTGTTGAGTGTCTCGTTATCCGATTGTAAGTTTCTGTTTCCATTAGCGAACGTTCCCTATTTCATGTCCTGTACTTTCAAGCACCGTTACGGAGAATAGGAGAAAAGTTTTAAATGAAATTGAAATATAGAAAAAGTAAAACATCCAGTCACGGAAGGCCGTCGATGTGCTTAAGTTCGTGGCAAACGGGTTTTGTAGTCACTTTCCCTAGCTGTGGGTCTTGGAGACATTTGTCACCCATCTTACGCCTACTGCGGGGAGTTTTCTTTTTTACCATAGCCGCACTTAAGACACATCGAAGCCGATCGCGCACAGTAACTACCCGGGTCATTATGGCCCGTAATCGTGGGTATTATTCGATTTACTATGGCCGGCTAGCGTGGGGGCCGATTGTCAACTGTGAACTGCCCCTGGCTGGCCACACCTTATGTTGGGGCTTATGATCGGTTCACAGTCGCCGGCGAGCCGAATCGCTGTAATGAGCTGCCATCGGCTACAGTCGGCCTTTTTTATGATGACTTATACTCGGCTTATTACAGTCGGCTTTAAGGGCCGAGGCAAATAATGAGTTAACTCGCGGTAGAGGGATACCGGAGCAAAGTGTCTCATTGGCGAGGGCATAGGAGCGCAGCGTACCTGTTAGATTTTGTCCAGGTGGAGTTGTGTTGTGAAGTTCTGGATTGAAATGTCATCTGCAAAGGATTTTGTTCAACGGCAAAGGATAAAGCTTAACAAGTAGCCAAGATATAAAGGAACAAGTTAACAAGAGCCAAGTTTTTTAAAGTGGTTCGGCACGAAAATGCCTACGTCCACTGATTCTCTTTGTTAATTCACTTCATATGGGCAGTACAAGTTAAGAAAAGTATCGACGGAGGTGTCGGATGTTTCATGCCCTCTGGAACACCTCTCCGTCCACTGTTGACAAAATATAAGCTCCGTTGCGGAGATCTTTATGAATTACATATGGTCCGTCCCAGATGGGGTCCAGTGCCCTGGGGCGCGGAAAGATTCTCTTGAGGACAAGATCTCCTTCTTGTCAGCTGCGATGTTTGACTTTGGAGTTGTATAGTGCTGCCACTTTTTGTCTGTGATCTGCTGCTTTGAGTGCTGCATCATTTCTTCTTTCCTCAATTAGATCCAAAGACATGTGGAGGAGTTCTTCGTTTTCTTCCGGGTTGTAGTGGATCCTACGGTGAGAGGGCACTATAGTTTCAACTGGGAGCATAGCCTCCGATCCGTATGCCAAAGAGAAGGGAGTATGCCCTGTTGAAGTTCTGTAAGATGTGCGATAGGCCCAAAGTGCCGTAGGAAGTTCGTCCACCCAAGCACCTTTCGACTTTTCAAGTTTCTTCTTGATTAAGGTTTTGAGAATTTTGTTGACATCTTCGACTTGGCCATTTGCCTGGGGATAAGCCACGGATGAGAAGCTTTTGTGAGTCCCGTGCTCTTGGCACCAGTTGGTGAATTCCTCGCTGTCAAATTGAAGCCCGTTGTCTGATATGATTCTGAGTGGAACCCCGTACCTGCACAGAACGTTTTTGATCAAGAAGTTGATAACTTTAGTTGAAGATATTTTATTCAGAGGCTCCGCTTCCACCCATTTGGTGAAATAGTCAACTACCACTATAGCATGTCTGGCCCCGCCTCGGCCCATCGGCAGTTCGCCAATTAAGTCAATTCCCCATATTGCGAAGGGCCAAGGGCTGGTCATCTGAGTAATTTAACTGGTTGGTAGTCGAGGGATCTTAACAAATTTCTGACATCTGTCACATCTTCTGACGAAGTCTAAGGCGTCTTTGTTCAAGGTGGGCCAGAAATACCCATATCGGAGTATCTTTTTTGCTAGGATCTGCCCTCCGGTGTGGTCCCCACAACCTCCCTGGTGGATATTGGATAGAATTTCCTTGGCTTCTCTTCCAGCAACGCACCTCAATAAGGGGTTAGAGAAGCCGCGCCGATAGAGGATGCCTTCTTGTATTGTGTAGCGGGAAGCCTTCCTTAGAATTTTCTTAATTTCATTTCGCCCATCGGGTAGGGTGCCGTTTTGTAAGTATTCTCGGATAGGGATCATCCATGTTTCTTCTTCGGTTGCAGCAATCAGGTTTACTTGCTCAAAACTCGGGGTTAGTAGCCTTGAGACAGTTATCGTTCCAGAAGTGGTATCATCTCCCATGCTAGCTTGCTTTGCCAGCTCGTCGGCCTCTTGATTTTCTTCTCGAGGAATGTTTTTGATCGAGTAGTGATCCAATTGATTGAGCAGCTGCTTGGTCTTTTTCAGATATGCCGTGAGCCGCTCTCCTCGAGTCTGGAACTCCCCTAATATTTGATTTACGATGAGTTGCGAATCACTGTGAAGACATGATGAACTGACTCCGATCTTCAGGGCGAGCTCTAATCCGGCTATTACTGCTTCATATTCGGCATCATTGTTGGTGGCAGCGAATTCCAGCCTTAGTGCATAACGCAGCTTTCTTCCCCTGGGAGTGATGATCACAATGCCTGCCCCCGAGCCTTGTTCGTTCGACGCTCCATCTACGAAGAGATTCCACTTGATATCTTCTGCTATTTCAGATTGGTCCCTACCTTCGCTAGTAGTGAATTCGGCAATGAAATCAGCTATGGCTTGCCCCTTGATAGCGGTGCGAGGATGGTAAGTGATATCATATTGACTTAGTTCGATGCACCACTTAAGTAATCGTCCAGAAGTGTCGGGGCGATGGAGCACTTGTTTTAGCGGTTGATCGGTTAAAACTCTGATGGAATGAGACTGGAAATAGTGTCGCGGCTTCCTTGATGTGATTAGTAAACAGTATGCCAGTTTCTCGAGTTTGGGATACCGGGCTTCTGCTCCTGTGAACCTTTTGCTTATGAAGTACACTAGCCGTTGTGTGCGGTTGTCTTCTCTCACCAACGCGGCGCTTAGGGCATGTGGTGACACAGCAAGGTATAGGTATAGTTCTTCGCCTTCATTAGGAGTTGAGAGTACTGGTGGCCGCTAGAGGTGCTCGATTAGGTTAAGGAAAGCTGCTGAACATTCGTCGGTCCACTCGAATTTTCCTTTGTCTTTCTTCAGGGCTTCGAAGAAAGGAATGCATATTTCAGTTGCTTTAGAGATGAACCGGCTTAGGGCGGCCACCTTCCCGTTTAGGCTTTGCATTTCATTCCGAGTGGATGGTATTTTGATATCTTGCAAGGCTCGGACTTGTTCGGGGTTCGCTTCGATCCCTCTGGCATGGACGATGAATCCCAAGAACTTTCCTGATGACACTCCGAAGGAGCACTTTAGAGGGTTCAGCTTCATTCCATATTGGCGGAGTACTTGGAACATCTCGTCCAGGTGGCTCACATGATCGTTGGCTTTTCTTGATTTAACCAGCATGTCATCCACATAGACCTCCATAGTTCGTCTTATCAGCTCTACAAACATCTTGTTGACGATGCGCTGATAAGTAGCTCCGGCGTTTTTAAGTCCAAATGGCATTACCTTGTAGCAGTACAATCCTCGGTCAGTGATGAAGCTGGTGTGGTCTTGATCGGGGGCGTGCATAGGGATCTGGTTATATCCTGAGTATGCGTCCATAAAGGATAAGAGTTCGTGTCCGGCAGTGCTGTCCACGAGTTGGTCGATTCAGGGGAGTGGGAAGCAGTCTTTCGGGCAAGCGTCATTTAAGTTGGAGAAATCGATGCACGTTCGGCACTTCCCATTAGCTTTCTTTACCAGTACCGGGTTGGCGATCCACTCCGGGTAGATGGCTTCACGTATGAAGTCATTGGCAAGTAAGTTCTTTACTTCTTCCTCAAGGGCTGCTGATCGTTCTGCCCCCATACTTCTCTTCTTTTGCTTTACCGGTACCTTGGTAGGATCGATGTTTAGTGCATGGCATGCTATGTCTGGGGAGATTCCGGTCATATCAGCGTGCGTCCATGCAAATACATCCATGTTGTGGCGAAGAAAATCAATGAGTTGATTCTTTAATTCTCTTTTTAGCTGAGATCCGACTCTCAGTAGTTTACTTGGGTCGTGTTTGTCTACAGATACAAATTCCATAGCCTCTGCAGGCTCGGAGGTGGCCTCCTCCTCTCCGTCCCTGGGATCTAGTTCGTTGAAGGGATCACTTGTATATCGAAGAGGAGGGGCTTTCTTTAGTTGCTATGCTTCCAAGCTTTTCATGCAGAGAGTAGTCTCTGCATTCTTCCCTTTATCTTTCTTGCGGTTATTGCGAAGTTCGGTTACTTAGCAGTCCCGAGCGGCGTCTTGATCTCCTTCTACTTCTCCCACTCCATTATCCGTTGGGACTTCATCTTCAGGCACCATGGGGCAAGGACAATTTGGAAGTCGGACAAGGCTGGTCTTCCTAAAAAGGCATTGTAGGCCGAGTGGTTGTCTATTAGCACGAATGTTTGTTTCCGAACGGCGGAGCGGGGATGACTTCCCAATTCAACAAAGAGACCCAATTGTCCGAGGGGCATCTTTGCTTCTCCAGTGAAACCGTGTAGTGGTTTGTTACAGGGGGATACATCCTTCATTGACAGCTTCATTTTGTCGAAAGCATGCTTGAATAGGATATTTACTGAACTTCCAGTGTCTATGAAGATTCGAAAAACTTTGGTTAGACCGAACCAGGCAGAGATGACCATAGGATCCATATGAGGGTATTGCCTTCCTTCTAGGTCGCGCCCGCTGAATGTGATATCATTACTTTCCTTCCGCTTAGGGTGGCGTTCTTCCATAACAGAATTGACACAGTCTCCCTCGCTTCTGAGTGAGTTTCCATATCTTTCCATTTCTGCCCAGCTCTTGTCAGCGATGTGTGGCCCTCCTGATATTGTATGGACCACTATCTTCTCTTGGCTGGAACCGCTGGTGTTGCGATTTCCTCCGCCTGTCTCTGGGTGGAGCTGCCCTGGGTTTTCCTTTGTAGGAGCTGGAGTCCTGTCTTGGCCCTTTACATAGCGTTCCAGCTTCTTTCTCCTGATGTGTTCTTCAATTAGATCTCGGAGATGACGGCATTCATTGGTATCGTGCCCATGAGACCCGTGGAAATGGCAGAATTTTCCGAACTGGATTGCGCGATCTGACTCTTTCTTGTACGGGGGGCGCTTATATGTGAGTTCGTCCTGGGTGGCCAGGAAGATGTTCTCGACTGTTTCATTCAAGGGAGTGTAAGCGTCAAATCTCGGTCCTGGTCGGTACAAGCGCTTTTCTCCCTTCTTGCCCCCGTATTGTCTCTGGAGTCGTTTCTCCGAATGTCTTTCGCTGCGGCAGGGGCGTTTCCATGGGCCGTATTAGCCTGTGGTCCTGTCTGCCTTTCAGTGGCAGCCTCTTCGAGTCTCATGTACTTCCCAGCTTCATGAAAGAAATCGGGCACGGTAGCTGGTTTTCCTTTAGTTAGTCTTCTAGCAAACTTGGTATCTGGGTGCACACCACTACAGAGGGCCATTAGGGTGAGTTTCTCATCGGCATTTTGGACTGCGGCCGCTGCGGCGTTGAACCGGGTTAGATATTGTTGCAGTGTCTCTCCGGATTTCTGTTTGACATTGGATAGAGAATAAGCATCCTTGGGTTGTTCCACATGAATGCGGAACTGGCTAATGAACTTTTCCTTCAACCTTTCCCATGAACTGATGGATCCTTAGGGTAGATGGCAGAACCAGGAGGTAGCTAGATCTGCTAAAAATAGTGGAAAGCATTTGCATAATACTCCTTCCGTTGCCCCGCTCATGAGCATATGCTGTGTGTATCTCTGCAAGTGTACAACGGGGTCGGAAGTTCCCTTGCACGGTTCCATCGTCGGCATTTTCCACTCTCGAGGGGTGATGGCGGTTTCGATGTCGCGGGTGAAAGGGCTGGTTACCCTAGCGCCTATCCCTCGCTCCCTTTGCTCCCGTCGGACGCATTCCCTGAATAATCGTGCCATTCTTTCATCAGAATTTGGAGCGGACAAGAATGAGCTTGGTTCTTCCCTGCGGGATCGATCTCGTCCGGATGACCTGTAGGGATGGTATGGCCTATCACTTCTGACATTATCCAGTGGATGTCTTTGGCTACTCGGATGCATGCTATGACCAGCTACAGTTGCCCCCTGCCTTGATCTTCCCCTGCGGGGTTCTGTTTCGAGCATTTCCATGGGGTCAACTTCGGGCTGGGTTCTAGCTCGGCTCCGTTCAGCGGGGTTTCTATGATTAAGTGGCATGACTGGCTCAGTTACATCCGACCCTCGCCTGGTGCCTCCCCCATTGGGTTCGGTTCCAAGCGCTTCCTCGAGTCGGAGTTCGGGCTGAGTCCGGGCGCGGCCCCTATCATTGTTGTTCCTGTTGACAGCTTCTTCGAAGAGGGAAGACCTTTGCTGTCTCTGAGATCCTCCAGATTGAGACTCACCCCATGATTCAGTGTTGCGGTTGGACTCTTCGGCATCCCTCAAGCGTGACATGAGTTGGTTCACTAAAGCTTCTTGTTGGGATGCGAAGCGGTTAGTTACTTCAGTCACAACTCTGTCTAGATCTACCCTAGTGATTGCTGCCGGTTGTTCCGCGGCAGGGGCTGTCGGATTTGCCTGATCTGCTGTCGTAGTGGGATGGTTCTCTTGATCTGGATTCACTGGATCTGGAGCGCTGCAGGTTGCAACGTTCTTTCCCTTGTTGGTGTCTTTTCTCGGCCTGGAAGTCATGTTTCCTAGGCAATGAAGGGTGCTATTGGGAAAGAAGGTTGAATGAGGGAAGCTGAAGCTTCGAGTTCCAAGCTCTCAGTGAAAGCACAAAAAATGTTTGCACAAAAAATGGACAAACACCTCCAATCCGTATTATTTAGTTGATTATATGTTATTTTCAAGGTTTTAGGTTACTTATGCAAATATGTAAAAAGCAAGGACTAAAATGTAAAAGACACGCAGATTTATAGTGGTTCGGCCAGAACGTGCCTACGTCCACTTTATATGTTATTCTCTCCTTTCTTTCGGATTACAAGTACAAAGCTTTAAGTACAAGTATAAGAAAGTTGTTTGAAAGTTCCTTCCTTGCTTGAGCTCTCAAACTTGTCTGCCATTGTTGTACCCCTGCCCCTCTATTTATAGAATGAGGCTGGGGGCAGGGGTGTTGGATGTATATAGTTGCTGGTGGGCCTGGGCTGAAGCAATCTGTCCTGGCACATCTGGTTCGGAGAGGCTTCATTCGGCATGGAGCTTGGACCGGTGATGGAATGGACCGGTGGCAGGTCGACTCGGTGGTGATGGGGAAGAGATTGGTTCGGCATGAAGGCGTTGTTGGTCCGGTAGAACATGGAGGAGAGGTGGTTCGGTCATAGTTGATTCGGTAGCGTGGAGAGAAGGTGTTTCGGTCATAGTTGATTCGGTAGCATGGAGAGAAGGTGGTTCGGTTGTAGTTGATTCGGCGGTGTTGGTCCGGTAGTGGGTGTATGGTGGACCGGTGGCTTTGGTTTGGTTGAGGGGTCTGGTTCGGCATGTAGGGGGCGAGCTGGTTCGGCTTTGATGTGGTTCGGTAGTAGGGAAGGGGCCGGACGAAACTCACCCAACAGCAGCAGAATAGTGTGAATGCAGTGGAAAAATATAATAGATAATAGTAATAAAATCTTCGTCTTCATCCTCCAGAAGTAAGGTCTTCAAACCTGAAATTCTTAGGCTGACCCGAGCGAATTGAAAAGACAAACACTCAAGTCAAAACTAAAAGATATTATGTAAGTTAAATCAACGGTAAATATATGAGTGGAACGGTGTCAGAGAAGTTTATGGGGTTTGACATCTCCTATCCAGTGTCTAACGTGAGTGCAGTAACTTAAGAAATGCTCAGGATTCACATCTTCTAAGGATCCGTTAAACTATTTACCTTGTAGTAATATTTATCTATTATAATAATGTCTATAGTAAAATAAACTTACTTTTAAATAGCATTAAGGGGTTACCCACATAGCCCTTACCGCATAATAGTCCCTGTAGTCCATCCAGTAAGAGCGCATCTCCAGATTGGGAGACTACCCTAAATACTCCACGGGCTACGGGAGAAAAACAAACTCGTACAAGGCGCGCTAGGGTAGGTGACACGGCACATAAGGCAATGCCAGGGTAGATATACCAATTACGCATCCGGGCTGGTGGTAACGCATAGCGCGCAGCTACCGCCCACCTCGAGCCGCACCCCCAAATCAAAAAAAATCAAAAGCGGCCACTAAATAAATCTCAAAGTCAGAATATAATATCGAAGGAGTGTGTCCGATCAGAGGAATAGCCTCATTGGCTCGAGAATCGCTCATGTTTTAGCCACCTTATGCCAACTCACGGGAGTCGGATCCACGTATATACCTCAAAGGAAACACCGCCACCATCCTACTTCATTCTGTAATCTCCACCGCGTACACGTTTGTTAAAGTGGTTTTCGGAGTTGGCAGAGAGTATGAAAACTATTGATCCCGGTCCCTTTAACAACCAAACGTTATTATAACACCGCAGTCATTTCAAAATAATTATACTTCAAAACCAGCATATAATATTCATTTCAAAACCACATAAATATGATATCATTTTCGTTTTAAAACCCAAATCAATATGATATTATTTTAAAATCATAGTATTTCAAAGTTATAAAATTTCGAAACCAAATACTTAAAACTATAACACTTCCAAAACGTAATACTTTGATATATATAACTTTGAAACATAACGTCCACCCCTTACATGGTTTAAATATTAAAATATTTTATAAAATAAACCAGCTTCTTAAATTTCACAAATCAATTCCAAAACAACCCGAATTTCAAATTTTAAATTTAACCAAATCCCTAAATCATAAATTTCAATTCAATTCGGTTTTCAAATAGGCCATTCCAAATTATATCGATTTCAAACAGATTTGATCCACAAAATAAACTATTTCAAAATCAATATATTTCAAAGCTTAAATATTCAATATTTAAAAATTTTACAATTCACACACACACACACACACCAAATTTACTTTACTATTATTTCGTTTTGAAATATTTGTTTAATAAATCCAATACCCTTTAAATAAAACTTCAAATTTCAATAACTGAATATTCCTCAATTTATTTAGACTTGATATATTCACTTAAATCACCTTAAACCCGATTTAAGTTATAAAACCATATTATTTTAAAATCTCAATTTCAATAAGTTCCAAATGGATTCTTATTAAATATAACTCTTAATTAAATAAAATCTCAATTCAATTTCAAAACTATCTTCTCAACCTTGATTTATAAAAATCAATATAAACTCTATATTAAAATATAATTTAAGTAAATACTTATCCATATTATATTTTAGTAAAATCAAACTTTATTATTAAACTTATTTTATACTTTAAACAATTTTAATCATGGCTTAAAACCAAGTATTTAACTATATATAAAATAACATTAAAAAAATCCAAATCAATATCTCATAAAATCATATATTTCTTTACAAAGCCATCGAAATCATTTCAAAATATTTTTATATATAGACCACGGTGTCTGTATAAAATTTCTACCCTATGGTCAAGTGATACGGATATTTATCATTTCAATCCGTAATTTAAAATGAAAAAATTACGGTTATATATCATTTCAAACCGCAATCCCGAATGAAATTAAAATGCATAACAACTTGTAGTTTATAACAATATAAAATGCAGCATCCATTCACCCAATATCATAAATCAACCATTTATCACAATTATCATCCAATTCAAATAATGACATTAATATAGAACGGATAATAAATAACTGGTAATTACTGGCAGTTTATATTCAAAAATAAATTAATTTAACTGGCAGTTTATATGCAATACTAAATTGAATAACAATTTAATTCAATAAATTCATATTCACTGGAATGATGATAAAAAATACGCCAAACAGTCATAAATAAATTTGTAATCACATCATAAATAAATTTAACAAACATAAGAAATTTTAGAAGCTGTGAGTGGGTTAAAACACTCACCTATTGAATTTAAATCCAATTTAAACCTAAAATTTGAACAGTCTCAGAATTCATCCAAACCAGCACCAAAATATTTGGAGTTCCAATACGATCCTGATAAAAGAAACCGTGTGCAATTTCGACCTCGTATGCGAAAGTTATGCATATTAGAACGTATTGAAAAAAAAATCAAATTATTATAAAATAAAAGAAAGAATAATTAATCTACCACGTCACCTTCAACCCTTTTCCCTTTCCAGCGGAACCCTACCTCGCGTACGAACGCACTGAGCCGCCAACGGTCAACCTTCACCGAATTATCGCCACGCCCTCGTCGACATCC
Source organism: Allium cepa (assembly GCA_030765085.1). Classification (NCBI taxonomy): domain Eukaryota; kingdom Viridiplantae; phylum Streptophyta; class Magnoliopsida; order Asparagales; family Amaryllidaceae; genus Allium; species Allium cepa. The sequence goes on along the minus strand of CM060941.1, from coordinate 782,281,823 downwards.
ACCACCATCTGACATCGCCACGCGACTCCCCAGGACCAGGCGCACCTCTAGGTGACGCACACCAACGTCCGGTCTTCCAGAACGCCTCACACTGCCACACCTTTCTCCTACGATTTCTGGCGAGATCGAGAGAATATGGATCGAACGAATAAATGATCTAAGTTATGCTCATCAATGGCTTCACAACGGCACCCTCCGATCGACAAATAGTCGACGATCCACCGTTGGACCGTCAAAAATGCAATATGAATGGTCAGAATTGGTTCCCAAATTCTAGGCAACCGATGTACCGAATTGAAAAACAAATCAAACCAGAAGATTACGCTCTTCGAGAGCTTCGAATCCATATAAAATTTGCTATTGTTTGAGGAGGTTGAATTTTCAATTTGATTTTTGAATTGCAATTGGATTTGAAATTGCCTGCCATTGAATTAAGGAGGTGAGAAGAAATTGTACGTACAGACAAGCGACAATGAGGAACAATTAGGGTTTATAAAAGGGTATTTATGGACAAAGCTGAAAATTGAATGGATGGACATGATTGATTTACACGTTGAGCGATGAAATGACCCAAAAAACCCGTTCTGACTCCGGAACGAAATTGGGTCAACCCATCTCTACTATTAATAATGATAATTCAACATACACAAAATCAACCGTGTCTTTTTGAAATTTCCATTTTGCCCTTGGTACATTTTAACCTCGCCTTCTCTTTGTTTTTTCTGCTTACCCAAAACTAAAAAACTAACTCCAGATGCAACGCGATTCCGGATCCAGGCGATTGCGCACCAAACTTCTCTCCAATGATCGGGATGCTTCGGGGTGGTTCCACATCCAAGGCGATTGCAATCCCATCGTCTTCTCCAACGAATCGCACAAACTACGGTTACTTCGATGCTATTCCAGACAAAGTCTTCTCCAACTTCGCCGTACGATCAACGCTTACGGATTGATCGACGATCGATTAAGGTTAGTCACTGATCTGCGTTCTAGATTTAAAATTTACCAATACCATGTGTTTCTCATGCTTAATTTTATTCGATAGTTCATTGATCTACTGTTCTGGATTTCACCTTTACCAATACCGTGTGTTTTTTATGCTTAACTTTATTCAGTAGTATTTTTAATTTTGATTTCTGGCCATCCCTTTCTTATACTCATAGACTGTGCTATATTCAGTACTTCAGAATTTAGGATTATGTTTTACTAATCTTTTCTTCTGATGATAATGTCCATAAACTCTTTTCGAATTTCGACTTCTACTCATCCCTTTCTTATACTCATACACTGCGTTATATTTAGCACTATAGAATCATGTTTCACCAGTTTTTTCTTTCTAATGATAACAACCATGAACTCTTTTCTAATGATTTGACGGTGATAAAATAGTTTGATATTTGATTGTGATAAAATAGGTTGGTATTATAGTAAAATCGTTTACACTTTATCAAATAGCAATTATCAAATAATTTTTCTAATGATGATTGTTAACAAATTATATAATGCTTTGATTCTCTCACACATGTTTCCGTTTTTTTTGCCACATTAATCATTACCAAAGGAATGAAAATCTACTTCTAATTTATACGTATTGATTCGGTTACTACAATTTTAAAATTTTATTTGATTGTCATCTAGGTTACCTTAGTAGATTATGTAATCTAATTTAATACATTATTTAATCTACACTACAAAATCATTTAGTTGTAAACTGTAAAAATATGGACTATTTTTTATTGATTTATTTTGTAATTTGATTTACTTTTGGTCCTCAAGTTATTAAAACAGTTTCAGAACTTGAGCATGATAGAATCTAAACCTTTTATTAAGGGCTTTGGTTACTTTAGATTTTACTTTTTTACTTTAGTATGTTCATTGGTCTGTCCGTGCATTGCATAGGGTATAAATATGGACTTAGTGTGTAGTAAGTTTTACGTATATATCAATGTATAGTATGTTTATGGTTATACTCATCTAAAAATCAATTTGTTCATGTGGCGTATGTCAAATCAAATGGTTTTTATAATTTATGTTCCATTTATTTAACAGATGTTTTGTTTATCATTGCGTGTAATCTGCTGTGATAGCATGTTTCTTAATTTCTTTAATGCATTCAGGAGTTTGCTTCTTCATTTTCTTTTTGTCTATTTGTATTAGTTAACTGTAATTTGCAAAGATGTAAAGATTGCTATGTCATCATATTCATTACTTTCGTGAATTCGTCTGCGTCATCGATGCTATCATCTCTTTCACTCTAGAGGATTTTGGTTATGCAAGTTGAAAAAAATTTGTTTTTGGATCCTTCTAATTTTCTTAAGGTTCTTAAATGTATATTCTATCTCTAACTTGATTGTATGCACAATAATATGTTTTGGTTCCTTTTAGTTTTTTAAGGTTCTTAAAATGTACATTGTATGTGTAACTTAATTGTATGCACAATAATACGTGGATGATACACAAAATACACCAAATATTTTCTGCTACACTGATTGATCATCGTATCTATAAATATTAATATATTATTCAAAATAACAAGCCAAATATTTTGTTCTATGATGAAGACATGTTCATGAAGTTTCAAAATTTTATGAGTTTTCTTCTATCATTGTTCTCTACAATTTCATCCATGAAAACATATCCTTTCAGTTTTGTTTATGTATGCTTATTGGTAGTTCTTATTTTGGGTTTTCAGGATCAAACTTGACTTTATATGGACTGTTGTTAGAATCAGCTAAACAAAATGTGTCGTATTTAGTTGGCTTAGTAATTATAGGGAGGGAGTTGTCTTCAAGGTTCCTTGGAGAAAATACAAACATTAGAAATAAAGCGTGCTGAATTATTTGTCCAATTGGTATGTTACCTTATCTCTGCATTAATGTTTTAATGAATGTCATAGGTGTGAGATCATGCATCCCTATACATCAAAAACAGTCATTCAATGAAAGAACTAATGAGTAGCAATATAAGATGTAATCGTTTAGTCAGGGGAGTTATGTACTTTAACACTACGATCATTAGTCATTTACTCATTTCATGTTGTAATTGTAGCTAACCTTGAAATATCCTCAATGGAAAGGAGATATAATAATGGAAAAGTGTACATGCAATTTGTTCACACATACACGTGTTAGTAAACAATACTAACCTAATAGATTTGTTACCTCATAATAAATTTGTTATTGAATGGATGAATGGAGTTTTTGCAACAATACCGACCCAAGTATAACTTGCAATTTATACGCAGCCTCCGACTAATACCATATAGCGCAAAGTATAAATGTATAATTATAGCGGAACCTAGAACTAAACAGGTTAAAACTAGATGCATTTATGAGTCCATAAACAAAGAGCTCTAGAGTCACATTTTTTCAACCGTTTTAACTTATTAAGCGGCACCATTATTTAATAAGAAAATTTATATCATGTTCTACTTTAAATAAGGCTGCAACGCTTAACTAATACCTAAAGAATTTTCAATCTTTATAACATGAGTCAAATACAGAGAAAATGCATAAACAAACCATTTAATTCTCTTCTTGATAGTGCAGTATCTATAGGTGGTGATTTATTTTTCAAAGTTAATGTGCAAAGCAGCAAATATAAATATTTTAATTTCAACATGAACAACACTTTGGTGGAGTAACAGTGTCGTAGATAAAGAGGGGTTCAGATTTATCCTTAGCGCATATAGTAAGAGGCTCTTGGTTCCCCACATTATCACATTACACATATATCAAGTTCTGCTTTATTGTGAATATATATTTCAAATCTTAGATTGCTGAAACAGATAAATTTTACTAAACTATGGAAACTTTTTACCATATTATGTTCTTATATTCACCCATTCCTATGTTATTTGACATAGGAAAGACTGAGAAAACTCCCCGAATTAAGGATTCATTCCTTAATTTGAGAAGATTGTCAGGTATGTTGCCTTTTTTTCATTTGCTCTTATGTAGTGCTTTCTTAACAGTGCTAATATTGTGCGAATGAACGTTTATCATATTATACTATATATGATTCGCAGCATGTTCTTTTCATTTTTATATGGATTTCATGGCTCGTCTTTATGAAAGGTTTATTTGTGTTTTTTACTATACAAGCCGATTTTAAAACCTACTCTATAAATGATTTAACGAGTACGCAATTTGGGTCGGTGCTTTATTAGTTTTTGTTGACTACTCAACCGTTTACCATGCCTAAATTCAAGGAATTTGGGATAAAGATCACACAAATGATTTTATATATGACAATCAAATTTGTTAATTAATTATATGATATTGCACATTATAAATTTATTGTTTATTTAATTCAACCGCATTAAATGAATTTAAGCAAGTTAACTAATCCAGTGTGTGTATAAACATGTTATCATTATGTCAAAGACGTAAATATGCATCAATTTTGCTTTTAAACTAAGATATTCTATAATATACGTCGTTTGCTTAATGGAAATTAAAGCCATTAAAGGAAAAAACTTTTCAGTTAATACATATAAGACAATCTTTGAAATTGATGGGGAATGAGGCAAGTATATTGGTATCTTGATGTTGAAATCATTTTATGTTTGACTCTTGGTTAGTTATGAACTAACTTGGAAATCATTATAGAGGCATGTGATAGATAAGGTTGTTTAAATTTGATTGAACAAAGAGTTTGCACATTTTATACATGTACCATATAAGAAGTAACCATTCCAAGTATTGAAATTATTAATATAATGATGAGGATGGTAATTTTGGTCTGGCTAACGAGCTTACATAAAACCAGGTCAAAAAGATAAAACAACGTGTGTATTACTATAAAGTCAAGCTCTAATTTCAACCAAAATAGAACTCAATGTTTTAACTTACTAAGCAGCACCATTATTTAATAAGAAAATTTGATGAATTATACCGAATATCTTTTGTTAATTGTCTTCCTCTACCGCTTCTCCATCTTATCTCGGTTTCAACCTCACATGTGAGTGAACCTCTATAGTATATAGGATTGTGATTCTTTGATTTACTCCTTATACCAACTGTTCCTTTGCCGCATATTTTGGTGATGCATCACACTACCGTGTCCATTAAATATTTCATAATTTAAAAGACGTGCTTTTCAATGGAAATGAGTATCAAATTAATTTCATTTTCTTTACTATATTGTTATAATCCATTTTAGTATATCTATATGTTTTCTAATTGCTATCCTTGGGTGCAAGAAAATGTTGGCATGGAACCACTATTGTTATGAATGGCCAAGGTTTAATGGTTTGAAAGCGTTATTTTTAACAACTAAAAAAGTCAATTATTTATTTATTATTCATATTCTAGCTGCCACTAATGTTATCTCATTAAATGCAGAAATTCGAAATCAATACCTATACATTGGTAGAGCTTATCTCACAAAGTATTTGCAAAGGTACATTAAAAGACAAATCAAGTGTATTTTGTACCTTTTGTATTGTTATTGTGATTTGTTTTGTAATTTCCATGTATAATTTCTTTTTCATTGTGATTGCAATATGATTTTTCTGATATGGATTTCATTAATTGTGTGGTTGATTTGAGACCATTTGCATATTGGTTTCTATTTTTAGCTAAGAGATGTTCATTAATTGACTGCATTTTTATTAGTTTCTTTCCATTGTGATACTGATTATAAAATTACGGGCCGTATGTCTTTATTTTTGCTACCATATCTTATTGAGATATACTTACATTAGTTGTGACGTCATTGCTATCACATGTACAACTGTTTCTATTTATAAAGATTTTGTTCCTTTTTGATCCAAATATGCACCAAGAAATCATATAACATAGGTTGTTATATGCTAAAACTGTATAATATATACTTTAGTTCCAAATTGTTATATAATTTATAAACTAATGGTTTATATTACTGCAATTTCCAATTGTAGGTGGGAATCTAAGAAAAAAGGCCAAATAAATTGAATATTTATCATTATTAACTTTGATATATACCAATCCAGTATGCATTTATTTTACTATTTTTTTAGTATAAGCTCTGTGTCCTTGCAAGGCCTAAGTTACAGCTATCTATAAGCTAATCAAGTTAAAAGTTTGAGATCTATGGAAGCAGTTCACATTCATACAGATAAAAAGTTATATTACTCATAGATTGATTGTTATAATTTTCAATAATCGATTACATCGTTCTTTATGTTTTATACAAGGTTTGCACAATTCAAATGTCATATGTACACAACCGTATAAATTGTATAGACAAATGAAAGCTCTCATCCGTGTGATCGGTGGCGCGTTCATAGATTACGTTTGTCAACTTAACCAACCTTCATTTATTATAATTTCCACAATTCAGTTTCAAATACATGTAATATGGATCAAGTTTCATTTTTATAATTTCCACATTTCAGTTTAAATACATCAACGAAAGATTTCCATTATTCAGTTTCATGTAGATATTCCATGGTGGAGCTAGCTCACATTCAAATAAAGCATATTTATATTGGAAATTTTGTAACATTTTTTCATAAAGTGAATTGGTTCATCACTATATATATATATGAGCACATACCTACCACATGGGCATTAGTTTTCTTTTTCTTTACAATACGTTTATTTTTATTTTTATCCAATGTAATAACGTTTCATTACTTTTCTTTATTGATGTACTATCATTTTATATTAGTACCATGTCTATGAGAGAGGAATGGGGATATGTAGTTATGAAGAAAGCCATTGAGAAGCTTGGACAGAAGCATAAAGAACACATTGTTGCTAATGGAGAAGGAAACAAATGATGCCTTACTGAAAAGTAGGAGATCAATGATGCCAACACATTTAAATGGGTATGATGATATTTTTTTCCATATGAAAGTGTTTTAGAAGGAAAAAAATATGTAAAAACAATTGTAAATAACAGTATTTTTATATAAACAAGGACCAACTATGGTGCATCAATCCATATTAGACGTGACATAGAGAAGGAAGGCAAAGATTAGTAATCCATTCATTATTTTTCACACAAGATTCTAAATCTTATTCATATTAAAATATGGATATGTTACTTGCTCGATGTATATGTCATACTAAAATTTGCAGGGTATTTTGAGGACAGAATGAGCATCCTCTAAATACACTAAAACTTTGGATGGTAATTCTTAACGTGCTTTATTTGAAATGTATTTTATTGACATGTTCTTATAGGTAACGTCCAAAGAGAATGAGGTAGTATTTTATGAACAGATAAAATAAAAATTCAATGTACTTTAATTATGCTTTAAGTCGTTATGCCCTTATGTTATTAAAAAAATTCTTTTAAAAAATTCAGCCTATCACTTAGATGTCGACACTATTTCAGGTATTTGTTTATATGACTAGACATCAAATGATGTAGGTCCATATTGATACAATAATGCTGAATTATTTATTAGTATTGATCAAGTTTACAATGCTTCGGTATCTCTCTTTGGTTCAAGACAAGCTTCCACTTTATTATCTTCACCAACTAATTCTGCAAAAAATATTGATGATATCAAGCTGAGCTAATGTCAGTTTTAAATTGTTAGAATTTTGATCTCTTGCTTCTAGGATTTCCAATTATTCTTGACATATACATATGCAACTGGCTCGACTGTCTTTTTGGAGAAATGAACATGTTATTTTGAATATGCACAACAGCGATTTTGTTATGAATGGAGCTGCCGCATCATATTCAGAAGGATCTATGGAAAAATAGGTATTCACATTTATGTATGTACGGCAAGTGACATAATGGGTCATGATGCATGGATGAACAGTTGGGAATCTTCAGAGCATGTTAGTAGAGTATTGTCCTCGAAGGTTGAATGGTGAAGTTCATATTGGGTTCTTGAGTTGGCTCAATCCGGATCAAGTCAACAGTGGTGATGTGGATTATATGTCTGAATAGTGATCATGGATTTAATTATGCAAGAATATTTGATGTGTTTATGTAACTTCGGTTATTTATATAAATTGTTTGTTATTGTTTGAAAGTGCTTTGTGTTCCACAACAATTGAATACGACAGGTGGTGTGCTTTTATACTATGATTCGGTTCTTTGCAGTTTATTTTTATACATCAGACATTTCAATGTGTGAAGTTTGCTACTTTTTCTAGAATTATTTTATTTTTTATTTTATCATCATGTCATTTCACTTTTATAAATAAGACTTGCAGTTGATTAGTAAATGAATTTTGCAATATTGGTTAGCTTTTGGATTTCATCTTTGATGTTGGATTTGGATATAAATATGAATTTGATAAGGTGCATACAGTTAGAAGGCATAACTGTTGTTTGTCTTGGGAAGCTTGATATTGTACATTCAGCTGAAGTTGCAATAGGAGTTGCAATAGAGTTTATTTAAGTTGAAGTCAGAGTACATAATTGTTTTCCAAATAAATTTTACTAAGTTATACATTATATGTTTTCTTGGATAATGTTTTATTGAAACGTACCCAAATATTACAAAGTCTAAATTTTGTATAATTTGCACATATTTATCTATTCAAAATTTATTCCAGTTATAATTCTTTATTATGAATCATAAACCCATGGTGTAAGTTCAAAGGAAAGTTAGTACTTATGTCTAACAATATGCATGCACAATAAGTAATTTAAAGTTGGTTAGGTTAGTTTTGTCACTGTGTGATACGTTTTAACCATTAATCTTACATTTCCGCTTTCAACATGAAGGATGAATATTCATTCATTCATTTTGTAAAGCAATTATTCTTTCATTCCAACTACCATATACAGATACAATGTAAAGATTGAATTGAAATGTTTACTCAAAAATAATGTAACTGAATAGAAGAATAAGTCAATCTAATATTTTTATAATGTTTGAGAAAGGTAACTATCTGAAGGAGCCGCAAGTTGAAGTGGTTAGTTTCCTATATTTGAATTGAATCATTTTGTTTTTAATGAATTGATTATTATCATGAACCGATTCTAACTATCCTAATTATTCAACTGTTCAAATTTTAAAATCTGAAAATTATCTTAAAATTTTAAAATTTGAAATTATCTTAAAATTTTACAACTAAAATGCAATCTCTTTTCTCGGTTTCGTATTTTTCAAATGATTTTCATATTTATTACTTTCCGGTGCAAAATGAAAGAGATATATGTTTATGTTTATATCTGACTACCTTTATAGATTTTGGGATTTGACTTATTGCTTGATGAAAAAGGTTAAAAGTAGACAAGCACCATTGTCCATGTGGTTAATTGATTCGGCTTTGGTGCAAGAGGTCACAAGTTCGAAACTTGCTTTCGAACGTTTATTGACATGGGATATGTTGTCCCAATGATTTGTTGCATATAAATTACCATTTCAAAAAAAAAGGTTAAAAGTAATAATTTTTCCCTTTTAATAGTGAATTTTGTCTTTGCTAAGTAAATTTGATCAACATTAACCAATCAACAAGCATAAAATCTACCTCTTCATCAACTTCTGTCCATTACTCCCACATCAAACTCCAATCATACGAAGCAAATTAGGTCATCGCTCAACATTTCGTTCATCTCTTGAGTTCAACAACTACAGGAATAACATCTTGCAATGCTCTAGCCAGTACTGATCATGAAGGTAAGAAGGAAATAGTGAGATCTAACTTCACACATCAGCTTCAAATCTAGACAGCATAAGCCAATTCCAATGTGAACAACTCTAGATTTACCAACATTGCCACTCATCATTGGCGAAGAAGCAATAGCTATATAGAAGCACGGACCTTCATATCAGATCTAGAATGCTTAGGCAGTGCAGCTTTTAGTTCTAGGTGGCAGAGCATTTCATTATAGCTGGCATTTTTCTAAGGAGAACGAAGTAGTTTCAAGCAGAGCAATCTTTAGATGGAGTGAGATTCCAAGCAGAGCGATCTTTACACGCCGCGAGTGTTTTATTAAGCTGTTTCAACGGTAGGTTTTATATTTGTTATTACTCAACCATGTTTTTTGTCTAGAGAATGACATTGCTGTCTGTTTTCACTTGAGCTGCTATAATTAACTGTTGCACTTTGAAGGATATACGTATGCCACTTAAGGTTATAATGAAACACTTAAGGATATATGCTAAATTTAATCAAAACCTTTTAAGCAGATAGAAAAATATCAACTATCCTATTTGAATTAACCAATTAAGATTTAAGTTTTTTAAACTGATAACTGAACGAAAGGACCAATATCATAAGGGTTGATACATGCATAATTTTTTATACTGCAGTATAATAAGGGTTGATACAATAGGGAAAGCATTGACAAAATGGTTTGATATAAATTCATGTATAAAACAGTTTGAAAAAATAATTGGTTTAAAGTAAAAGGGTATATAGAACATTATTGTTTATTTATTACCGCACGGTTCTTATTGCACATGTGTACCGAACTAATTCATGAGACAATTCAAAGACATTTTGGCTATGTTTGGAAGTATTGATGTGGAAAGCAATTATTGTGTTGATTTTATTATTATTGTATTTTAATAGCCATGCCATAAAATTATGGCTCAGCGGTCAAATGCAGGTCCACCTGGACGTGCGTATATACTCGTATATCAAAATAGGTGTTTTTGAATATTTTAAACTCGATGGAACAAGTTTCAAGTCCAAATTCCATCGTATGAAGAAGTTATGACAAAATCAAATTATTTCAAATTGAGTTCTATTGATTTTAATTAAATTGATTTCTAGGCTTTTGAGTCCTTACGATCGAAAGACAAGTCCGATCGCTACGAAACATGAAACCCTATAATAATTCACCGTTACGGATCCGATGAAACTGGTTTCGTCGAAATCCGAATCAGTGGCCAAAATGGCTATTTTTACATTAATTAAATAAATTAATAATTGATTAATTAAATCAAATTTCCAATTTCAATTCTAAAATTGACAATTCTTATCATTTTATATTTCCAAATCATTCACACTAATTTAACAAATTTAGATGTCAATTTAAAGTTAATTAATTTATCAATTTCAGTGTTAATCCTTAATTTATTGAATTCAGAATTTATAAATAAAATTCCCAATAATTCCATTTAATTAAATCAATCAATAATTATTTCGTTCATTATTGTCAAATAGATGGATTTAACATTGGATTCAAAACTATTACATTAATTTTCTCATATTTCATCTTCATTTCAATTAACGTAAAATTTATATTTAATTCTACTTATTTGCAATGAATCCAATTATTTAACTTTAAATTTCAATAAATAAATAAATCCCGACTCCCATTCTTTTAATTTAACTAATTATCATATTATCATCTTAGGTTCCATTTATATTGGTATATATCCTGATACATTAACCTTTTCCCATTTTATCTTTATTTCAATTGCATAACATTTAATTCTAATTGCTACAATAATTACACTTATTATAAACTGGATTTCAATGGATTGATTTGTTTCAATTCAAATCTTTTTATTAAATTCATTCTATAAACTTAGTTACCTTATTTTTCCATTCATTACCTTAATATACCCAATTTAACAACTCCTAAACATTGTGTTACATTTCACATTAATGTAACATTTATTAAAAATTTATTTCCAATTTCAATTAAAAATCTAAATAAATAGGTAACATATAATTTAATTATATTTATTGAAATTTATTTTCAATTTTCTAAATACAATCAATTATAACCTTACCATTGTTTCAATTAATTTGAGATTGCACTAAATTAGTTATTTATCAACTGGCATTAACATTACTACCATAATTTACATTCAGTTACTATAAATCAGTACATTATTGCATTTGTTAATTAAATGCTTACTTTTATTTACATATTTTAAATTTTATACCCATGTGCGACAATTAACACTATTTCTTTATTGGGATTTCACTCCAGTTGTCAATAATTAATTTTAATTACATTGCTATATTTCATTTTTAACAATTGCTTCATTATAAATTATAATTTTTTTATTTCTTTATAAATTTAATTACAAAGACCTAATTAAATTAACCAATTTATTTATCAAAATTTACGGGTCATTACACTCTCCCCCACTCAAAACTTTTCGTCATCGAAAAGGAAAAAGGAGGGAAAGAAGGAATTAAGTAAATAATATATCTTATTCAAAAATACTAACTTTATAAACAAGTAAATTTACAAAATTTATAAATTTGAACAAAATATACTAATTTATAACCACTAAATCTTTTTATACGCAAATTAATAAAGTTTGGAAAACATTTTTCAAAATTTTTCTAAGTCCAAGATTTTACGAAAAAATTCAGCAGAGTCTCCTTTGTACGGAGAGGCTCGGGAATAAATATAGTATCAATTATAACAATATACCACAAATCTTTTCCAAAATAATATATATCCCAACCTGGTAAAAACGATATGATAGCGCTATAAACCGTAATCCGAAAATGTACCTATTTGTCGGGCAAACAAACGTTAATTATGAAACCAAAAGCAGTGGCAATTGCTTCCATAACCTGTATTTCACTTATATGATCCAAAGAGTTAATACTTATATAAAATGAAATATTTGAAGTTACTTCAACCATAACAACCAAATCAACATAACAACCATCACTTGCAACAAGCAAACAACCATCACATGAAATCAACACACATCAATTATCCATTCATATCAACAAAGAAAATGGTTTGTTTGGATTCAGAAACTTTAAATTGTCGAATGAAAAATAACTATTAGTACACCATATACTCAACGGCCTTAGACAAACTCAATAGCTATTCATACATCCAAGCAATTAAAGTATCTTTATCCAAACAACTCATAGGCCGAACAACAACAATTTCAAACAATAAATCAAGTTAATTTTTCAATTTCATTTCATGCCTTTTGCTGTTTGATTTCCTTTCCTTTCATATAATACTTAGCTTCATTTAATTTATTCACATCATGTCAATTATCTTTTTATTGTATTATATATTCATTCATTACTTGATTTCATTTATTTACATTAATTCATTTCTTAATTTCATTTATTTTCATTCATTTATTGCTTAATTTCATTTATTTATTTATAATACCTACCTTCAATTTATTAAATTTGTAGCCTTTCAATTATGCTTAAGTTAAAACACTACAACACCAATTCTTATTAATTAAAGAATTTCATTAAATACTTTCATTATTTCAAATTTTACTTGTAAAATTTCCCATTACATTTTCTTTTAGCATTTTAACTTTTTATAGTTAGTAAGCTATATATATGCTTTTAAGGACGAAATAGAAAGTTACACATGTTTTTTTTTTATTTCTTTTAATTAACTTAATGTTCAATAATAATATTCTTTGTTTCATAGGATAAAATTTCAAATTTCCTTTAATCATATTTATAACTTAGCATTAAATCTATTATCTCATTTAGAGGTTTCAATTATTGGTAAAATCCCATTTCACTAAGGTAATTGAAACTATTAATTAATGGAAAATTTAGAACTAGATACTGGGTTAAATTTCAAATCATTTTAAAATGATAAATTAAATGTATATACTTACAACTTATATATATCTAATTTTATTTAAAATAATTTAAAATTTATATTTGTTTATCAAAAACAAATCTATAGTAAAACTACTACAGTGTCCTTCCCACTTTGAAACTCAAAAATGAACGTCGATGATGCATGCACTCATCATTGGAATTATTTTCCAGCGACAGAGAGGGGAGTACAGAATTTATTACTTTTCAAAGTTTCTTTAAAACAATTCTTTTCAAATTAAATTAAAATATTTACATCAGAAAATACTTCTAATAATATTATTATTATATTTCCAAATCATTCAAAAGAAATTTTCAAAACCCCAGAACTTAAGTTCTAGATTCCCAGTTTCCATTTATATTATTCTAAATCTCATTTCTACTATTATTTATTCATTACCTAACAACCAATATACTACCACCAAATATAACCTTTTAAAAATTCTTATTACTTTATATACAGAAAATATAATAGGCAAAATTATTTCATTCACCAATATTCAAAACAAATATTGTGTCGGTCTGTCCTATTAAGTGTTTAGAAATCCCTATTGATGTCATAGCGCCCTATGCACCAACTAGAATTTATAAATACAAGATGGAACAAATTAACACAATACAAAAACCTTTTATAACACTAACAAATACGCTCTCTCATATATACACACTCAGCGACTCATCATAGGGTATTACTACCTTATTCATAAGACTCAGACCCTACAAAGCTAAGGTTTCACTAAACCAAAGCTCTGATACGAGATGTAACATCTCGCCTTTTTGTACGATTTAAATCAACGACAAATCACACACGTCAGACATAAACCATACAGAAGGACGGATTGTTATGGGGTAAATAAGAAAAAACAGAGAAAGAAGAGAAAAAACAAAATAGAATCTTGCAACGGAACGACAAAATATAATAATCAAATAAACAGTTCACGAAGCTGTTATACAAAATATTCAATTGTACTTATACAATACATATCAGAGTTACACATACTAGCAAATAATAAATAATGCAGTGGAATAGTGTTAATGCAGTGGAAAAATATAATAGATAATAGTAATAAAATCTTCGTCTTCTTCCTCCAGAAGTAAAGTCTTCAAATCTGAAATTCTCAGGCTGACCCGAGCAAATTAAAAAGACAAAACACTCGAGTCAGAACTAAAAGATCTTATGTAAGTTAAATCAACGGTAAATATATGAGTGGAACGGCGTCAGAGATGTTTACGGGGTTTGACATCTCATATCCAGTGTCTAACGTGAGTCCAGTAACTTAAGAGATGCTCGGGATTCACATCTCCTAAGGATCCGTTAAACTCTTTACTATGTAGTAATATTTCGCTATTATAATAATATCTATAGTAAAATAAACTTACTTTTAAAAAGCGTTAAGGGGTTACCCATAAAGCCCATACCACATAATAGTCCCAGTAGTCCATCCAGTATCAGCGCATCTCCAGATCGGGAGACTACCCTAAATACTCCACGGGCAACGGGAGAAAAACAGACTCGTACAAGGTGCTAGGGTAGGTGACATGGCACACAAGGCAATGCCAGGGTAGATATACCAATTACGCATTCGGGCTAGTGGTAACGCGTAGCGCGCAGCTACCGCCCACCTCGAGCCACACCCCCAAATCAAAAAAAATCAAAAGTAGCCACCAAATAAATCTCATAGTCAGAATGTAATATCGAAGGAGTGTGTCCGATCAAAGGAATGACCTCGTTGGTCCGATAATCGCTCCTGTTTTAGCCACCTTATGCCAACTTACGGGAGTCGGGCCCACGTATATACCTCAAAGGAAACGCCGTCGCCATCCTACTTCATTCTGGAATCTCCACCGCATTCATGGTTATTAAAGTTGTTTTCGGAGTTGGCAGAGAGTATGAAAACTTCTGATCCCGGTCTCTTTAACAACCAAACGTTATTATAACACCGCGGCCATTTCAAAGTAATTATACTTCAAAACCAGGATATAATATTCATTTCAAAACCATATAAATACGATATCATTTTCGTTTTAAAACCCAAATCAATATGATATCATTTTAAAATCATGGTATTTCAAAGTTATAAAATTTCGAAACCAAAGACTTAAAACTATAACACTTCCAAAACATAATACTTTGAAATTTATAACTTTGCACCCCTTACATGGTTTAAATATTAAAATATTTTATAAAATAAACCAGCTTCTTAAATTTCACAAATCAATTCCAAAACAACCCGAATTTCGAAATTTTAAATTTAACCAAATCCCCAAATCATAAATTTCAATTCACTTCGGTTTTCAAATAGGTCATTCCAAATTATATCAATTTCAAACAGATTTGATCCACAAAATAAACCATTTCAAATTCAATATATTTCAAGGCTTAAATATTCAATATTTCAAAATTTTATAATTCATATATATATACACACCAACATTTCATTTTGAAATATTTAATTAATAAACCCAATATCCCTTAAATAAAACTTCAAATTTCAATAATTGAATAATCCTCAATTCATTTAGACTTGATATATTCACTTAAATTACCTTAAACCAGAATTAAGTTATAAAACCATACGCTTTTAAAATCTCAATTTCAATAAGTTCCAAATGGATTCTTATTGAATATAACTCTTAATTAAATAAAATCTCAAATCAATTTCAAAACTATCTTCTCAACCTTGATTTATAAAAATCAATATAAACTCTATATTAAAATATAATTTAAGTAAATACTTATCCATATTATATTTTAATAAAATCAAACTTTATTAGTAAACTTATTTTACTTTAAACAATTTTATTCATGGCTTAAAAAAAGTATTTAACTATATATAAAATAACATTAAAAAAAATATCCAAATCAATATCTCATAAAATCATATATTTCTTTACAAAACCCTAGAAATCATTTCAAAATATTTTTATATATAGACCATGGTGTATGTATAAAATTTTCTACCCTATGGTCAAGTGATACAGATATTTATCATTTCAATCCGTAATTTAAAATGAAAAAATTACGGTCATATCACTACAAGAAAAATGAGTTTTAACTGCAGTCATAGTCGGCGTTTAAAAGTTTAATGCTGTAGAATGCGTTTGTGAGAATATTGTTTCAAGGGTTCAACGCTGACAAAACTATTAGTGCTTATTTTGTTTGCCACCGCATACATCAGTGATTATTTCGTTTGCCGCCACTTCCCTCCCCAATTTCCATTCCCAGTTTCCATTCCCTCCCCAATTTCTAGTTTCCATTCCCTTCCTTCATATTTTTCATACTTTCGGCCATGCATCGATTTTGATTTCAACAGTAGAAATCATCTTCCTTCATCCACCGCTTCGATTTTGGTTTAGCATCTCTGTCGTAGACTTCGATTTTGGTAACCCTAAACTCAACGGAACGGGAAATTGGTGAGCGTTTTTTCTCAACCCTAGTTTTCAGTTTGAGTTAGAATAGTTTCAAATTATCAAATCTTGCGTTCAAAGTTTTCCCTAGTTTTTGTTCAATACTTATTGATTACAATTGTATGAACCATTTATTAACCTCTTTGATGAATTTTTTTTCTATTGAGTTATATTCTTTCTGATTTTAGTAAGTACATCTTGTTTCATTTCTAGCTAGTTAGGTTTGTTTTTTTTGTTGAGGATCCACCGTTTCTTGATTTGTGTAGGCATTATGATGAAATGATGAATTACTCAGTACTCATTTGCATGCTCTTGATATTCTACTATTAAATTTTTATATCATTATACCTAGATTATATTCATTAAATTATCTCATTTTGGGATGTTATTATTAATGCAGTTGAAAATAAGATTAAACCCCTACAATTTGCAGTTAAAACTTTGATACGAAGTTATGATATTTTAAAATGTTAATTATGTAGCCCATTGATAGTTTGGAAAGTTTTGGGCAGTCCTTTCAACAACAAAATAGGGCCTGACCACTTCACAAAATCTCCACCAGATCTAAAATTAGCATGCTTGAGCAAGTTAACGTGATATTATACATGCTTGATCAAGGTTTCATTAGATTGTATAAAATTAGCATTAAAATTGTTTGTCATATTTGACTTAGTTACTGAGCTGGATTTGGACATTTTATTATTATTTAATTTGATGTTATGTTAGTTAGTTCCATTTATTTTAATTTTTAAAGCCATATACTGGTTTTGTTGCTTAAGATGAATGTTTATTTTATCTTACTTGAGAATGCTATATGGTTTCAAGGTATTATCACAAACTTTGTGATTTTAAGATAATCCAGTGAGCTTCAAGGTATATTGGCTTGATTATTATGTCTTAAATAATTATTCATTGATTTCATCTTTATTAGACCTAAATCTCTAATCCAGTGAGCTTCAAATGTTCGATAAAACCAAGGTGGCGTGAGTTGTGATTGTCAATATCCGTGCAATAAAAAAGTTAAATCAGTTATAACAAAACAAGATCAATTGTGTTATTAGAAAAAAATTACTCAAAAAGGAAAAAAAAATATTATTTTCATTAAACAAAAGTTGAAAAAAAATACATTTTGGTTTTCTATTCATTCATACAATATTATTATCTTTTATTTTTTTAATACTGATACATTTTTCCTGTTAACATGGTAGCAAGTATCAAGTTATGGTTTATCAAGAAAAGTTGAAACTGAACCTACAAAATTCTCATTAGACTTTTCACATGTATACTTTGAAAATATTAATAATATATTTATAAAGTAGATGATATGTGTAGATGTATCTTTTCGTTGGAGCATTTGAGTTATATTGAGGTGATTAGTCCAATGGATTTCTTCAAATTCTTTTCCAGTTTGTTGGAGCTCTTAACCTTAGTATTAACATGAAGTTGATTACTGTTAAATACAAATGTTATACCTTCACGTATCATAAATACAAATCGTACAAATAGTCTACTTTACTAGCTAAGGGTACTTGATGTTTATCTATATTATATCATATCTGATATATTTTTATATTTTTTTTTAAATGTAGAGAAGACAATGAGTTAAAGAAGTTGCTGGATAAAACATGTTAGCAAATTTAACTGCTTCACTTTGGAATACTTTTTCTAACTTCAAGATTCTTAATGGTTTGAACACGTTTTTATTTTATCTTAATTAAAGATTTTTTGGATGTGGTCTATCTATTTCATAAAGAAGGTAATTTGTGTTCTTATTTTCATCCTGTTTTTGGATGTGGTCTATCTATTTCTTCCTTATGATATTATTAGGATTTAGGCATATTGTAGTATTCGGTTTTTGTGGATTTGTTCGTGTTTTTCCCCTCTTTACGCTTTTCTACAAACCTTCGATGACTTAATCAACTTCGTTGATTTCCTCACATAGGAGCCTTCACATGTTGAAGTTGTAATTCAATCAGGAAATAGGCTTACTTCATCTGTTAATTACTGAATACTGTGTTTTAATTTCCTTCCACGCTCTTACTGCCTAATCCCAATTACAATTCAGGGACTTGGTCGAATTAGGCTCCATACAGACAAATGGCGGAAATTTTTTCATCGGGTACATCGGATGCTATCGGTATAACGTGTAGCGACAGTTAGCGGCACCAGGTATGGCTCTGCTTTCGAACTAATTTTGACATTGATTTTAGTTTGATTTTTGGTTATTTTTTTTCAAGTTTCAATTTAAATTTTGATGAAGTCTTATTGGGTTCTTTTATAACTGTGTTAAAGATGAGTCGATCCTAGGCAGTTTGATTTACTTCTACAGTTTTGATGGCAAGTTCCTATCATTTTCTAGATGTTATTCCATTGTCAGTTAGTTAATTTAAAATTTCTTACTGAAAAATATTTAATGTCTTTTTTATTAACAGCTTCAAAGAATTTGAGAAATCTATAGGGATACAAGTACACTTTTAGAGCATATATGGTTTCAATATTATTTAGGCTTTCTACAATATTTTTCAACCATATTCCTTCTTTAACCAATAACTTGATTTTGCAAATTCATGCTATTAATTTGAGGTAATAAACCGATGATGGAAAAACCCATATTGGATGGTCAACGGTAGACTCAAGCAGTCTCTTTAGTTGAAATTTTACATTGGTAAAGTTACAATATTAGTTGTTTGGTTATTTACCGACTATATAGGGTAATGGGATTCCCTATTAACCATTCAACAATTACATACTACATTATTTTTTGCAAACATGAAAGCTTTTATATAATAAGTTGGCAAATGTTACAAATTCCCTAACTCTCAAAACAAAGGTAGCAGAATAACATTTTAACTCATGCTGCAACAAAGAAAACAAAAATAAGTACACTGTGCTTTCCATGCTTAAGAATATTATCATTGTAACTTTCTATATTAAAACATAGTTGATGGATTTTACTCTATAGTGAAATAGTGACTCATCTAACTTAGTCTAAAAGCCTATTTGGTCAAAATGACTGTGGGTGTTTTCAATTGGGTTCATCATGAGGGCGATTCAGGTGAATTTCATATATCTTATTTACATTTTAAACTTTATTGCAATATTGGTCTGAGATGTAGATGTTAGTTTTATCTCAACGGGATAATGCTCCTTTATTTTCTACAGATTTAAATGGCTTTTTTAAAGCCTGACATTTTGTTTCAGTTGTAATGTAAATTAAAACATGATATAGTTGGTTTAATTTTCAGCATATGAAAGTGTTTATGAGTACATAACACTTGGAATGGAACAATATTACTTTGCTTGAACTCATTTTAGTTCGTGTATACTTGCAAACTAGGGGTATGATCGACATGGATTTTAGATCTTCAACAAACATTGTTTTATTAGAGCTTTTTTCAATCTAAATTTGATCTGCTGTATGGGTTAGGAAACAATATTTATGGACCACCCTTGCTGTGCGAATTGAATTTTTATGCAAAAAGCCATTGTTGTCATTCTAAGCAAAAAAAAAAAATCTTACTTTTGCACTGTCAGTTTTGACCACATGCTAATGTACTACCGCTGTATCACTGAAGATGATTTGTTATTTTTCACCATATAATATCTCCTATTATTCCAATACCATGTGAAAGCAACTTAGTTGTATGTTAAATAAAATATTTATGCATGGAATACACTTTGTATTTATATTGTTTTGTTGTCTTTGTATATATCCTTGGAATTCTCAACCTTCAGACATTATGTTGTACATGTGCAAGTTTTAAAATATACAACAATGTCCATCACGTTTAATCATAATATTTCGCTTATCATAATTGTTATCCGTATTCTTCTGTTAACCAAGGATGCTGCAAGATACAGAGATGAACTGAAGAATGTGGCACCTCACGCTCTTCTTAAATGCTCCAGTGATGCCACGACATTGGTACATAATCAACTTCTTATGCATTTTTATTTTTTATTCATTTCAAATTAGATGCTTTAGTAATGGCTGGTTGCAAATTTTACGCATTGTTTGTTACAATTATATTTAATTTTACAAACAACCATAGAATTTAAAAAACAAAAGATCAGGTAAAAAGCATAGAACTCTATACTTTTTGCTATAACTGACTTAATTGCTTGAGATTATAGCTAAAATGATGATTCATGGATGTTATAACTGACTCAAATACTACTTCTTTTCAACCATCTCTTCATCCTTTGTCATCGATATAAGAAATATGCATACATGAGTCATTGAATTTCAATGGCATAACTATGAAAAAATTGCTAATTAAATTGTACAATTCCGTGTACGAAACACGGGTTCACACTAACACCAACAAAGCAAAAGGTGAACAGATCAAGGTTTAATGATTTCAAATAATTTAATATATCTTATAATATTAAATTGAAGTAGAATTAACCTATCATTGTCATCCTATGATAATATTTTAGTTGGCCTTTAGCTTCGTCAACTGTGCATCACACATTGTTGCAGTTGTCATGGTTGCGTGATGAAATTATATTTAAGAATTAGATAAATAAGTAATCATATTATGCAAGAACTTGTCTGGAATAATAAAAAAAACTAAAGCAACACCAATAAAATTGCTTTGTTTAACCAACAGTCCATTGTCTTTGATATACCTAATCTTTTTAGTCTTTTGCATCAGTGATAATTTACACCTATTGCTCTTTCAATGTTATCATAAATAAATTACACTTATAACTCCATTGGTAGTCAATGCAATGACTTTGTTTTTATTGTAGGAGTTACGAGAGCGCATAAATTCATATTTCTTGCGACATTTAATCAGTGAGGTGTTTGGTGAAGATGATTCACATAACGTTAAACTGTCAAAAAAGAATGAGTTGATTGTCTGGCTGAGGTTGACCAAGTCTCAGGTATTTCTTGTCTTGATTGTCATTTATTGTGATATTGCATTTGTGCAGTATATTATTCTAAATTGAATTTAAAAAAGAAAACTTTTTTTTTGGCTATTTGAAGAAGGTGATGATTGAGAGGTTGGATTTTAGTCGCTGAGACTGTTTGATTTTAGGATATTTGGGATTGCGTGAAGCCGCGGTTGCGATGTCGAGTTATGAATAGTTTGTAGGTGAAATGGTCGAGTGATGGTGAGGACAACTGCAGTGGGAATGCACTGGGATGGTTGTTGATATGCACTGTGTTATGGGTAGGGGATGAGATGGTGAAATGACAGAGGTGAAATGGTGAAAGCAGTTGGAGGCTTGTGTGATGTTGGTTGTGATGAAGCACTGGAAGGGGGTTGGGTGAAGTGATGGTTTATGGCAGTAGTATGGCTTCAGGCAGGTGGTATGGTTTGATGGTGTTGCTAGTAGTTGAATAAGGGAGTGTGGTCTGCAGTGTAGTGGTTGAAGTTTGGAGATGGTTGTGAACTGTAAGTATGTGTGAAGAAGGCGATGCAGCAGTTTTATGGAGGAAGTTGTACAGTGATGAATGTGCACTGTTTCTGGGTTGTGAATGTCGTATGAGCAGTTTATGGAATGGGGTTGATGTGCAATGGAGGATGGTCTGTTTGTTGATGGACCAGTTTTGTATCGGCAGTGGTTGTGTAGTGGTGACCAGATGTGATTGGTTGGAAGGCAATTGTAATCAAACAGAGAAGCAGTTGTGAATTGACTGTGATGATATGCAGTGATAGCTGGGGTGGTTCGGTGGATAGCGATAAGGAAAAAATAATTGTTGTGCTGTGACCATTTTGTATGCAGTGGCTTTGATGTTGAAGTTAGGTTTTGATGGTGGTTTGTGTTGCTTGTGCAGGTAGAACTGATGGAGGCTGAAGCAGTGTTTGAGATGGTTGTAGGCATTGAGTGGTGTTGGAATATGATTTGAAGAGGTGAAGGATTTGAGGTAGTGGGAAAGATAGAGGGAGGTTTGGTCGAATGTAGTGTAAATTTTGGATGATGGAGTGAAACGTTGGATTTGGTAGGCGGAGGTAGCATGATGCAGTGAAGGGATTGGAAGGATGTAGTAGTGGTGGCTAATGTATTGGTTGATGATTGTAATGCACGGGGAGGAGATGAGCAAGGTAGCAGGTAATCGAAGTTTGGATGAAGTTAGGTGATGGGTGTTCGTTTGCTTAATGTAGCAGATTTGAGTGGTGCAGTTTTTGGAATTGGTGATGTAGCATTTTAGAAGTGCTGAAGCAGTTTGGAAGTGTGCATTGGGTATTGGGCAGTGGTTGGTTGTTTTGCAGTTTGGAGTTGGTCGTTGAGTGAAGTAGTAGGATGGTGGTTCTGTGGATAGTTTTGAGGGATTGTGATGGTATTTCAAGATAAGGCAAAATTGCAGAACGTTTGGGTGTAGATGGAGGCAATTGTGATGGATTTAGGCAATGATGGATTAGTGACAGGTGTTTCTGGCAGTTGAGTCTTGAAAGAGGAGGGAAGTACTTGTTTGTCGACGGAGGGTGGTGGACAGTGGCAGTTATAAGATGGATGGTTGCGATTTGGGGAGTTGTGTCAGGTTATTTGGTTGCAGTTTTAATGAGGTTGGAAGGGAGAAGGATGTTGGTGAAGTATTATGTTGAAGTAATGAATTTATGTAAACTTTGTTTATGGATATTGTATTCAACTTAATTTATTGAAATAGTTAATTGTTATGTTTTTATTTGATATTTTTTAGTTTGATTTGTATATGTTATGTATATTATCTGGTTGAAATATAATAAAATGCTATTTAGATTAATGATATCTGTGTGTAAATATTGCAATGGTGGAACGCTGTAAAAATAGTACAAACAAACAACAGCGTTCAAACCGTGTTGTTAATTCTATGAAAAGATAATGTACATTGCTCCAACAGCATAATAAAAATGCTGTGAAAAATTAACAACGGCGTTTATTAACTGCTGAAAAAAACTACTATTAACATTTTTGAAAGCAAATAATAAACGAAATACGGCGGTAAAAGAACGCTGTCTAATACAGTTTTCAACAGCGTTTATTTTTTGCTATTATTAATTTCGTATATACGACAGCATGTCGTTATACAGCGTTTTTAACAACGCTGTTAAAAGCTTATTTTGGTGTAGTGTATATCATTTCAAACCGCAATCCCGAATGAAATTAAAATGCATAACAACTTGCACAGCATCCATTCACCCAATATCATAAATCAACCATTTATCACAATTATCATCCAATTTAAACAATAACATCAATATAGAACGGATAAGAAATAATAGGTAATTACTGGCAGTTTATATTCAAAAATAAATTAATTTAACCGGCAGTTTATGCAATAATAAATTGAATAACAATTTAATTCAATAAATTCAATTTAACTGGAATGATGATAAAAAAATACGTCAAACAGTCATAAATATATTTCTAATCACATCATAAATCAATTTAACAAACATAAGAAATTCTAGAAGTTGTGGGTGAGTTAAAACACTCACGATTTGAATTTAAATTCAATTTAAACACAAAAATTGAAAAGTCTCAGAATTGGTCCAAACTAGTGCCAAAATGTCCGGAATTCCAATAAGATCCTGACAAAAGAAACCGCGTGCAATTTCGACCTCGTATGTGAAAGTTATGTATATTAGAACGTATTGAAAAAAAAATCAAATTATTATAAAATAGAAGAAAGAATAATTAATCTGCCGCGTCACCTTCAACTCTCTTCCCTTTCCAGTGAAACCCTACCTCGCATACGAATGCACTGAGCCACCAACATTCAACCTTCACCGAATTATTGCCACGCCCTCGTCGACATCCACCACCATCTGACATCGCCACGCGACTCCCCAGGACCAAGCGCACCTCTAGGTGACGCACGCCAACGTCCAACCTTCCAAAACGCCTCGCACCGCCACACCCTTCTCCTGCAATTTCTGGCGAGATTGAGACAATATGGATCGAACGAATAGATGATCTAAGGCCTGTCCATCACTGGCTTTACAACGGCACCCTCCAATCGACAAATAGTCGACGATCCACCGTTGGATCGTCAAAAATCCAATACGAACGATCAGAATTGATTCGAAAATTCTGGGCAACCGATGTACCGAATTGAAAAACAAATCACACCAGAAGATTACGCTCTTCGAGAGCTTCGAATCCATATAAAATTTGCTATGGTTTGAGGAGATTGAATTTTCAGTTTGATTTTTGAATTGCAATTAGATTTGGAATTGTCTTCCATTGAATTGAGGAGGTGAGAATGAATTGTACGTACAGACAAATGACAATGAGGAATAATTAGGGTTTGTAACAGGGTATTTATAGACAAATCTGAAAATAGAATGGATGGACAGGATTGATTTACACGTTGAGCGATAAAATGGCCCAAATAGCCCGTTCTGACTCCGGAATGAAATTGGGTCAACCCATATATCAAAATAGATGTTTTTGAATATTTTAAACTCGATGGAACATGTTTCAAGTCCAAATTCCATCGTATGAAGAAGTTATGATAAAATCAAATTATTTCAAATTGATTTCTATTGATTTTAATTAAATTGATTTCTAGGCGTTTCGAGCCCGTACGATCAAACGACAAGTACGAACGCTACGAAACTTGAAACCTTACAATAATTCACAGTTACGGATCCGATGAAACTAGTTTCGTCGAAATCCAAGTCAGTGGCCAAAATGACTATTTTTACATTAATTAAATAAATTAATAATTGATTAATTAAATCAAATTTCCAATTTCAATTCTAAAATTGACAATTCTTATCATTTTTATATTTCCAAATCATTCACACTAGTTTAACAAATTTAGATGTCAATTTAAAATTAATTAATTTATCGATTTCAGTGTTAATGCTCAATTTATTGAATTCAGAATTTATAAATAAAATTCCCAATAATTCCATTTAATTAAATAAATCAACAATTATTCCATTCATTATTGTCAAGTAGATGGATTTAGCATTGGATTAAAAACTATTACATTAATTTTCTCATATTCCATCTTCATTTCAGTTAACGTAAGATTTAATATTTAATTCTACTTATTTGCAATAAATCCAATTATTTAACTTTAAATTCCAATAAATAAATAAATCATGACTCCCATTCTTTTAATTCAACTAATTATCATATTATCATCTTAGGTTCCATTTATATTGGTATATATCCTGATACATTAACATTTTCCCATTTTATCTTTATTTCAATTGCATAACATTTAATTTTAATTGCTACAATAATTACACTAATTATAAATTGGATTTCAATGGATTGATTTGTTTCAATTCAAATCTTTTTATTAAGTTCATTGCTACTCTATAAACTTAATTACCTTGTTTTGCATTCATTACCTTAATATACCCAATTTAACAACTCCTAAACATTGTATTACATTTCACATTAATGTAACATTTATTTACATTTATTAAAAATTTATTTCCAATTTCAATTAAAAATCTAAATAAATAGGTAAAACACAATTTAATTATATTTATTGAAATTTATTTCCAATTTTCTAAATATAATCAATTATAACTTTACCATTGTTTCAATTAATTTAGGATTGCACTAAATTATTATTTATCAACTGGCACTAACATTACTACCTTAATTTACATTCAGTTACTATAAGTCAATATATTATTGCATTGGCTAATTAAATGCTTATTTTTATTTACTTATTTTAAATTTTATACCCAAGTGCAACAATTAACACTATTTCTTTATTGGGATTTCACTTTAATTGTCAATAATTAATTTTAATTACCATTGCTACATTTCATTTTTAACATTTGCTTCATTATAAATTATAATTTTTTTTATTTCTTTCTAAATTTAATTACAAAGATCTAATTAAATTAACCAATTTATTTATCAAAATTTATGGGTCGTTACAAATATCCCGCCTCATACCTCTCCGCCAATAAAGCTTCTTCATATCCTGATACATCTTCGTCACACCAGTATGAATAGAAAGTCTGGATCGATGATGTTCTCGAAGTAACTCCTGCCTCAATCCATCAACATTGGGGACACAAATCCTATTATTAATTCAAAATCCCTCTATCATCGATCTGAGCTCTATTACCATCAGAGCTACTACCACCAACTCTACTGCGAACATTCTCTTCATACTCCTAAGCATCACATCCTCATCCTGCCTAGGCATGATACGATTCACAAGAGGAGAAGAAGAAACAACAAGTTGACGCAACATGGCCTTCTTCCAACTCAAAGCATCGGTCACAACATTAGCTTACCTGGAGTATAGGTAACATCGAGGTCGTAAGAAGCAAGAAACTCAATCCACCGAACTTGCCTTTGATTCAAATCCTTCTTGGTGAAGATATACTTCAAAGACTAATGATCAGTAAAGAGCTTAAACTTAGCACCCAAAAGATGATGCCTCCAAAGCTTCAAGGCAAAGACCACAGCAAGCAATTCTAGATCATGAGCTGCATAATTTGCCTCATGGGTATTCATCTAGCGACTAGCATAAGCAGTCACCTTCCCACCTTGCATCAGAACAGTTCCCAAACCCTCACGACAAGCATCAGTGTACACCGTTAATCCCTCGTTTCCATTCAGAACGGTAAGCACTGGTGCGGAAGTAAGCTTACGCTTCAACTCATTGAATGAAGCTTCACACTCATCACTCTATATAAACATAGCATTCTTTTAAGTCAAAGTAGTGAGAGGTGCAGAGATTCGAGAAAAGTTCTCAATGAATCTCCGATAATAACCGGCAAGGCCTAGAAAACTGCGAATATCAGTTGGAGTCTTAGGAGTTTCCCAATCCTATAATAGCATAGGGAGAAATAAGGACCATAGAAAAGATAGAATGATCAGATTACAAAAAGAAAAGAAAGAAAATACTTTACAATGATCGCGGCGTTCTTGACTGGATCAACAGAAACTCCATTACTAGAGGCAATATGCCTAAGGAATCGGACTTCATCTCTCCAGAAATGGCATTTAGAGAATTTAGCCTTCGACTGATGATTTTGAAGAGTCTCTAGAACATATTTCAAACGCGACTCATGCTCTTTCCTTGACTTGGAGAAGACAAGAATATTATCAACAAAGACTAGAACAAAATTATTAAGCACATCTCGAAAAACACGATTCATCAAATCAATAAAGAAAGCATGAGCGTTAGTTAAACCAAAAGGCATAACTAACCATTCATAAAAACCATTCTCAGTACGGAAAGCAGTCTTAGGGATACTTTCCTCAGCAACTCTGAGCTGGTGAAAAACTGTGGCAAGGTCAAGCCGAGAGAAAACGGTAGCTCCATAGAGCTGATCAAACGTATCATTGATGCGAGGCATGAGATATCTGTTCTTCGTAGTGAGCTTGTTCAGCTCCCTATAATCAACACACATCCACAAAGAACCATCGAACTTAGTGACAAAGACCACTGCTGCTCCCCATTTTGAAAAGCTAGGTCTGATCAGACCCTTGGAGGACAAATCCTTGATTTGCTTCCTTAACTCAATCTTCTCATGGGGTACCATTCTTCTGGGAGGAAGAACAACAGGTCGATCTCCAGGAATAAGATCTATACTGAAGTCGATTTCTCGCTTAGGAGGCAAAGCAGTGACTTTACCAAATACATCAGGAAAGAGTTTGACCACACAAGTCGAATAAAGATCACCAGGAGAAGCATCAAGAGAATAAATAAAACTGCCAGCAAAATCCTGGGGCAAACTACACTGAATCACCAAGGAATTTCCAATGTCAACTACAAGAGAAACAGTTCGAGAACTACAAGAGATAAAGGCATCATGCCTCTCAAGCCAATCACCTCCAAGCAATAGATCAAAAGCATCAAAACCCATAACATAGAAATCACCACTGAAATAGTGATCAAAGTATAGGAGTTTCACTTGCTTACAAATCCTACTAAGATTCGCAGGATCACCAATAGGATTTGAAACACACAAAGATACAGGAGCCAACTAAGGAGAAAGAAGATGCTCAAATTTATCATAAATGGCCACAAAAATAAAGCTATGGAAAGCTCCAGTATCAAATAAAACAAAGAACAGGGGATTTAAACAAAGTAAAGGTGCCCTGAAGAGTACCTTGAGAATCATTAGGAGCAGGAGCAGGTGCAGGCGGTGGAGCTGGAGAAGATGTAGAGGTAACAGCAAAAATACCCGATGACTTGCCCTTCTTCTGAGTAGGACAGTCCTTCTTGAAATGGCCAGGCTGCAGACAAATGTGACAGAGATCGCGCCTGGTCAGCTGAGCTGGAGGAATAGCAGCACCAACCAAAGTAGGAATACTGTTAGCATAGTGTCCCTTCTGGTTACATCTATCGCAAGTAATGGCAGATAGGTCAATCGACTGTCTCTGAGATAAAGAAGATGATCCCAACCCTGGAGTCTTGCTCCGATTCTAATTATGATGATAAAAGTTAGATTTTCTCTTCTTAGGATTACCGGAGGAAGACTGAGATGAAGCAAACTGAGAAGCTGGAGGATCCTTAAATGTAGGATTCTCGTATCTGATGGCCATATCCATTGGAGTGGTGAAATGACTATGAACATGAGCAATGAGATGATCATAGTACTCAGGGCGAGCACCAGCAATGAACTTCTCATTCTTCTTGAGAGGTGTGTCAATCAAATTGAGGCCAAACTTTGAAAGTTCATTGAAGTTCCTCTCATATTCAGCAAAGGACATATCTCCCTGCTTCAGATCCATGAAATCCCGATACAGTTGAGACTTTCCTGCCTCGGGAATCCATTTCACAAGAAAAGCCTCCCTAAAGCACGATAAATAAATATAAGACATATTTCAAAAATAGAAACTGAACCAAATTCAAGACAACCAAAAGATGATACCTAAACTACTCCCAAGTAATGTCAGCCTAAGCGGTGTGAGCTATGACAGTCTTCCACCAATCTAAAGCTGCTCCTTTCAATTGCCAAGCTGCCAACTGACACTGCTAGGCATTAGCGATCTCAAGACCGAAGATGGTTCTCTCCAAATCCTTCAACCACTGTTGAGCTTCAATAATGCTCTCAGATCCAGTGAACTTGGTGCCACCAAGCTCAGTGTATTCCTTGCAAAGCTTAGTGAACCTAACTAGTGCAGCAGGCTCCGGAGCTGGGGCAATACCACGTCCTCTACCTCTTGCATTCCTATGAATCATCCTGAAAAATTAAGAATGAATTTTAGGACAGAGGTAATTGAGAGAAAAAGACAATATTAGATCAAATAAGATAAGATTCAGCGGGAATTTAAATATCCCGAAAAGGAAATTTCCAACAAAGTGGATAAGGAAAAGAAAGAAGTTAAGGAAAATTGGATTTCAAAGCAAGAAAAGTTTTTATATAAAATACTCTTTGGAAAGGGGCTTTGCACCGAAGGTCCCTATTTTCGATGTTGTTGTAAGAAAAGTCCATATGATAATAAGTATGTAAATTAAGTCCCTGTTTTTTGTAAATCAAAAAGCGCAAACTATCTTGCGTTTTTCTTATAAAAGTGCAAGTTAACTTGCGCTTTTCAAAAATTTAAATTTTTTTGAAAATTTCAAATTTTTTAAAAAAATCTCAAAATAAAAAAGAGCAAACTAGCTTGCGCTTTTCTGATAAAAGTTGCAAGTTAACTTGCATTTTCTGTCAGAAAAGTGCAAAGCACCTTGCGTTTTCTATTTTTCAAAAAATAGGGACTAAATTTACATACTTATATATACAAGGACTTTTCTTATAACAACATCAAAAATAGGGACCTGTAACTCGTTTCTTGCTTTGGAAATCCATTGAAAATCATTTGAAAAATCCTTTTATACTTTAAAATACGTTTTCTCTCAAAGAAAGGATTGCAGCATTGATTTCACTCATTCTAGAGTATTTCTACCCCATCTCTAATGAGTTTTTGCTCCGTAGGCTAAGGTTTGTCGAAAACCAAAACTCTGATACCAACCGTAACGACCCACAATTTTGGACCATTCAAATCGACGATAAATCCACACATTTTTGACTTGAATAGTTCAAAATAGTAGATTGTAATATAATTTAAAGAAAATAAAACCAATCACGGAATCACAGACACAGATAAATCAGAATTACTCGCAGCGAAAATAAAAATAACTATAGTGGTTCATGAAGCCACTATAGACTCAATCTCAAACACAGTCTCAAAACAGTTACAAAATACATAGTCTGAAAAACAAATACATTTCTGAAACAAATACAGTAGAAATTCCAAGTATGTAAGTCTCAAATACATAAGCTGAAAAAGACTGAACCGAAATAGATAAACTAGACAAGCAGATAAACACGAGAAATCTCTAGCTTTCAGAAGATGGATCCAAGCTGTAATACTCAGGCTGACCCGAGCGTAAGAAATAAACACAAATACTCGAGTTAGGACATACATACTTATGCAATGCAAACCAACTCGAGTGAACTGTAATATAAAGGTACAAGTAACTTAAAGGATGCTTGGGACCGCCCATCCTTTAAGGATCCGTTAAACTATTTACTATGTAGTAATATTTCGCTATTATAATAATGTCTAATAGTAAAATAAACTTATTTTAAAATAGCATTAAGGAGTGATCCTATATTCCCTTAACACATAAATAGTGCCAATAGTCTATACAGTATCTGCGTACCTCTTGATCGAGAGGCTATAAGAAGATACTCCATAGGTACGAAACAAATCAAACTCGTACAAGGCTCACTAGGTAGGTGACACGGCACAACGAGGCAATGCCAGGGTAGATATACCAATTACTATCTGGACTGGTGGTAACGCGTTGCAGCCACTACCGCCACCTCGAGCCACACTCCCAAAATCAAAGGTGCGCACCGATCAATCACAAAGTAATAGAATGGCATACGAAAAAGTGTGTCTGATCAGAGAAGCAACCACATTGGCCCGGAATCGCTTCTGTTTTAGCCACCTTATGCCAACTCACGGGAGTCGGGTCCACGTATATACCTTAACAGAACGTCGCCAACATCCTACTTCATTCTAGAATCTCCACCGTGTACACAGTTGTTAAAGTGGTTTTCGGTATCGACATAGAGTATGCCCATATCCGATCCCGGTCTCTTTAACAACCAATATTATTTTTACCCATGGTTATAAATTCCAAAAGTGGTTTATATTCCAAGTCAAAATAATTCATTTAAACCATTTAAATATGAAGTAATTATCCTTCCAAATCAAATATTCAAATTCTAGAATTTCAGCAATTTCTAAGTTCATTCGTTCAATTTCAACATTTCAAACATCGTAATTTTCAAAACAGCATCATTTATAAAGTGATGCGGTATGTATATTTAGTATATATCAAAACATAGTTCAATTTTAGAAACTACAGCATTTCAGAAATGCTGTTATAGGTATCTTTAGTATATTTCATCTATAGTTCAAATTTTCAGAAATTACCGCACTTCAGAAATGCTATTATAGGTATCTTTAGTATATTTCAGCCATAGTTCAAATTTTCAGAAATTGCGGCACTTCAAAAATGCGGTTATAGGCATCTTTAGTATATTTCAGCCATAATTCAAATTTTCAGAGATTACAGCACTTCGAAAATGCTGTTATAGGTATCTTTAGTATATTCAAGCAATAATTCATTAAACCACAGCATTTCTTAACCGCTATAATTTCTGTTATACCTTTTAAAACAATATTTCTTCAATTTTTCTCATTTCTAACCTATCAAACCTATTCCACTTATCAAAAATCTTTATTTGGATAATACTTAACTTATAAATTTTAATAAAATAACATTATATCCAATTTAAATTAAAATTCATTTGTCAAGTCAATACTTTATAAATTGCTTAACTTTTATTTCAACCAGTAACTTAATATTTTATTTAACATACCCATCTCCTAAATAAAATAAAATTTCCATTTATTTACTTAACTTAAAATTTCTATTTAAAAACAAATTCCTAATTTCAAGTTAAGTCATCTTTTCAAAATACGACTTTCCTTTTAATTCTTTATACATTTTTAACTTATAGAAAAATCACTATAAGTTCATTTAAATATCTACATGCAATTTAAATTAAAATGTCATATTTTTAAAATATTTATAAATTTTAGAAAATATATATATTTAACCACGGGTTTGTATAATATTTTCTAACCTAGGTCAAGTGATACGGATAATATATCATTTCAATCCATAATTTAAAAAAAGAAAATCCGGGTTCTATCATTTCAAACCCGCAATCCCAAGTAAATAAAATACATAAAAATCACTCGGGCCTATCGTTTCAGCCCATAATGATTTTTCCTTATTCTAGAGTCTGTTTGGGTACGTATCATTTCAACCCATAGTGATAAGGGAACTTGTAGTGTGAGATACAAACAGTAGAATAACAATATAACAAATAATATTATAACAGATGATGTAACAGATATAAAATCGGGTTATACATCATATAAACAGATCACGGGCATATATGAACATAGTATATCAAACATTACAATTCAAGTGGCATTGTTTCACATTTATATGTATGATTTGTCTAGAGTGAATAACTCACCTTTTTTGAAGCTAGAGATCAATTCAAAACAAAATATCCACACCCCGCAAAGCACGAAAAGGCATGACAGGATTTGAGAAGAAATAACAACCAAATTCAAATTTTGAAATCAAATAAATAAAACAAATATAAACATATGATTTAACACAAAGTAAATCAAAACAATATAAGACATGAATAAATTAGAAACAAATATGGATTCAATCAACAAGTGGGCTTGGCCACATCACCTATAGGCTCGGCCACACCCTTAAATAGCTTGGCCATGATGCTTAATGGCAACCTAGGCTCGGTTAGGGATCACCAAGGAACGACTATGGTAGGAAGAAGGGAAGGAAAAGCAAGTAGAGGCAAGGAAGGGGTGCATATAGGCTACGCTAGGGTTTTAAACTTGATTTGGTGATGGATCATTGTTCTATAGCTCACGCCTAAGTGTAGGGAAGATGATGTTCAGTCATGGAAGAGTGGGAGAGGAGGTGGTGGTCGGAATATGGTGGAGGTCGAGCATATGATGAAGAAAACAAAGAAAAAATAAAAGAAAAAAAGGAAAAAGAAAGTGGAGAGAAGCCATGGAACTTACAGTATTTTTCTTTGGATGCAAATGAATTTTTTTGGAGATGAGAAACTTCTTTTATGCGTGATTTAGTAATAGAGGAGGCGACTAGGGTTTGTGGTATGCACGGCTAGAAATAAGGAACGGCTAGGGTAGGAAATAAAGGGGCCAAGCAAATAAAGGCAAGTATTAATCAAAATGTAACCTATGTCTAATTAATACAGAGTAACGCATGTCAAATTGATTTATTTCCTAGCTATAAATAAAAGGATATACACAAGAAACATTCAATAAATAAAATAAAGTCTATACAGACAAAATATAAAATAAATAAAGGGATGGATATAGGAAAGATATAGAATAAAATGCAAAATTTAATTGCTTGCAAAACGCTGTATTTTATCCAATTAAAAAAATATCAATCAGAATTTGATGAAACGAAAAGCATAACGGATATTAGATTTATAAACAGCTTCAATTAATAAGATTGGAATTTAAAATTTAAAATTTTCAAATTTCAAATAAAAGTCAAAGTTTGACTAAAATAAAAAAAATTCATAAGTTGTTTATTTTATTGTATTTGGGAAAATAATTTATAAACAACTCCAAAATTATATTGGAAAATTTCAAAATTTTAAATAATTAAACATCAAAGTTTTCAAATAAATTAAATTTAAAAATGTTTACAAAATTTTTGGTTGTTACACAAAATCATGAGAGAAAAATTCAAATGAAAGTCAATAATTGTACAAAACTTGAAAATAAATAAATTTTCAACTTCACCTGAAAATTGATTTACTAAATTATAGGAGATTCTGTGGTATCAACATATTTATGAAATCTGTAACTTTCTAAGAGACGAATGAAGAGAACTAGATTCACAATCTTACAAACTAAAAATTAACCTCAAATTAGAAATTAGGACAAAAACTAAAAATTGAACACTCAAATTAAATGAAAAGATAGATAATAGAAATAATCTAACCTTTTAATCAAGCTTGATGGAACAAGTGGGCTAAGTTTTGTTTGGAGGTCTTTAGATTATTTTTCCATAAAAATAATAACATTGAAAGAAATTGGTAGGAAAACAATAGCCGCAAAATATGAATAAAACCATAAATAATTCAAATTGGATATGAAGTGAAAAACTATTACCGAAGTCAATAAAATTCTCTTATGATAAAAAATTTAAAGAGATCGACAAAAATTCTCGGAAAGAATTTTTAAATCGATTTGGTTAGGAGTAGAATAGTTTTTAATTGTAGCAAGCATATGAAACATGAAAATGGAAAGAGACAATATTGTAAGAAAATGAAATAGAAGTGAAAGAATTAAAAAATGATAAATGTGTGAGATGTACGTTGGTATTTCTTTTAAAATGTATAATGGGGAGATAATTTATAAAAGATTAATGGGTCCATTGGTATTTCTTCTAAGAAATAACGGTAATAAGAAAAAGTAATGAAAAAATATAGTGCAATTAAACTACTAAGAAACATGGCAACACATGGTATTTTTGAGAAAATTGAAAATTAAAAAGGATACAGGTTTAAAATCAGCTTTCATATAATATAATAGACTAATGCGGACTCGTGCTATGCATATGGATTGCAATTGTATTTTTTTTTTTTTGCAAATCTAATTGAATATTTTTTGACTAACTCAAGCAAAACCATTATTTCCAAGATATATTTTACATGTAAATATTTTTTATATTTTGAATATTCATAATTAGTTATCCTAAAAACACATTTGTATGTCATTATGTACGTCTATACAACTACACTTATGCACGATACAAAACTAAAAAAATTATGTAATGCACCTATAAGTAATTATGCAGATGCACACATTAAATTTTAAGCTGTAAGGCTAAAACATTGATTTGAAAGATCATTATTTATAAAATAAACTCATATGCAATAACTCAACTAAAGCAACTGTGTGCACATATAAAAAATAGAAAAAAGGGTTGCGTCATTTATACACTACCACTCCACG
This sequence comes from Allium cepa, assembly GCA_030765085.1. NCBI lineage: Eukaryota > Viridiplantae > Streptophyta > Magnoliopsida > Asparagales > Amaryllidaceae > Allium > Allium cepa. Next base: position 782,245,908 of record CM060941.1, on the reverse strand, counting down.
TTAATGGAAAAAATTATAAATTAATCTACATATGATTAGTAGACGTAAAAGGAACAATGTTAAACACTTATTAAAATTAGAGCCATAAAAATAATTACAACAAAGTTAAAATCTTAGGAACGTCCAATGATAATACACGATTATTCGATTTACTCTTCCACGCATTGTTTGATATCCCATAATTTCAATTAATAAGGAAACTAATATTGCTAGTCACAACAATGAAATTACAGTAAAAATATTGATATTACAATATAAAGAGTTGGAAATATTAAAATATGGAAGAAAAAATTAAATGGGATATAATGACATCCCAAATCATAAAATTGGATCTTTCTTCCATTTCTCCTTTACCGCTTTCTTGTCTTTATTAGTATCATGTAAACAACAAAAGAAGTAGAAAAAATTTAATAGATTAAGTGAAATTAGTATAAAGTTATTCAATATTCAAAATTTATAAAATTAATCGTAATCTTAGAGGAAACTCTATAACAAAAGGTATGTAAGTAATGACTTGATGTATATTATAAGGACTAGTAACTTTTGATAATAAAAAATATTAAATTAATTAAGATTTTGCAATTTAATATTGAGAGAAATTAAAAAATTTATGATTTATTAGTGAGAAAAATAATTAGAATATGATTTAATAACATTGTTTGAATGTTTTGAAAACTATTTTAAATGTAATTTGAATCGATTGAATTCATTATAAAGTTAATTTGGTTAGAATTTGCAAATAAGGAATAAATTCAATGTTGTATCAATAATGAAATTGTATGTTATTTATTTAATTGGTTTTAGTGTATAACGTGAAATCAACTATTTGTAAATAAATTTATGATCTAGTTGTAAACAATAAAATTATAATGCGATTAAATTACGTTAAAGTGATAATTGCTTATTTATCGTCTAATTATTTAATCCATTGAAATTAACTTGGAAATTTATGAAATTAAATGTAATAAATATTCCATTTATATGAGTTAAGATGATAACTATAGAATAAGAATGCAATAAAAAGTGAAATAGTGTCAAATGAATTCATATTGGTATTAGATGACCGAATAATAAGATGTCAATCAAAATAAATGAATTTATTTGGAATTTAAATTATAATTAATGAATTTATTATGATTGCAATTGAACGTTGTAATTAGTGCAATATCCAATATTAAATTTGACATTGGAAATTTGTTTTAAAAGATTATAAATTTCTAGGTAATAAAAAATGATGAAAACTGTTAACTATTAAATTTGAATGTAAAAAGTGATTAAGTTAATTTAATAATAATTTATTTAATTAACATGTATAATAACCATTTTGGCCAGTGCCTTGGATTTCCAAAAAACTGATTTCATCAGATCCGTAACAGTGAATTATTGTAGGATTTCACGTTCGGTAGCGATCGGACTTGTCATGTGCATAGGAATCAATTTAATGAATTCAATTTGAAATAAGCTGATTTTAAAAGTTAACTTCTGTATACAATGGAATTTGGATTTGAAACTAGTTGAATTAAGTTTAAAAGTATCGAAAACATCTATTTTGATATATGCGATGACCTATTTTCGTTTCGGGAATGAAACAGGCTTTTCGGGTCATTGTTATCGTCTCGACCCAATTCGATATATTATTCATTCTTATCTAGCTTGTCCATATAAATAGATTTTGTTTTTCAAACCCTAGTAGCCTTTCAGTTTATTCTATACGTACATTAACTTCTTATCTATTCCTTCCTTCCAATCGCAGAAACCCTAAATTCCAATTCAATTTCAAATTTTAAACTCTCTAAACTATATGGAATTACATATCGTTGGAAAGCTCTCGACGAGTGCAACCTTTTGCTGCAATTCGTTTTTATAATCAAATCACTATTTGGCCAGAAATTGGTGATCTTTCTCAACCTTTTGTTTCTAGGGTTTCGTGATTTGACGGCAGATCTTCGACTAATTGTCGATAAGGAAGTGTTGTAGCATCGAGGCCAATTAGGGTAGTGCATCGACCTAAGTTGTTGGCGCCAGAAGCTCACGAGATCACTGAAGTTTGATGATGACTGACCGAATTTCGACCACGGGCCGGCTGCTTTTAGAGGCGACACAGCGATCGAGGCTTGGGGTGTTGGGTGTGGCTCTGGATGGTGGTCACGGCGGAGTTCTCAGAAGGTGTCAGAGGCGAGCAGGGTAGCAGCGGAGTTGGGCAGAAGATTGGCGGTTGCTTCGTGTCGAGCACGATCTGTAGATGGGCTAGGGTTTCAGAGGTTATGAATTTACTATTTTGTCCTAGCCTATATTTTATTTTTAATTTAAATTCAAACGTTCTAACCTCTATAACATTTGAATACGAACTCGGATTTGGATGCAGTTTTCTCCGTTTGCGATCGTATCGAGATTTCATACATCATGGAACTGGTTTGACAATATTCAGAGATTATTAGATTTTTGGGCTATTTTTGGATTTTAAACCATTGAAAAATCAAAGGTGAATGTTTTAACTGACTCATGACTGCTAAACTATCTTATGTTAGATAAATTAAATTTATAATGTGAATAGAAATTGATTGTTGTTTGGTACATTTAAATTGCCATTCCAGTTAAATCTGAATTTTATTGAATTGAATTGCCATTTAAATTAATATTTAAATTTAATTGCCAGCTGAATACTAGATATTGATAACCATTTTATTTGTTGTGATCAATTGATTGATTTGAATGATGATTGTGGTGGATGTTTAATTGTTGACATTTGGATGAATTGATATTACATTTATTTGGTATGTTGTTATCAAACTGAAAGTTTCCTTAGTATTGTTAGGAAATCACTATGGGTTGAAATGGTACATACCCAAATGGACTTATAGATTAGGAAAAATCGTTATGGGTTAGAATGATAAACTCGAGTGATTTTATGGATTTTGAACTTTTCTTGGGATTGTGGGTTGAAATGATATATATACCCATAAATTTAACTACTGCGGGTTGAAATGACATATACCGTATCACTTGACCATAGGGTAGAAAATTATATACGGACACCCGATTGGTTAAGTTAAATGATTTTAAATCTTTAATTTTGAATCCAATTAAATGATATTATGAAATAAAATTTGATTTATATGAATTGAGTTATTTAAAAATTCCAAGCTTTAAAAATGTTGGAATTAAATTTGGTCTAAATGAATTGTTTAAAGAATTTAAATTGAAATCTTAAAGTTGGATTTTGAAATAAAAATGAAATTTTCAAAAATTGAGATATTGTAAACGTTTGAATATTTAAACTTTGAAATCTATTGAATTTGAAGTGGTTTAAATTTGTAGTTCAAATATGGATTTGAAATCGATATAGATTGAAATGGTTTTAATGAGAATTTGAATTGAAAGATTAGAATTGAGTTTTGTTAATTTGAAATCTGGATATGGCCCAAATTTGTTGGGAATGGAAAAGTAGTTTAATTTGATATTATTTTAAAATTAATTATTTTAATATAAACCATTTAAAAATCTATTATTTTAAGATTTAGATTATTTGGATTTTCAACTATTTATAAAATAAACCATTTTATATTGAACTATTTTAACTGTTTAAAATCATTAAACTATTTTAAAACTATTATAAACTATTTCTAATATATTAACTCTTTTAATATATAACCTATTTTAATATACAAACTATTCTAATATATAACTTATTTTAATCTATAACCTATTTCTAAAATATAAATATTTTTAATGTATAACTAATCAATATATAGACTACTTTCAATATTCAAATTGTTTAAAGTTGGAGCTGTTATGATTTAGATTTAATTGATTCAGATGCGAATATTTCGATATGATGGTTTACCTATTTTTGTGGTTATGATTTTTAAACGAATATGATTTAAGGTGAATAATGATTTCAAAAGTGAATATGATTTTGAAATGATTATGATTTGGAAGTGAATAGGATTTTGAAGTAAATAACGGTTTCGAAAGAGATATGATTTTGAAATGAATATGATATTTTGATATTAAGTGTGAACTGTTTGAAATGTAAAAGAATGAACCGGTGTGAAATGAGCGTTTGGTTGTCAAAGAGACCGGGACCAGATATTGCCATACTCTCTGCCAATACCCAAAATCTCTTTAACAACCGTGCATGTGGTGGAGAATCTAGAATGAAGTAGGATGGTTTGGCGAACGCTAGTTTATGAGGTATGGACGCAGCCCTGACCCCCTCGGGTCAGCTTGATATGATTAAAACAGGAGCTATACATGGGCCAAGTGAGGTCACACCTCTGATCGGACATGCTTCTTCAAAACTATATATGTTGCTTTGCGATTGTTTTGGCGGCCACCCCTCGATTTGATTATGGAAGTGTGTTCCGAGGTGGGCGATAGTAGCTACCATGCGTTACCACTAGTCCGGTTCCGCAAACGATAGTATCCTACCCTAGGATTGCCTCGTGTGCCTTGCCATATGCCTTATCGAGCTCACTATGAGTTTTTTTGTGTCATACACTATGAAATGCCATCTAATAGCCCTCCAGTTTATGGAGGAATTACGGTACCGTATAGACTACGACATTTATAAAAATGTGTTAATGGGGATATGGTAACTCCTTAACACTATTTTAATACTTTACCTTACTGATAGACATATTATAATAGGGTATTGTACTATATAGTAAATAGTTTAACAGATCCTTGGGAGATGGAGTCCCGAACATCTTTTAAGTTACTGCATGCACACCAGACACTGAATAAAAGATATAAAATACTGTAAACATCTATGAAGCCGTTGCACTCATATTTATTTACTGTTGATTTAACTTACATAAGATCTTTTAGTTCTGACTCGAATGTTTTGTCTTTTCATTATGCTTGGGTCAGCCTGAGTATTTCAGCATCAAAGATTTTATTTCTGGAGGATGAAGACGAAGATTATATACTATCTATTATATATATTCCACTACATCATGTTGTTCCGCTGCATTATTTATTTCTTTCGGCTATATTGTATAACTCTGATCTATACTGTAAAAGTATAATCATGTGTTATTTGTAAAACAGCTTCATAACTGTTTATTTTATTATTATATTTTGTCGTTCCGTTGTGAGATTCTGTGCTGTGTTTTCCCTTCTTTTCTATTATTTTCTTATTTACCCCATTAACAATCCTACCTTTTGAATAGTTTGAGTTGATGTGTATGTCGATTTAAACCGTCAAAAAATGTGGGTCATTGCATTTGGTATCAGAGCTTTGGTTTAGTGATAACCTTTGCTTTGTGTGGTCTGACTCATTAGAGATAGGGCAGCAATACCGTAGAATGAGTCTGTCTAAGTGTATATATATGAGAGAGCATACTTGTAATTGTTCTAAAAATGTTTATATATTGTGTTAATTTTTGTTTGGTTAGTATTAATAAATTCCGGTGGGTACATAGGACACTATGACATCAATAGGGATTTCTAAACACCTGTAGGGCAAACCGACATAATATTGTTTTTAAAATATAGGCAAGTGAAATAATTTTACTTAGTATTATATTTTGCATATAAAAAAATAAATTTTATAAATGGATATAGTTGTATGTGATATATTTGTTTGTTAGGAAAGGAAATTTTATAAATATTGGTTGGCAAATAAAATTTACAAATAAAGTAAATTAGAATTGGAAATTTAAGAACTTAAGTCCCGGGATTTTGAAATTGTTTTTCAAAGATTTTAGAATATAGTATTAGAATTTTTTATAAGTATTTTCAGATATAAATATTTTCAATGCAATTTGAAAGAAATGTTTTAAAAGAATTTTAAAAGAAAATAAGTCATGTACTCCTATCTTTTGCCACTAAAAAATAATTTCGGTGATGACGGCCGCGTCGTCGACATTCATTTTCGAGTTTCAAAGTGAGAAGACCACTGTAGTAGCTTTGCTACAAATTTGTTTTGATAAACAAATTTTAATTTTATTTTCTTATGTATGATTTGATATATAAAAGCCATGAGTATTATGCGTCTATATATATATAGACACACACACACACACATAATTTTAAATGATTTGAAATGGAACCCGATATTTAATTCTTAAGTTTCTATAAATTAGAGAATTCAATTTTTGTAATGATGTGGAATCTTAACTATTTTAATAATTGAAAACTTCTAAAAATTAATAATAAGAGATTAGATGCTAAGTGATTCATGATGTATATAAGAAGTTTGAAATTCGTAATTTGTACATCAAAAGATATGGAAATTTAGAAGATGCAATTATTGGACATTTTGTTAACTAAAATGAATAAGATAAACTTGTGTAACATTTAATTACATTCTTAAAACATATATACATAATTTACCAGAAATGTTTAAAAAGTTGTAATGTTAAATAGCAATATGTAATAGAATATTATACAAGTAAAATTTAAGTAATGAAGTGTTCAAATAAAATTATTTCTAAAAATAAGAATTTTGACGTACAAGAAATGTTATAAGCATAAGTTGATATTGTGAAATGATAATAATTAAATTGAATAGTAAAAGGTTAATACTATTTAAATAAATGAGTATAAACTTAAGAAAATGACTGAAATGATTCACGGATGAATGTTAATATTAAAATGGATATCAAGGAATATAAGTGAATAATAAATGTGAAACAAACTGAAATAAAATGTACGTAATAGTTAAATAATGAATTCATCTATTATTTCAAATATTGAATGGAAGACAACATATGTAAGTAAATGAATGTAAATTAATGAAAAAAATGACATTGTATGAATGAATAAAAATAAATAAAATAGCAAATAGGGAAACTGATTGAATAAACTTAAATAATATTTACAATTCATCATTGTTTGGCTGATGGGAAGTTTGGGAAGGATACTTCAAATTGCTTAAGGACGTATGATTAATCTATTAAGTAATTATCTTAAGCTGTTGAGCGTAGGGTACATTTGATAGTTTGTTTATCGCCCTTGTATAATGAAATGTTTCTAAACTAAACAAACCCATTATTTTTGGATTGTTATGGATGTATGGTTAATTCCTTTGTTGCATATGATGGTTGTGTTGTTTTGTTTGCATATGATTATTTCAGACTGTTTTTTTGCGCGCTATTAATTGAAACAACTAAATATTTCTCTTGTATACAATTCCCACTATTTGGAGACTGTAAGTTAAATACGGGTTTATGAAAGCAATACTACTGCTTTTGGTTTCGTAAATAAAGTTGTTTACCCGACAAATAAGTATGTTTTCGGATTACGGTTTTATAGCGATATTTTATTTTTTTCTCCCATGGTTTGGGATGATCTACTTTTGAAATATGATATATATATATATATATATATATTGTTCTTATTGATATTATTATTTTCCAGACCTATCCGTACAAAGGAGACTCTACCGAAATTTTTCGTGAATTTAGGACTTAGAAAATTTTGTGAAAATGAAATATTTTCAAACTTTTATTAAACATGGATATGGAAGATTTTTGAATAAAATATATATGTTCTTAATTCCTACTTTTCCTTTTCGAGGACGAAATGTTTTGAGTGGGGGAGAGTGTAAGGACCCATAATTTTTTATAATTAAAAATATTAAATTAATTAAGATTTTGCAATTTAATGTTGAGAGAAATTAAAATTTTATTATTTATTAATGAGAAAAATAATTAGAGTATGATTTAGTAATGTTGTTTGAATGTTTTGACAAATATTTTTAATGTAATTTCAATTGATTGAAATAATTGTAAACTTAATTTGGTTAGAAATTGCAAAAAAATCAATGTTGTATTAATAATGAAATTGTATGTTATTTTATTTAGTTGGTTTCAGTGTATAATGTAAAATCAATTATTTGTACGTAGATTTATAATCTTGTTGTAAACAATAAACTTATAAATGCGATTAAAATACGTAAAAGTAACAATTGCTTATTTATCGTCTAATTATTTAATCCGTTGAAATTAGTTTGAAAATTTATAAAATTAAATGTAATTAAATATTACATTAATTTGATTTAAGATTATAACAGTAGAATAAAAATATAATAAAAAGTGAAATAATGTCAAATGAATTCATATTGGTATTAGATGATTGAATAATAGGATGTAATCAAAATAAATGAGTTTTTTTGAAATTTAAATTATAATTAATGAATTTATTGCAATTGCAATTGAACGCTGTAATTAGGGCAATATTTAATATTAATTTGACATGGGAAATTCGTTTTAAAAGATTATAAATTTCTAGGTAATCAAAAATGATGAAAATTGTTAACTATTGAATTTGAATGTGAAAAGTGATTAAATTAATTAATAATATTTATTTAATTAATGTGTATAGTAGCCATTTCGGCCGCTGTCTTATATTTCGATGAAATCAGTTTCATCAGATCCATAACAGTGAATTATTGTAGGATTTCAAGTTTTGTAGCAATCAGACTTGTCGTTTGATCCTACGGGCTCGAAATGCGTACGAATCAATTTAATGAATTCAATTTAAATAAGTTGATGTTAAAAGCTAACTTTTGTATACAATGGAATTTGGACTTGAATCTAGTTCCATTGAGTTTAAAAATATCGAAAACATCTATGTCGATATATGGAATGACCTATTTTCGTTTCGGGAACAAAACAAGCTTTTTGGGTCGTTGTTATCGTTTCGACCCAATTCGATATGTTATTAATTCTTATCTAGCTTGTCCATATAAGTAGATTTTTTTTTCAAAACCTAGCATCCTTTCAGTTTATTCTGTACGTACATCAGCTTCTAATCCGTTCCTTCCTTCCAATGGCAGAAACCCTAAATCTCAATTCAATTTCAAATCAAAATCAATTTCAAAAATTTAAACTCTTCGAACTACATTGAATTATATATCGATGGATAGCTCTCGACGAGCGCAACCTTCTACTGTAATTTGTTTTTTCAATTGAAGCACCGTTTGGCCAAAAATTGGCGATCTTTCTCAACAGTCCGTTTCTAGGGTTTCGTGATTTAAAGGCAGCTCTTCGACTAATCGTTGATAAGGGTGTGCTGCATCGTAAAGTCCAATTAGAGGAGTGCATCGACCTAAGTTGTTGGGTGTCAGAAGGTCACGAGATTGCTGAAGTTTGATGATGACTGGCTAAACTTCAACCACGGTCGGGCTGTGTTGGGAGGCGACGTGGCGGACGAGGCTAGGGGCGTTGAGTGCGACTTGAGGTTGTGATCACGGCGGAGTTCTCAGATGGGGTCGGATGTGAGCAGGGTAGCGGTGGAATTGAGTGGAAGGTCGGCTGCTGCTTCATGTCGGGCACGATCTATAATGGGCTAGGGTTTCAGAGGTTATGAATTTACTATTTTGCCCTATGCTATATATTGTTTTTAATTTAAATTCAAACATTCTAATCTCTGTCATTTTTTCATACGAACTCGGATTTGGATGTGGTTTTCTCCGTTGTGATCGTATCGAGATTTTGGATCATATGAAACTAGTTTGGCTGTATTCTGTGACTGTTAGATTTTTGGGCTATTTTTGGATTTTAAATTATCGAAAAATCAAAGGTGAGTTTTAACGACCTACTGTTTTGGACGGTTTAAATCAACGATAAATCACATACGTCAGACTCAAACCTTTCAAAATGGAGGATTATCATGGGGTAAATAAGAAAAAGCAAAGAAAGAAAGAAACAAACACAAAATCTCACAGCGAAATGACAAAATATAATAATCAAATAACAGTACATGAAGTTTTTTTACAAATAACAATTACACTTTTACGTACAGATCAGAGTTACATACAATAGAGATAAATAAATAATGCAGCAGAACAACATGTTGCAGTGGAGTAAATAATAATATACAATCTTCATCTTCGTGCTCCAGAGATAAATGGTCTTCGACACACTAAAAAGCTCAAACTGACTCGAGCGAATTGTAAAGACAAAACATTCGAGTCAAAACTAAAAGATCTTATGTAAGTTAAATCAATAGTAAATAAATATGAGTATAATGGCGTCGGAGATGTTTACAGAGTCTAACATCTCCTATCTAGTGTTTAACATGAGTGCAGTAACTTAAGAGGTGTTCGAGATTACCGTCTCCTAAGGATCTGTTAAACTATCTACTATGTAGTACAAAACACTATTATAATATGTCTACAGTAAAGTAAACCACTAAAAAAGCGTTAAGGCGTTATCCACATCCCCGTTAACACATTTTATATATTTCCATAGTCTTTACAATACCATTAGCTCCACCAAACTGGTGGTTTACCCAGAGGGCACTCTATAGGTATGGTACAAACAAACTCGTAGTTGGCACGATAAAGCATGTGACAAAGCACGCGAGGCATTGTCAGGGAAGGATTATACCATTTGCACTCCTGGACTTGTGTTAGCAGCTGCTACCGCCCACCTCAGAATACACTTCCATAATCAAATCAATGGGTGGCCACCAAATCAATCACAAAGTCATAATATGGTATTGAAGAAATGTGCCCGATAGGACGTGCGACCTCACTTGGCCTGGTATAGCTTCTATTTTAGCCACATCAAGCTGACTAGCGGGAGTCAAGGTTACGTAAATACCTCATATAGCATCGTTTGCCTCACCATCCTACTTCATTCTGTAATCTCCACCATGTACACAATTGTTAAAGTTGTTTTCGATATTGGTAGAGAGTAATACAATATCCGATCCCGGTTTCATTAACAACCAAATGCTTATTTCACACCGGATGTTCTTTTAAACTTCCAAACCATTTCATAATTGATATCAAAATATCTTATTTTCAAAACTATGTCACATCCAGAATCATATTTACTTTTGAAATCTTATTCACTTTCGAAACTATATCACCTTTGAAATCATATTTTCAAATCATCATTTTACTCAAATAATATCATTTCACTAGAAAATATCATTTCGAATCCTAACTTAGATTATAACATCATTTTACCACATCTGCTTTTAAATCAAGGATTTAAATATAAACACTTCAACTTTACACGGTTTGGAATTAAGAAAGTAGTTTAGATAGTTATAAATAGTTTAAGTAGTTTAGCATGGATTAAATAGATTAAATAGATTTAAAATAGATTAATAGATTTAAAAATAGATTAGACAGATTAAAAAAGATTAATATATTTAAAATAGATTATTAGATTTAGAAATAGATTAATTAGATTTAGAAATAGAATAATTAGATTTAAAATAGATAAAATGGGTTAATTAATTTAAAATAGGTAAATTGATTAAATGGGGTTTAAATAGATTATAATAGATTAAAATAAATTAAAATAGTTTAAATTGATTAAATTGTTTAAAATAGTTTAAAAATATATTAAATTAGATTACTAGTGGAAATTCTTAATAATCAGGATTTTTAAAATGATATATCTTTAAACAACTTATATCAAAATAATAAATTTGAAATTAACATCAAATTTAACTATTTCTTCCATTTCAACAAATCTGGACCATATCCAGATTTGAAATCAAAAACCCAATTTCAAATCTTGAAATATCAATTTACGCTATTCCAGTTTCAGTAGATTTCAAAGTTACAATTTCAATGTTTCAATAACTCTATTGCGATAAATTTCATTTATACTTCAAAATCAACTTATAATTTTAATGTAAAACCTTAAGCATTTCACTTAAAACAATTCCAAAATTTCAAATTAAATTCTTTAAACAATTCGTTTAAAACAATTCAGTTTATACAAACCAAATTCTATTTCAAAATATCATTTAACAAAATTCAAAGTTTAAGGATTTAAAATCATTTAATTTAACAAATCTGGTGTCCGTATATAATTTTCTACCCTATGGTCAAGTGATACAGATATTTTTCATTTCAATTCACAAATAATTTGAATTTTATAGGTATATATTATTACAACCCGCAATCCTAAATTTTACTTCAAATCCACGAAATCGCTCGAGTCTATCATTTAACCCACAATAAATTCTCCCTAATCTATCAGATAATTCGGGTATGTATCATTTCAACGCATAGGGAACTTGTAGTGTTATAACAATACAAACATAACATCCAGTCATCCAATATCAACAATCAAACATCTGTTACAATTATCATTCAAACCAATCAATAAACAATAACAAGTGACTGATTATCAATAATAGGTACTAACTGGCAGTTTTGAATTTAATATGAAATTAATGGTAATAATATTCAATAAAAGTCAGATTTAACTAAAATGACAATTTAAACATCGAAATATCTACCAATCAATTTCTAATTGCATCATAAATTCAATTTAATTAACATAAGATAATCTAGTAGTTGTGAGTGGGCCAAAACACTCACTTTTGATTTCAAGTCGATTTAAAATCCAAAATAAGGCCCAAATTTAAACTATCTCAGAATTCATCCAAACTAGTTCCATAATGTCTGAAATGTCGATACGATCGTGTCGGAGCAAACTGCACGTAAATCCAACCTCGTATGTAAAAGTTATGCATATTAAAACATTTGAATTGGAATTTTAAAAAAAACAAAAAAAGATTACCATCATACCCAAGTCACGCCATCCCATCGAAATACGTCTCAACTGAAACCCTGAGCAAAAACCATGAACGCAACCATCAAGAACGAAGCCGCTAGCATGCCATAGTTCGTCGCTGCTAGAGGCGCTTCAGCCCTTACTAGAGGCTGCCGCGACCTCCACTTTCGACTGCAATGATGATCCATCCCACAAAGAGATGCAGCCGCCATCGTTTTATCTAAACCTAAACAAATTTTTCCAGGTGATCCAACCATCTATTTGACAAACGTTGGCTCTGATGTACTACACACGACCCTGTCCACATGGCCGTACCCGGGATTCGACGATCGGTCGACGTTTATCAAAATCTGATGAACGGTCGAGATTTAATTGTCAATTTCTGGCCACAAATGAACCAAATCGAAAAACAAATAACTATAGTAGATTGCGCTCGTCGAGAGCATCAAATTGGTATATAATATGCCATGCTTTGAAGAGTTTGAATTTTTGACATTTATTTTGATTTGAAATGCAATTGGGATTTAGGGTTTCATATTCTGTCGTTTGAGAAGGAGGAATTGGTAGAAGTATAGTACATACACAAATAAGAATGAGAAACAAATAGGGTTTATAACTGTCTATATATAGGCAGATCCAAATTAGAAATGAATGGACCAGATTGGATTGATCGAAGCGACTACGCGACCCAAAAAGCCCGTTCTGAACCCGAAACGAAAATAGGTTATCCCATGTATCAAAATAGGTGTTGTTGATATTTTTAAACTCAATAGAACAGGTTTCAAGTCATAGTTCCATTGTATGAAGAAGTTGGCTTTAAAATCAGCTTATTTCAAATTGATTTCTACACGTTTCGAGTATGTACGATCAAACGACAAGTCCGATCGTCACAAAACTTGAAACTTTACAATAATTCACCGATACGGATCCAATGAAACCGGTTTCGTCGAAATCCGAGACAGCAGCCAAGATGGCTATTTTCACATTAAATAAATAAATTATTATTAAATTGATTAAATCACCTTTTCATTTAAAATTTAATAACTACCAATTTTTATCATTTTTTATTACTGAACGGTTTATAATCTTTGAAAACAAATTTCCATATCAACTTAATGTTAAATATTACAGTAATTACAATGTAAAGTTTCAACTATAAATTCATAATTATAATTTAAAATCCCAATAAATTCATTTATCTTGATTTCACTCTTATTATTAAATCAATTATTGCCTTATGGACATAATTGATATCACTATACATTTTATTACATTCACATTTTGTGGTTATCGTCTTAACTCGTATTAACGTAATATTTAATTACCTTTAATTGCAATTTATTTCCAATTTGATTCAACAAATCAAATAAATGGGTAACAATTAACAATTACGTTTTTACTTAGTTTAATCACATTTATAAGTTTATTATCTACAAACAAATGTTATAACTACTTACACAACGCCGATTTTATTCAATCACAATTAATTACATATTTTCTCACCAATCAGTATAACATTTAAATTATTTCCTTTACAATCTATAACTAATTTTTATGTTTAAAGTTATTTTAATTTATTGAAATTGCGTTAGAATAATTATCAAATACCTTAAATTTACAATACTAACATTACATTCCAGTTATTTCTCTTATTATTAAATCTTAAAATTTTTATGTTTCACAACATTAAATTCCAAAACTTATCTAATTAATAATTTTAATTATCACAAATTACGTGTCGTTACATGAGTGTTTTAACCCACTCACGACTACTAAACTATCTTATGTTAGTCAAATTAAATTTATGATGTGATTAGAAATTGATTGATTGTTGTTTGATATATTTAAATTATCATTCCAGTTAAATCTGAATTTTATTGAATTGAATTATCATTTAAATTAATATTGAAATTTAATTTCTAATTAAATACATGATATTGAAAATAGTTTGTTTGTTGTCATTTATTGGTTGATTTGAATGATGATTGTGATGGATGTTTAATTTTTGACATTTGGATGATTTGATATTATATTTATTTGGTTTGTTGTTATCACGCTGCAAGTTCCCTTAGTATTGTTAGGAAATCACTATAGGTTGAAATGATACATACCCGAATGGACTTATAGACTAGGAAAAAATCATTATGGGTTGAAATGATAAACGCGAGCGATTTTATGGATTTTGAATTTTTCTCGGGATTGTGGGTTGAAATGATATAGACCTGTAAATTTGAATTTATTGCGGGTTGAAATGATATATATCTGTATCACTTGGCCATATGGTAGAACATTATATAAGGATACCGGATTGGTTGAATTAAATGATTTTAAATCTTTAAATTTTGAATACAGTTAAATGATATTTTGAAACAAAATTTGATTTATACGAATTGAATTATTTTAAAATTCCAAGCTTCAAAAATATTGAAATTGAAATTGGTTTAAAAGAATTGTTTAAAGAATTTAAATTGAAATCTTAAAGTTGGATTTTGAAATATAAATAAAATTTATCAAAAATTGAGTTATTGTAAACTTTTGAATATTTAAACATTGAAATCTATTGAATTTAAAGTGGTTTAAATTTGTAGTTCAAACATGGATTTGAAATCGATATATATATATATATATATATATTGAAATGGTTTAATTGAGAATTTGAATTGAAAGATTAGAATTGAGTTTTGATGATTTGAAATCTGGATATGGTCCAAATTTGGTGGAAATGGAAAAAATAGTTTAATTTGATATTATTTTCAAATTAATTATTTTAATACAAACTGTTTAAAAATCTTTTTTTTAATTCATATTATTTATATTTTCAACTATTTACTATATAAACCATTTCCAATAATCAAAACATTTTATATTAAACTATTTTAACTGTTTAAAATCCTTAAACAATTTAAACTATTAAACTATTTTAAACTATTATAAATGATTTCTAATATATTAAATCTTTTAATATATAACCTACTTTAACATACAAACTATTCTAATATATAAACTATTTTAATCTATAATTTAATTTTAAAATATAAACTATTTTTAATGTAAAACTATCTCAATATATAGACTACTTTAAATATTCAAATTATTTAAAATTCGAACTGTTATGATTTAGATTTAGTTGATTCAAATGCGAATATTTCAACATGGTGGTTTAACTTATTTTTGTGGTTATGATTTTTTAAACGAATATGATTTTTAAATGAATATGATTTAAGGTGAATAAGGATTTGTAAAGTAAATATGATTTTGAAATGATTGTAATTTGAAAGTGAATAGGATTTTGAAGTAAATAATGGTTTTGAAAGTGATATGATTTTTGAAATGAGTATGGTATTTTGATATAAAGTATGAACTGTTTGAAACGTAAAAGAACCAACCGGTGTGAAATAAGCATTTGGTTGTTAAAGAAACTGGGATCGGATATTAACATATCTCTGCCAATACTGAAAACTACTTTAACAACCATCCATGTGGTGGAAAATCCAAAATGAAGTAGGATGGTTTGGTGAATGCTACTGTATGTGATAGAATGCGGCCCTGTCACCCTCGGGTCAACTTGATATGACTAAAACAGGAGCTATATTTAGGCCAAGTGAGGTCGCACCTCCGCTCAGACATGCTTCTTCGATACCGTATTTGTTGCTTTATGATTAATTTGGTGGCCACCTGTAACAACCCACATATTTTACGATTATATATTTAAATGTAGCATTGTTAGTTGAATTTAAAGTCCGAAATGTGACTTTCTTTAAACGGTCGAATCCGGAATCGGGACCACTTCCATTGAGTCCAGAACGGAATTAGCGACCTTTTTGAGTATACACATAGATATGTTTGGAGATGATTAGAATTTTGATATTTTCATTTGGGGATTTGGGTTTGGGTTTCAGCCCACTAACCTAATAAGAGAACCCAACTCCTCTACCTAATAAATCCAACTCCACTCCTCTTCATTCATTCATAACATTTCCTAACACTCAAGAAAAAGGAAAAATGGAAGAAAATAGAGAAGATTAGAAATTCCTAAGCCCTAGTTCTCTTAGGAAATTTAATTTTTAACTCTAAAAATCAAAGAGAAGCTTAGGTAAGCATCCTCTTCATCTTCTCCATCTCAATCTCTCTTCAATTTTCATAAATTCCTATAACATAACTTAGGAAAAATTTCACCTTTGGTAATAGATTGAAGAATCTAGAGGTGTACTGAAGAGGAATTAATCCTGCTTTGTTTAAAAGCTTCTCATTCGTTGTTTTTGGGTTTGAAAGGTGAGTTCTTGAACTCACATCTATGTCTATAGCTTTCATTGTTGTTAGGTATGAATTCCTAACATCTATTCACGTTCATTTGTTTTTTATTTGAATTGATTTGGTGAATTTTTCAATTTTGGCGTTTTGAAGTCAAAATCTTTAAAAAATCCTATCTTGAATGTTTGGACATGTTATTAGGGGTGTATCGAAGAGCCTATAAGGTTGGGTTGTCGTTTGCATAAATTCCTAGCCTCCATCGCTCGTCCGATCGCTTCCGAATCGATTTGACCATCAGTGGCCTAGGCGAATTCTACCCAGGCCGACGTGACCAGACGTTTGGTTAAAGAACTCAGACGTCTGGTTATGGTCCCTGTAGAAAAAAAAATAAAAAAAAAATATACACGGTAGGATAAAAATGGCCATGTCCTCGACTAGACGTCTGGTTAGCCTATACCAGACATTTGGATGCCTTTAGATAGAAAAAAAGAGCAACGTAAAATAAAAAATGGCCGAACCACAGTTCAGACTTCTGGTCATGCAAGGTCAGACATCTGGTCCTGTTTCCTTTTGACCATTTTGCCTATTTGAGAGTGGATTTCCAATTTTTATCGATTTGTATTGATCCAATTAGTTGTTGACATTAATTATCGACTTTGATGGCTTATTTTCTAGAGTTTTGGGAATGTCCATTTGATGGATTTGATATCGATTTTTATGGTTTTAATTTAGGTTGTCGAATGTGGATTTTTCATGATAGATTGTTTTTACAATCATTTATGTGATTTGTCACTTTAAAATACAAAAGGTTTTTATACTAGTAGTAAATCCTAAAAACTCTTTCACAAAAACGATTTCAACACTATTTTTAAGACAAAGCTTGTTTTTAAAACCGTTTTCCAATCTATTAGTATATACAAACCTTTACCTCATTTGTATGAGAAATCTAATTAAACGACTTAGCAAAACACGTGGTATTAAACGCTTGCATTTACTTCGTCGATTAATTCTTGGACTTGTACGATTGAACTCTTGTGACAATTTTCGAGTGGAAATCTACAATTTGTTCGTAAATATTTAAGTTAAGCCAGTGGTTATGGGACATGAAGCTAAACTCATTTATTTACTAGCTTAGTGTAATTCACACTTCTTCTTGATCAACGATGATCATTTTATGATTTAGACTAGCGATGGGTGATGTCTCTTTGTCCGCGTGGGGGACTATACCCCATCTGTTGAGCTTCCTCTCATTTATTTATAGGCTAGCGACCTATGGATTTTATGGAGTTAGGTTCATCGGGTGCACTGTTGTATTACGTCATTGTTTCGAATTATTTGAGTTTCAGGTTCATCGAACGTACAGTTGTACTACGTCGTTATTTTGGATTATTTGAGTATCGGGTTCCTCGGATATACCATTGTACTACGTCGTGCACCGGCTGTATGGATAGTGACCATGGGATAGCGATCCGTTTATGATACATGTGTTGGTGAGTTTTCAAGCTCCCGTTTGTGAAAGGCCTCCCCTTTTATGTTTTCTGGATTTCTAATAATTGATTTTTGGAAATTGTGTTTCATCAATTTTTGCGATTGGCATTGATATATTTTGTCAATGTTTTAGGTTTGGTGAAGAAGCTAAAGAATGTGATATTCTATTTGAATATTTGAGGAGATTTGAAATATTGTATGATTTTTGTTATTATCCAATATATGCTTGTCACGGTATGGAATTATTGTTATCATACATTTTTGTCATATCTCTTATATTATCTCATCTTGTACGATATTTATAGCTAGACTGATCCGTTTATTATCTTTCTTCTTAAATAATACTCGGGTCAGACCGAGGTGTTACAGGTGCTACCACTTGACTTCTTAGCAGAGACTAGCTTCTGACTTTTGGCTAACTACTTTATCTTAGTAGTTTTTGCTTTTATACATTTGAGATAGAGTCTCCTTGATGTATACTTATTCTTTTGTGATGTAGTGGATTTTGTATGACCACTACTTTGATGTACACTTCAATATGTTATGTTCATATCATTTTCCGCCTTAGTGATATGAATATCTGTGACTAAATTTGTGTTGTGCTTATTTTATATTGTTTCCGAAGGCCACATGGCCACTGTGTAGTAGCTTTGAGGTTGTATTTGATGTGTCAGATTTTCTCTTGAAATGAAATGCATGGCATACTATCGGATATACCGGTACTCATTCAAAGCAATTACATAGATGGTTGCTCCTCAACAGCCTTATTCTTCGTGCTAGTCGACGATATTATCAAGCACTGTCCTTGGCTAGTGTGAGTATAGAGCTAGGGCATCACAGCTTGGTATCGGAGCCAAACTTCGGAACAATGTAGAATAATCTAGCAAGGATCTTTGCCCTCGGTCTCTCTTAGGAATCGTGCCTTAGGATTTAATTTGAGTCTTATGACCCGTTCTATCCTATTTTCTTTTGTGATGCCTTTTTTTATCAATCAAGTTCGTTTGATATTCATTCTAAGAATAACCTTTTTCCTCTTCTTTCTTTCTTTTTTAAAGAAGAGAAATGGTTAGACCAGGCCATTCAAGTGCCGGTCAATCCAGTGCTACTCCTCAAGATGGTGTATTCATGTCTGCCCAACAGCTTTTAGATCTTGTAAAGAATTCCCAAGCTGCCGGACCCATTCCAGAGCCTACTCATCCTAAATCTAGGTTTGCACGCTTGTACAGTGATTATACCAATTTAGATGGAAGGCCATATAAGGGTTTCGTAAGCGTTATAGAAGTCCAAGCTTGGCTTACAACATGCGATTTCATCTTTTCTCGCATGAATCTTGTGGATTTACATCGAGTCCAAGTGGCTTCTAGCATGCTCCAGGAGAGGGCATTTGATTGGTATGAGCTTTTGATTTTGAAAATTGTTAAAGCGGATCTTACTTAGGAGTAATTCTGAGAAAGTTTCGAGTTAAAGTTTATACCAAAAGCTGAAAAGGTAACTTTAGCTCGACGCTTTATTGACCTTGTTCAAGGTGAATCTTCCGTGACAGATTATGTAGCATCTTTTGAATCCCTCTCTAAATGTGGGGTCAGTATATTAATACCACATTAAAAAAATTCAAAGGTTTATCTATGGTTTAACTAAGAACCTCAAAAAGGCTTTAATTATGAAACTAGAAGTTTTTTTTGATCAACTTATTGATATCGCTCTACGACTTGAAGAGGCCGATAAAGAAAGTGATGTTGAAGTTGTGGGTGCCAAACAAAACTTCAGCATCAACAAGAAGAGGCCTATTAAGTTCAAAGGCCCTAATCCCTACAAGAAAGGGAAGCAACCAACTTCAGTAGCAAAGACTCCTACCTCTAGTCGTGGGTAATGCCACAATTGTGGTTCTAAGGACCATTATGCAAATAGGTATCCGAAACCGCTTTTTCGTTGTTATTGCAAAAGTTCGGGTCATCTTTTATCTTCATGTCCCAAACTTCAAGGCAAGAAAGAGGGAAAGTTGAACGTTGTGAAAGTGCGTAGTAACACTTCTCTTAGTCAATGTATTTCTCATTCTGTCCTTGATGGCATTATTATATTTCGTGATCTTCCTATTCGAGTTCTTTATGATACGGGTGTATCTCACACTTTTATATCAAAAGAACTTGTTGACGTTTTGTCTTTAAATGTTATGGGTTTGATGACTTCATTGAGAATTGCAAATCCGGTTGGTGGATCTACAATACTCGGTTTACTTTGTAAAAAGTCGAGATTATTTTATGTAATTATGCTTTCCAAGCCGATTTTCATGTTATGCATTACTTAAGTTTCGAAATGATTTTGGGAATGGATTGGCTTAATCGTTATGAAGCCCACATCCTATGTCCCGAGAGGACTATCCATCTTCGACATCCCCAATCTATAAAGCAGATTTCTATTGTTCTAAAAAATTCAGATTCTAATTCGGCGGCATCCTTATATTCTCTAGATCCACAAGATGACGATAATGATGATGAGGAGGAAGATGTCATTTCCCTCATTCACATTGTTTGTGAATTTCTCGATATATTTGAGCCCGTTTTAAGATTACCACCTAGGAGAGCAATCGAGTTCAGAGTTAATCTAATCCTTGGAGCTCTACCTATCACTCATCCTCCTTGTCGTATGTCCAATAAGGAAAATGAGGAGATGCGTAAACAATTATCTGAATTGGAAGCAAAAAAGTTTATTCGTTCTAGTTCCTCTCCTTGGGGAGCTTCAGCTACCTTTGTGAAGAAATCCGATGGTACACTTAGGCTTTGCGTTGACTACCGCAAGCTTAATGATCTCACCATCAAGAATAAATATCCCTTACCTCGGATTGATGATCTATTCGATCAACTTAATGGTGCTAGAGTCTTTTCACAGTTAGACTTAGGAACCAGTTTTCATTAGCTTCGTATTACAGAGGATAGCATTCCTTGACATCGTTTTGTACTCGTTATGGATCTTTTGAATGGCTTGTTATGCCGTTTGATTTAACGAATGCTCTAGCTTATTTCATTGACCTTGTGAATTGAGTTTTCAAAGACTTTCTCGATCGATTTGTTCTCATCTTTATAGATGATATTCTTGTTTATTCTGAGGAAGAGCATGAAAAACATCTTCGAATTGTGTTGGAAACTCTCAGATCAATCGGTTGAAAGCAAAATTTTCTAAGTGCCACTTTTGACGATCTCATGTGAAATTTTTAGGACATATTATTTCTGAATTCGGAATTTCCATGGATCCTTTAAAGATCGAAGCGATTTAAAATTGGAAGAAGCCAGGGAGTGTGATGGAAATTCGTTGCTTTCTTGGATTGGCGGGCTATTACCATCGTTTCATAAAAGACTTTTCTAAAATTTTCATGCCTCTTACTAGTTTGAGAAAGAAGGAAGTTAAGTACATTTGGCCAGACAAATGTGAAGCTGCATTTCAGAAATTAAAAGAACTCCTTTCCGATGCTCCTATTCTTGTGATTCCCGCTGAGACTTTATTGTTTATACCGATGTTAGTCGTGTTGGTTTGAGAGCTATTCTCACGCAAAGCGAACGTGTTATCACTTATGTTTTTAGGCAATTAAAGCCTACCGAGGCTAGATATGCCACTCATAATTTAGAGCTCGCGACCATTTTTTTCTCCCTTAGAATTTGGCATCATTATATTTTGGGAGAGAAATTTTTTCTCAACACCGATCATAGATCTTTGAAGTATTTATTTTCTCAAAAGGAACTTAATTTACGTCAGCAACGTTGGCTCGAATTCCTTGCATCTTATGATCTTGATATTCTTTATACTCCAGAAAAGGGAAATGATATTGTCGATGCCCTTAGTCGTAAGCAACAAGCGGTTGTTTCCATGATAATATCCGAATGGAATGATCTCGTGAAAAAGTCCACTTGTAAGATTCGAGATCGTGAATCTGATTCATATTCATCTCTTGTTTTATGTAGCCTTAAGGCTCATTCTTCCCTTTTAGACCACATCCTGGAGCTCAAAAGAAAGATCCTGAGTTGGGTCTTCTTAGCCAAAGTTATAGGGATAAAAATAAGATTGATGGTTTGAAAGACTTTGATATTGATGCTCGCGGAGGCGCTTGAAAATTTGATAGACTTATTGTGTCAAATATTAGTTATCTTTGTAACGACATTTTTAGAAGATTCACATCGTTCTAAACTTACCATTCATCCCCGTAGTAGTAAAATGTGCGCGGACATGAGCCGACTTTATTATTGGGATGTGATGAAATCTGATATTGTTAACTTTATTAAGCATTGCATGACTTGCCAACTCGTAAAGGCCTAGCATCAAAGGCCTGACGGGTTATTGCAAACTTTAAACATTCCAATTTGAAAGTGGGATCAAATTTCCATGGACATTATTGACGGTCTTCCCCGCTCTCGTTCGGGTCATGACAGTTTGTGGGTGATAGTAGATAGACTTACAAAATTCGTCCATTTTTTTTCCGTTCGGCCCAACCGGACCGTACCTCTTTTGGCTAAACTCTATGTTAAAGAAATCGTTAAATTGCATGGAGTTACAACTTCTATTATTAGTGATCACGATCCTTTATTTACTAATGGATTTGGAGAGGTCTTCAAATAGCTTTGGGAACAAAGCTTGATTTTAGCACCGCTTGTCATCCTCAGTCCGATGGACAAACATAGCATGTGAATCAAACTCTTGAAGATCATCTTCGTGCATGTGTTCTTGATTTTAGTGGAAGTTGGCAAGATCATATTTCTCTTGTTGAGTTTTCTTACAATAATAGCTTCCATCTAGTATTGGTATGGCACCTTTCGAGGCACTCTACGGAAGGCTATGCGATCTCCTTCGTGTTGACTTGAAGCCGGTGAGAAGCTGCCTTTTAGGTCCAGATTTTATTTTTGATTCCACAGAAAAGATTGACCTTATTCGTCATCGGATGAAAGAAGCTCAAAGTAGACAAAAATCATATGCTGATAACCGAAGAAGGAATTTGAAATTTTCTGTGGGAGATTTGGTATTCATTCGTGTTTAACCTATGAAAAGTGTTGTGCGATTCAGTCGATCGGAAAAATTAGCACCTTGATATATTGGCCCATTTTCCATCACCGAACGCATTGGTTCCATGGCTTATCGCCTTTTATTACCGAGTCAATTTTCTGTTATTCATGATGATTCCATATTTTTCAACTACGGAAATGCCTTAGAGATTCTGATTCTATTCTCGATCCCGGTGTTATTGAAGAAATTGAGGTGTCACCTAATTTGACTTATGAGCAACATCGTATTTGTATTCTTAAGTATTGCGAGGATGCAATTTCTTTTAAGGAGGGAACCCGCATATTTTATGATTATATATTTAAATTTTTTATTTAAATGTAGCATCGTTAGTTGAATTTAAAGTTCAAAATGTTACTTTCTGTAACGGTCGATTCCGGACTCGGGACTACTTCCATTAAGTCCAAGATGGTGTTTGCGACCTTTTTGAGTATCAACATCAAAATATTTAGAGTTGACTAGAATTTTGATGTTTTTTTTTTGGGCTTTGGGTTTCAACCCACTAACCCAACAAGAGAACCCAACTCTTCTACCTAATAACTCCCACTCCACTCCTCTTCATTCATTCACAACAGTTCCTAACACTCAAGAAAAAGGAAAAGTGGGAAAAGGAGAGGAGATTAGAAATTCCTAAGCCTTGGTTCTCTTAGGAAATTCAAGTTCTAGCTCTAAAAATCAAAGAGAAGCTTAGGTAAGCATCATCTTCATCTTCTCCATCTCAATCTCTCTTCAATTTTTAGAAATTCCTATAACCTAACTTAGGAAAAACTTTACCTTAGATAATAGATTAAAGATTGTAGAGGTCTATTGAAGAGGAATTGGTCTTGCTTTTTTTTAAAGCTTCTCATTCGTTGTTTTTGAGTTTTAAAGGTGAGTTCTTGAACTCACATCTATGTATAGCTTTCATTGTTGTTAGGTATGAATTCCTAACATCTATTTCATATTCATTTGTTTTTTATTTGAATTGATTTGGTGAATTTTTCAATTTTGGTGTTTTGAAGTCAAAATCTTTAAAAATTCTATCTTGAATGTTTGGACATGTTATTTGGGGTGTATCGAAGAGCCTATAAGGCTGAGCTATCGTTTGGCATAAATCCCCAGCCTTCGTCGCTCGTCCAATCGCTTCCGAATCGATTTGGTCATCAGTGGCCTAGGCGAATTCTGCCTAGGCCCAGGTGACCAGACGTCAGGTTGAAGAACTCAGACGTCTGGTTATTGTCACTGGAGAAAAAAAAAAAAAAAAAAATATACACGGCAGAAGTAAAATGGTCGTGTCCCCGACCAGACGTTTGGTTAGTCTACACTAGATGTCTGGATGCCTTCAGATAGGGAAAAAAGAGCAAAGTAAAATAAAAAATAGCTGAACCCTAGGTCAGACATCTGGTCATGCCAGGCCAGACATCTGGTCATGTTCCCTTTTGACCATATCGTTATTTTCGAGAGGATTTTTGATTTTTATCGCTTCGTATTGATCAGATTAATTATTTTCATTTATTATCGACTTTGATGGGTTTTTTCCAAATTTTTGGGAATATCCATTTGGTGGATTTGATATCGATTTTTATGGTTTTATTTCACGTCGTCAAATGTGGATATTTCGTGATAGATTGTTTTTACAATCATTTCTGTAATTTTTCACTTTAAAATATAAATGTTTTTACACTAGTAGTAATACTAAAAAATCTTTCACAAAACCGATATCAACACTATTGTTAATACAAAGCTTGTTTTTAAAACCGTTTTACATATACAAACCTTTACCTTATTCGTATTAGAAATTTAATTAAACGACTTAGCAAAACAAGTGGTATGAAATGCTTGCGTTTACTTCGTTGGTTAATTCTTGGACTTGTTCGATTGAACTCTCGTGACAATTTTCGAGTGGAAATCTATAATTTGTTCATAAATATTTAAGTTAAACCAGTGTTTGTGGGACATGAAGCTAAACTCATTTGTTTACTAGCTTAGTGTAATTCACACTTCTTTTAGATCAATGATGATCATTTTATGATTTAGACTAGTGATGTGCGATGTCTCTTTGTCCACGTGGGGGACTATATCCCGTTCTGTTGAGCTTCGTCTCTTTTTTTATAGGCTAGTAACCTATGGGATTTATGGAGTTTGGTTCATCAGGCGTAACGTTGTACTACGTCGTTGTTCCGAATTATTTGAGTTTCAAGTTCATCAGGGGTACTATTGTACTACGTTGTTGTTTCGGATTATTTGAGTTTCAGGTTCCTCGGGAGTACCGTTGTACTACGTCGTTGCACCGGCTCTATAGTTAGCGACCATGGGACAGCGACCTGTTTGTGATACACGTGTTGGTGTGTTTTCATGCCCCCGTTTGTGAAAGGCCTCCCCCTTTGTGTTTTCAGGATTTCTAGTTATTGATTTCTGGAATTTATGTTTCACCAATTTGTGCGATTGGCATTGATATGTTTTGTCAATACTTGAGGTTTGGTGAAAAAGCTAAAGAATGTGATATTCTTTTTGAATATTTGAGGAGATTTGAGACATTGTACGACTTTTGTAATTATCTAATGTATACTTGTCACAGTATGGCATTATTGTTGTCATACATTTTTGTCATATCTCTTATCCTATCTCATCTTGTATGATATTTGTAGCTAAAGTGATTTTTTTATTGTTTTTCTTCTTAAATAATACACGAGTTCTAAACTGATTTGTTTATTGTTTTTCTTCTTAAATAATACACGAGTCGAACCAAGGTGTTACAGGTGCTTCCACTTGACTTCTTAGCAGAGACTAGCTTCTGACTTTTGGCTAACTACTTCAGCTTAGTAGTTTTTGCTTTTATATATTCGAGACAGAGACTCCTTGATGTATACTTGTTCTTTTGTGATGTAGTGGATTTTGTACGACCACTATTTTTATGTACACTTACATGTGTTATATTCATATATGTTTCCGCCTTAGTGATATGAATATCTGTGACTTATTTTGTGTTGTGCTTATTTTATATTTGTTTCTAAAGACCACATAGCCACTGTGTAATAGCTTTGAGTTTGTATTTGATGTGTCAGATTTCCTCTTGAAATGAAATGCATGGTATACTATTTGACATATCGGTACTCGTACAAAGCAATTACATAGATGGTCACTACTCAACAGCCTTATTCTTCGTGCTAGCCGACGGCATTACCCAGCAGTGTCCTTGGCTAGTGTGAGTTTAGAGATGGGGAGTCACACCACCCCTCGATTTGATTATGGAGTGTGTTCCTAGGTGGGCAGTAGTAGTTTTTGTGCGTTACCACCTACCCGGTTCTGTAAACAGTAGTATCCTACTATAGATTTTTCATGTGTGCCTTGTCATATGCCTTATCGAGGCCACTACGAGTTTGGTTTGTGTCGTACCTATGGAGTGCCCTACGATAGCCCTCTAGTTTACGGAGGAATTACGATAGTGAATAGACTGCGACATTTATAAAACGTGTTAAGGGGGATATGGGTAACGCCTTAACGCTAATTTCATACTTTACTTTACTGATATACATATTATGATAGCGTATTGTACTACATAGTGAACAGTTTAAACGGATCCTTAGGAGATGGAATTCCGAAAATCTCTTAAATTATTGCACGCACATTAGACACTGGATAGGAGATGTAAAATCCCATAAACATTTCTGAAGCCGTTACACTCATATTTATTTACCGTTGATTTAACTCAGATAAGTTCTTTTAGTTCTAACTCGAGTGTTTTGTCATTTAATTACGCTCAGGTCAGCCTGAGTATTTCAGCATCGAAGACTTTATTTTTGAAGTATGAAATTGGAAATTGTATACTATCTATTTTATATGTGTTCCACTGCATCATGTTGTTCCGCTACATTATTTATTTATTCCTGCATTATTGAATAACTCTGATTTTTATTGTAAAAGTGTAATCAAATGTTATTTTTCAGCTTCATGAACTATTTATTTGATTATTATTTTTTGTCGTTCCGCTGTAAGGTTCTGTGTTGTGTTTTCCCTTCTTTTCTATCATTTTCTTATTTACCTCATTAACAATACTCCCTTTTGAATGGTTTGAGTTGACTTTTGTGTTGATTTAATCCATCCAAAGAGGCAGGTCGTTACATATATGAGTTTTTAGGAATGTCCTTCTTTAGCTAAGGATTAGCATGGCTAGAATGTGGATTATAATTCAGAATTTGTAAATCTATTTGAGATTTAATTTTTGTTAAGATTGTACACATAAAATAAATCTCATTAGGTAATTAAGATATTATTTGAATTTATTATTCCTTTTGTAAAGCTTATTATTCATTAGTGGATATTATCATGCTATTGTTCAATTTGAATCTAAAAATTGTTAAATTTTGCTAAAATAAATAATTATTTTGAAAAATTTCAGGTTTCTTAGTAATACATAACAAATTTGTTTGGATAAATGAATGACACGTCTGTAGCTAAAATGTTAAACTTATTCAAGTTCCTAAAGTTTTAAATTTGAAAATGCTTAAGTGAAAATATCTGTAAAGAATTTAGTTTAAAACAATTAATGACTGGACGAAGAAAACATACAGAAAAATTAAAATATGGATGATTTAAATTAAAATATTATGAGAGAATTAGAAGGAGAAAAGTAAATTATTTTATACTACAATTATAAAATAGATTTTAGCTCAAAAGTCATTATGAACACATGTGTATAGGTCCAAAAGCATGAAAACAAAATCAGGTTATATTTTGAAATATATATATATATATATATACACATACATATGTATATATTTTATTGTCTACCATGTGAAAGGTAATTTAAGAAGGAACGATTTTTTTTATAGTGGTATGGAAAGCAAGGTCATTGAAACAACTTGAATATAAATTTTCTCAAGTATTATTCATTTTTTACACTTACAAAGTTTATGTCTTTTACTTCTGTTATTTCTTTTATTTTTTTATTCAAAACAATTTGCAAAAAAATCAAGTTAAATTAAAATAAATGGAGAATTCACTCAACTTCACATTAGTCACCTCATTAGTTATCATATTAATTGCATTTGTACCCTAAATTTAGTTTGACCGAACTTAAATTAATGACAACTCACACTAAATCGGTTATAGCTTAAATATTAAAGTATATGCCTAATTTTCTCAAATAAGAATCATATATCATTAGATTGTTCTTATTTAATCATATGCTAAAAAGGTAACATTATAAGAAGAAAAAATAAGAATAAGGATTTTTTCCATTTTTTCTTAGACAAATAGGTACCTATTATTTTTATTCATATGCTGAATTTAGTTATTTTATAAAATCAATTTCTTTTGACATATTTAGGCATGTCCACTGATACTTTCAGTTATGGACAGTGATATATCCGCATTCGAAATTATTTTTGGATATCGAATATCCATATCCATAGATATGATGGATGCCGAATAATTATCCTATCTCCCAATGACCGAAAAATTAAGAAATATAAATAGAAATTTTTAGTTTTATATAAAAAAATTAAATCCTATTGACTATGAAAATGTTAAAAATATACAAATATGATGATAATAAATAGTTTCAAGCATTAATATGTATTAAGTACATATAATATAAACTATCAACTTAATAAAATAATAAACAAATATCTTTCATTGTACTAAAACACACATAGTTTATAAAATCTTGACAAATACCAGACAGATAATTTTCGAATATGGATGTCTTTGTATTCACATCCATTTTTTAAAATATTGGATATTTTTCTGCCTTTCCGATATGGATGCGACGAATTTTAGATTTTCGAGTATTCATTGACGGCCCTAGACATATTATCCTATAAAATTAAAAAAGTGATATAAAAAGAGAATTGTCAAATGGAGAATCTTCATACTCATAGTCATTTTTAGTATAAAATTATAATTTTTTATATCAATAATATCCCTCTACCATTTCAAATATCATATCTTAATTTCATATGAAACTTCACACTATAATTTGATATTCAATCAAAGTGAAACATACTGAAATTCCTTTAAAACATAATTAAAATCCTGAATAGAAGGAAAGTAATTAACACCCAAGTTATTTTGTCTATTTTAGATTTTGATAAAGAGGGATAAAATTAAGATTTAGATTGAGATTAAGATTGAGATAAGTTTTTCTTAACGGCCATAAAATTAAATAGCTGGGGTTTAGGGTTTAGAGATGAAAAGATAAAGTTTATGGTGTAATAATGCACATAAAATGAAAACCAAGAAGAAAGAGAAGATAAATCATATAAATGACAATTTAATAATTTTAAAAGAATTTTATAGGAGGAGAATGTGTAATTGATTATTTTCTCAATAAAACCTTTTTAATTTAAAAATTATTTTTTAATTCCCATTAGTCAAAATAAGTCCCCATTCAACGATTCACTATAAATAATTGTTGCACCTTCTACCATTATAAGGATTATATTCTTATTAACCTTATTTAGTGAAATTAGAATTCACTTAACTCGTAGATAAAAAATGAGATATGAATCCATATCCACTACTAACCATGCATGTAACTTTTGTACCTTTATGCAATATTCAACCACGATGGATATTTTGAAATATAACACCCTAAAAGATAGATAAAAGGAAAAAGGTTTTTAAACAACAATTAAAATGCTTTTGTATAATTAGAATAAGTTACATCAACCACTAAATTAGTCTTATAAGCTTTATGCCCTTTGTGCAACATTGAACCATCATGGATAATATTAAAATTAAATACTATGAAAGAAATAGAAAAAGATTGGACAACCATGAGCAATTAATATACAGTTATGGTAAAAAATTTGAATCAAATAAACTTATGAAACATAAAAGTAATTTTATACCATAATATAGAATATACTCATACAAACTAATTTTGCAATATTAGTATGATGAAGTAAGAAATTATTAGGTTGTTTAGATAGAGGTTAAACAATCAAAATCATAAGTAGAATAAATTCGTTCATCCTAATTGTATATTGAATAAATAAATTAGAAGATAATAAAATCAATTAAATAAGGTACAAATTAAAGTTTGGATTAACATAAAAAAGAATATTATTACAACGAAGAATGAAGATGAACAGGGAATATATGGTATTAAAATAATGGAAAAATGAATTTGAAAGGGTGTAAAAGGAATACTATCCTAATAAAATAGACAATAATTCAAAAAAAAAGGAAAATAAAACGAAGGATGAATATGAAAGGTTAAATGTACTTTTGAAATATATAATAAAAATATATTAGGAAAGAGACTGCAAGATAAAAGGAAATGAGTAGGTTACAAAGTAATAATAAATGTGGTAATTATTGAGGATAAATGAGGTTAATGTAAGAATGGTAAATATATAAAACAAAGAGTTTAATTGCTAAAAAGATAGGATTTAATTCTCTAACTTATGAGAATAAAAGAAGAATTGTTAAATATTAAACTACTTATATGATAGAATGAATAGTTAGTATTATAACAAAAAACATATGCTTGATGGGTACATATATAATATGCCTCACATTATATTTGATCGATGCAAACAATTATAACTACCAAAACTTTCATGATTTCTTTCCAAGCAAATGGTGTTCTAAGATATCATTTCATTGAACGCAGATATTCTTATTGCCAATTGAATGATTTTTCCGATAAAATTAGATACAATGGTTACAAATGAGAGGAATAAAATCATGAAACAACAGATCAATAAAATCATTTTTGTTTTGAAATTTACCTTTGTGCATAACCACCAAAAATTATACTATCAGTCGACTTCCTCTCTACCTTTGTGCATAACTGCACATCAAATGTTCTACCAACAGACAAGCACCATTATTCAAGTGGTTAATTGATTCGGCTTTGGTGCAAGAGGTCACAAGTTCGAAACTTGCTTTCGAACGTTTATTGACATGGGATATGTTGTCCCAATGATTTGTTGTATATAAAATACCATTTCAAAAAAAATTGTTCTACCAACAAAATCTTTTGGAGTTATGGAAACTCAACATTAAGTATGCATTGTACAACTTTAATGATTTCAATTGTTTATTAGAAAATGTGCAAATAATAAGTATGTACTACACAACATGATATAATAAATTTGCATAAAATATATAGTCCGGTAAAATTAAAAAGCAGTTTTAATCTATCATAAAAACAAAAGTTATTTGGGCTTGTGTAATTTATTTTCCCACTGAATCGAATTTCAATGGAAGTAACTTAATTGTATTTAGTTCTCTAGTTAGTTTAAATTTGTAACACCTCATAATTTTACAATAAACGATTAATATGCAAAATAGAATTCTCACAAACGTTAGAGTTTGGCTGCGAAACTTGCACCATTAAATTATTGACGATTTTTTTATCAACTTTCATATATAAATTTTTTTGATCGGAGTTCAAATAAAAAAGTTATTAGTGTTTGAATTTTTCGAATCCGAAATAATTATATAGGTAAATAAGGAATAACTAATTAACGTTAATTACTGTCGGCTATACTTAATAGATAATTAACGTTGCTTAAATGTTAATACAGTGACAATGGGAAGAAAATTTTATTGGTTGTGTAAACAAGAAATAAAATACACAAAATCAAACAACATTAATTAATCACTGTAAAAACAAAGCTGCGGTCGTCCGCTGATGCACCCAGGTCGACCTGCAGCGGTCGACCAAAGGCAAGGGGCGGTCGACCGTTGCCTAAGTAAAATCGATGGTAACACTTGGCTAAACGACCCAGATTTAATACAATTCAATTTAACGGTTGGTATTGATTTGAACCCCTAAATATAGACCTAGACCTCACTTCTAAACTCGTATTTTGTAGGACACCGGAGCTTAATCATTTTTCTAAACTCATATTTTCGGAGGACACAGGAGCTTTGTGATTTTCTCCTCTCCTCCAAATTCTAAATTCTTTGAAATACTTATAGATTGTACGTATATACAATTGGAGAATCGTAGAAGATAATTGAGGAAGAGAATAGGATCAAATCAAATCATCAAAGCCAAGGTAAATTATAAATCCGAATCTAAAACATAAATCAAATTTCAAATCTCTATTCCAAATCTCTTTTCTAATATAGATCTCTGATAAATTTGTATATGCTTGCGGTGTACGAATCCAAATAAGAAGAAAAAATAGTCAAACTGGAATAACAAGGATTAGATATGGAGATTTAGAAAGCTAAAAAGATGAGTGGAAACTGATATATTTTTGTATAATATTATATTTATATCATTATAAATTTATTCCTGTATGCCTGAAATGTAAATTGGAGTGTAGACTAAGAATTGTATACATGAAATAAAATTATAGACCCTGCTAACATATTCTGTTATTGATAACATGAAATTATATATTGCATTTATTTGAAAAATGTTGGGTATTGATAGTCCCTGAAGTTAGTCTTTGAAATTTATTGAATATGTGATAGTTCCATGTTTTTGAATTTAACATGATTTGCGCAAATAAAATGGTAAATTGAGTAATCACGATAAAACATAGGGATTTAACTAGTGTATTAATTTATTGCATTATATAGCATGTTGCAATGTGAATTTCTAGACATTATCAAGTTTCAAATGTAAAAATAAAGGTGTAACGGTTGAAATAACAAGGAATACATCCAAAAAAAAGATTTATAAAATAAGGATAATTACTATATTTTTTTACTGTTTATTTCAATAACTATAAAATGACAATTCCTTGTAGTTCCACACGTAACACAGACTCTCTTCGTAGATAAGATATAGAAATTTATAATGTTTACCATACCATTTAGGAGAAATGTAATTTTTAATGCATTAAAATATAGAAAATCCCTAAGGATAAATTAAAAGAATTATAAACGTTGTAAAAATAGTCTAAGAAAAGAATATGCACAATATAAGTAAAACGATAGTGAAATAAAAATAAATGAAAAGATAGACAGGTTATAATTTAACATAAAAATGGTATAAACAGTCCTCTAAAACAAGGTAGGAAATTAAAGCTTAAAAAAGAATAGAAATAGAAAGTTAAATAATGAGGGTAATGCAAAGTAAATAAGAAAAGATATTTAAAAGGAACCGATAAATGACCTTGAATTAAACAAGATGTAACAATATAGAAAAGTAAAGAAATACCGTAAATAGTGAACAGTAGAGACACAATAATTAAACAAGAATGGATGAATATGTATGTATGTATGTATATTTACGTATGTATGTATGTATGTATACGTATGTATGTATGTATGTACACACGCGTAGCCTCAAGTATGCGTCTATGATGGATGTGAATTATATAAGTATGTAAATAACATAAATGGATGAGAATGACACAGTCATTAGAACGGGTTGGAGCGCGAGGTTAATCGTGTTACACAATAGAAGTATGTCCACCGCAAGGGGACACCGACAGTTGTGTATACATTATACGGATGTGGGACATATCCAACGTAGGAACCCTTGAGTATATACGCTTGCGTATAGGTGAAGGAATACCCTTAGTAGAGTTTTCTTCAATGAATTAGGGAGGGTATTACCTGCATTCCACTAGGAATTCTAAATAGGATGATGAGTGATTCGACGCTACGTCATTATGTGTTGGTACCGAATCAGGAGTTGGAGTTGTACATAGGTTGAGTGCATCATCAATCATGCGCGGCCAACAAAAAAGACAGGATTACACTAATGGACTATGCCTCCTACTAGGGTAGGTCACGTTAGGTAATGCACCGCCACAGTTGATTGTTAGTTCATTTATTAGGGCAATACTAGTTTAGCCATAAAAGAGTTCTTTCAAAAACGAATGAGGTAGTCCAAGGAGCCGAGTCCTCTATAATCAGTGGAGTTAAGTCCACAATAAAAAGCAGATAATTAGTAAATCTACAAAGCAAGATAGAACATGGCTAAGCTATTTTGACACCATATTAGGCATTACGGGACACATGACGAGCGTAAACTACCATTGAGAGGTGGACATGGATAAAGATAATGAGACACACCGGCGAGCCGACATTTCAGGTTCCCCTCCCATATGTAGTTGTACCGGTGTCTAATACAAGATGTAGTTCCATACAGATATGATATTGCGTTGATGATGGATCCTGATGTGGCGCCAGATTATGGATACTAGCAGAAATAGTATCTTGGTCAAAAGAAAGATTGTGGTACTTATATATATGTATGTATGTATGTATGTATGTATGTATGTATGTATGTAATTATGGTCTGCTTTTAGTAGATGGGGCATATCATACGCGTACGCGGAGTCGAGATAATTAAGTAAAAATTAAAAGACATAACATGTAATGGAAGACAATCGACATAACTAGTGTTATGTGTAAATTGTATAATTTATAAGTCACCAGAACCTTGTTCTGACCCCCTCCTCATTACGACCCACATGATAGCTTTAGAGATAAAGATACTAGTGAAAGGCGGAAATGGTAGGATATGTTTCCTTAAGCATGTTCGGCATCGACAAGGACACCGGATTTTGAAAGTGTCAATCTTGATCGGTATCTATATAATTTATTATGCTTTACTATTCTGTTGTGCGTTATAACGATACTATTCTGATGTGTGTTTATTTATTAATTTGCAAGATACCAGATCAATGATTTGCATCTTGGTGGACTTGGATTTTCGATTTAGCAAAAATTCCGATCTATTGGGGTGCCTGTTGTTACAAAATTCAAATTAAATGAAATGGATAACTATAACTATTTTTTTTTGTTAGTTGTTACAAGGTAATATCACTTGATATGAACCTTCATATTTGAAGTTGGTTTACATATAAATGTTGTTCTTATCTACATCTTCAATCCTTATTATCTATCATAAACAGGAAAATAGTTTATAATAGCATAAAATTTAACTAACTTTGTGTAAAATAACAAATAATTTCCTCTTTAGGAATTAAGTAGAGATCAACCTTACATCAAATAGATTATACAAAACTGAAGATTATTTGATGCCTTTGTAGCAACAAACTAGCTATAACATGTAAAACAAAGATATGAAACAAAGTTCATATTTTTACTCAACAAACAAAATTAAAATGTATTATGTATAAATTCTAAGAGTATAAACTAGTTCAACTTTACATATAATAGATTTTGAAAAAACAAAAGATTTTATCGTGTTCATTTCTTTATAAATCAAGTAACCTTCTACAGAATAAATGAAGGAAACAAACTCATAATCTTACGAACTAAAACAAAAATCAAAAGAAAACATAATTTGAGGCAAAAAAAATCATAGAAAAGATAGGAAATAAGTAATTCAGAACAAAAACAACAAATTCAACATCGAATTAAATGAAAAAAATTCTAATAAAATAAAATTCAAACTTTTTAATTGATCTCAATGAAATTAGACAAAACAAATTTAGCATTGAATAAAATGTAAAGACACATAACAAAATAAACTGGTTAATCCATCTCAATCGAGTTAGAGGTTTTTTAAAAGGTCTTTGAATAATGTTTTCATAAAAACAGTAACATTGAAAGTAAGGTAGAAACATAATCACTGCGAAATATGTATACATTATATATTCACAAATAATTTGAGATAAAGGCAAAGTAAAGAACAATTGGTGAATTAAATTAACTAACCAAAATAAAAGAAATAAAAATCAATCAAAGTTATTCGCAAAGAACCCTTAATTTGGTTTGGATAGAGAATATTGAACATGAGAGTGAAACTATTGAACGGGGAAATAATTAAGGAAATACAAAAATTCTTGTATTGAAAGTGACGAGAAGAGGAAAAGAACTAGTGTCATAATATAAAGAAAAAATAAATGCAGGATCATTCCACGTGGAAATAAGAATGTTATAGAGTGAAACATATGAAATAAAGAGCTAATATGCTATAAAAATAAGATTTTATTCTTAGAATAGCATTTGTAAATCCAGTAACCTACTACAAATAAATAACCAGACTCATAACCTTATAAATCGAAACAAAAAATCATAAAAAGACATAATTTTTAGCATAAAACTCAAAGAAAAGTTTAGCCATTTTGAGTAAGAATATCGAATTAAATGAAAAGACAAATAATATAATACAATTCAAACAATTAAGTTGAGCTTGATCGATCCAATCAGCCAAGGATTTTTAAGGGCTCTTTAGATCAGTAACATTGAAAGCAGGGTAAAAATACAATGCACGTTAATAAAATCATAAATAATTTAATATGAATGCAAAGTTAAGAACTATTGACGAATTGAATCAAATTCTAATTAAAATGAAAAAGTTCATAAGACCTATCAAAATTTGTGTGCTGATGTTACCATGAGAATAAATCAAAATCTCTTGCCTACAACTAAGAAAAGATGATTGGAGTAACTTTTTGAAAGCATGATTAGTTTTAACTTGATTTTTCCAACCATGATTTATAAAAAATCATTTCTTGGATATTAAGCAATATTTTATTCTACATATTAATTTCCTTTTGATCCAACACCGGACCAAATCTAATTCATATTAGCCAACCTAAAATCAAAAAAAAAAAATATTACATACCAAAATGATGAAGTATATCATAAAACATGAAAGAGAGAATTCTATAATTACATGGAAAGGACCAAATTTTCCACTTGAATTAGAACGGAAAAATATAGGATACGATAGAGCTTAAGGATTTAAAAATTCAATTTAGATAATAAGATGAGAAAATGAAAGTAAGAATGGAAAACAAGTGGAACATTTCTGAATAGCTAAAATAGAAAATCAAAGGGCATATAGATATTACAATATAATTGAAATTTAATTGGAGCTTGGAATGGTAGGTAAATATTGGAGGGGGTAAGTGAAACTTTTCTTCTCGAATCAACTAGAAAAGAGTATTAAAAGTAAGTGAATGAAAAGCAAGAATATATATTGTCACGTATTCTCTTTTTTATATAATAGAATAGATAGATATGTCATAAGATGACAATTTGATTGTATATTTCATAATATATAATTAAATATACAACACGGAAAGTATGATACAATAGTTATAAAACAGAACGATTGAACAAACACAATATTAATGATTAACAATAATCATTCAACACCACAGTTTCAGTAGATAAGCTTCGGCTTTGGTCCGTAAGGTTAAACGTTCAAATCCTTCTTTTAAAAAAGCACAAAATAGTTTGCAAAAATTGCTTTTGCTTTTACAAAAAGAAGCCTTTTGGGTTTAGAAAGTACAAGTCGAAAATTTAATTTATTAAAATATTTGCAAATTTAAATATAGACAACAAGATAATATTAAAAGTTGTATATCTTTCCGCATTAAAATTATCTTTTCAACTTTTCCTTTAAATTTAAATATAGACAAAAAGATAATATTAAAAGTTGTATATCTTTCCGCATTAAAATTATCTTTTCAACTTTTCCTTTCCCAAGGAGGAAAAATAAGGTCACTTTCTGAAAGCTATCCAATTAACTTTGGCAAAATAGATCATTGATAAGGTTGATGGGCATTTTTTCTCTTACAATCTACCTTCATTGAAAATTAATCTCATTCTGCTACTATCCTAAGAGACAGACAAGTTACACAAAATCGGATCCAAAATCTTCTATTCTGTTTGAAAACAAGGATTGGGATACTCCTAGCGAGTATGAGTTTCACACTTCGCTGCATTTAGCAAAACTTAATGCAACAGAAGTAGGATCATACACACTAGAGTACGAACAAAAAATTTCAATCCCATAAAACCCTCAGCATGATGAATAAAACCGTCTAACTGATAAAACAAGCTTATTAGTCAATATTACGAGTAAAGAGTGGGATATATTTGACCTTCAAACACAAACCTAAAACTCATGTCCAATGAAGCATTGAACAAGTGAGCATGAGAAATTAAGTAATTAACAAACACGGTAGTACAAGAAAAGGCAGCAAAATATTTGATTTGAACACAACCCACCCTTAGGTATCAAGGTACATCACACATGCTGAGAACTGTAAATTATCTATACTACTATATTATTAGTGAGTTGTATTTCAACAGTGCAGAAGCCATCCGAATGTTTTCTGAAACAAAGCGTCGCGGCTCCTTTGTATAATCGTTTCTTCGTTTCTTTCTCTCCTATCATCTTTCAGTTCTCCTTTTCTATAATCAAGTCTTCGTTTTGTTTCTCTCTTCTGTCAAGAAATAGCTAAGGTTTCTGTCATTAATTCTTGCTTTTATCCTTACTACGAACAAAAATCACTTTACTCTCTTTCTGATTGCTCCAATCAGCCCTAGCTTTGCTAACTTAGGCATCAGTAACCCTGCAATCGATCGTTTCCTTCTCCCTGTTGGAAATAAAATATATTCAAGGTACATATTTCAGATTTGTTGCTCTTTATTTCTGTTTTTGTAGGCTTTTTGGTAAAATTAATTTTTTAATTGCATGTTATTTCATCATTCTACAATTACTAATGAAATAATTAATCAATTATGAACTTGAATGCTAACCACAACTTTTACCCTGTCCTATGTATTTGGAAGGTTGATCGCTGATGTTGCTATGACGATTTTAAGTTTTTTTTTTGTGTTGCCACAAATTTCTTTTCATGCCTTCGGCTCTTATTTCATTCCCTCATGCTCTCTTGTTTTTCTATTTTATGTTTCATTGAAACAATGATTTTTCATTTCCGTCTATATGGTTATATTAGTTTGTTTTGAAATTGATATTGTTATTTTGGCATTGTTACTTGGTAAAGGTGTTTAAAAGTTGACATTGATATTTGACCCTAGAGTTGGTTATTTTACGGTTTCTGCCATTGTTAGTAAAGGAATTCACATGATTTTTTCTTTTGGGATGATTATAAATTGATTGCT
Source organism: Allium cepa (assembly GCA_030765085.1). Taxonomy (NCBI): domain Eukaryota; kingdom Viridiplantae; phylum Streptophyta; class Magnoliopsida; order Asparagales; family Amaryllidaceae; genus Allium; species Allium cepa. The sequence goes on along the minus strand of CM060941.1, from coordinate 782,206,834 downwards.
ACGGGGTCGAATGTTCCTCTTAAAAGTTTATTATCTTTTGCTAAATTCAGATTGATTATTCTTTTATTGTTAATTAATTATATTTGGTTTAGGTGCATTTAATTCATCGGATTATCATTAAGGGTCTAAAATTTTCCAATCGCTTTTTGCCAAGTGATATTAGAAAAAGTAAAAACTTATTACCTCGGAATACTGACTATAAATATACATGCTTCAACCATTTATGAGAATACTCATATTTGTATTCAAATGTATGCTATATATATATATATATATATATATATATATATATATAATTCTCAAATTTTGTTGCATTTCCTCGTATAAATAAACCACTAGGTGTATTTGTATTACCAATATTTTGACCTATACTTAAGGGTTTTAAAATTGTTGTTGACATTTGTTTTCGACACCTATGAGATTTAACATGACTAGAAGAATTAAAAAAATTCTAATCAGACTTTGCGTCCATAATTTGAATACCATATGTTTTTTGAATTGATATTTTGACCATTACATGAAATGTTAACATTTTTAGCTTCATGTGTGATTTAAGTAGATTCCTAGTTGTTGATCCGTCTTATACTTACAATGACTGAATAAAGCACACATACTTACAATGGGAATATTACAGCAATTGGTTGTTTAAACAACGATGTATATGTTCAAGCTTGTGCTTATAGGTTCTACTAATTCAAAACGTGTGATATATATTGAAAACTTCACCTGTAATTTTCCTCAATTGCATATTCTTGAATCAGTTTAAATTTATGTTTGATTTAGGTATATTTATTTTATTATTATTGCATACATATATTTCAATTTACTTAAAAGTAATTTGTTTCTGACATCTAGCATGCATGGTTAGCATCAACGTAAATATGAAAATATTTAAATTACGAGTATTCGCACTTAGATACTATTGAAACTTATACTATTAAACATTAAAGTGTACTATTCTTGGAATAGTCTTAATTATATTTTATGAAATAGTTCCTTTGTCTGGCAACAAGGGATGATTTAAATTGCATACTTTGGCAATGTTTTCTTTGGTATTCTAAATGAGATTAATGATTTATTACCTCAAACTATTGACCATGTATATTCATCCGTTGGGTTTGTAATACGTTCCAAAGTTCTCTCTGCTTTTTGTTGGAATTAATTTTATAATTAACTATCACAAAACCTATATAACTTTAAAATCAAGCTTGGTTAATTTTTTCCTTTTTAGCCCATAAATCTCATGGTTTAAAAGTAGAAATGAATTTCAAAAAAGAAACACCATTAATTTCTATATTGGATATTGAGCAAGTGCATGTTAATTTTTCTTAGCTGGAGCGTTACTTTTGAAACGGCTTATAAATTCAATTTCTCTTAAAATTGTTCATTATTTTTCCTCTTTCAAATAGAAAGTATCATGCAATAATAATTGAAAATATTTCAATGTAAATGTTATTAAGCAATGAAGAATGTGTATATTCCTTCCAATTTGTTTTCTGCCATCATCTACATGGTGTTATATAACTTAAAGCATATCTGCATATTTCATTTTGTCTTTTACTATATTCTACAACCCTAAAATAGGTGGCACATTTTCTCTTCCTTGATGATAAACTTCACTAGAAATACACCACCGTCTAGGATAGCTGAGGTCACAATTGAAATTTTGAGAAGTTTTGATCTTACGAATTTTCACTGTCCTTCAAGATAGAATGCCTTCTTTTACTAAATTTATATGTAAAATTTTGTTTGGCACACTTTGGATTTTTACCACTATAATCCATTGTTTCTCCATGTTGCTCAAAGCCAACCAAGTCCTCCTCACAATTTCCATTGGACGGAATATACGACAGTTGAGTCTATAATCTGCTTTTGTTCCCTGTGTTATGATTATACATATTTGTCACTAAATCGCAATCAACACATTTTATCTATGTCTTCACATGACCTTTGTGTACCTTACTTTAAGCAAATAAGTTTTTGATAATATCGGGTTCCAATAACTTATTGCATGAAGACACAATGTCAGCTCAATTTTAAACCAGGAAGCCTCATTCCAGGACTATACTTAACAAACATACACTTCATATTTATTTTCCTACATATAACATTTTAGTTCTTACCATGCTTTATATTCAGTTCATATGTGCGGTTGTATCATGTTGTAAAAGCTATATGCAATACTCCAAAGTTATTTGCAACAATCTTTGATGGGGAGTGCATGTTAGTTTTGCGACGAATTACTTGATTCTCAGTGGAATACATTGTCATATTCAAACTGTCACCACTGATAATTCTATATGTGTACTCCTATAATAATTATACACACACATATATACATAAACATATATATATCTTTCCTTTAGAGTTAAGAGAGCATTAAAAAAAGGAACTGATGAAAACCGTGCTTACATAAATGCAGCTTCAAAACATCAAAATTTAGTATGCATTATCAAATATTTTTTGAACTAAAATATCAAATAAACACTTTATTTCCTATGTAGATGTTTTGTGGACTTTTATTTTAATTTTATGAACACTAAAATTGTTGATTGTTACAGCATATAATATAAACTTAGAGTTGTTGAACAAATAACATTATTCTTGCAACATTTTCAAGCGTCAAAATTTTATGGATCAAACTGTCATACCATTGATGCTAGCTGTTATAAAAGTATTCATGAAGAGAAAAGAAATACTAAAATTGATGGCAATACTTCAAATAGTGGAAAACAAGTCTGCTTCAGTCCTGTATTTTTTTTCTACGACTTTTTTTACATTAATTGTTACTATGTTATATATATGGAACAATATAATAATTTTTATTTGCATGGAGTTTGGTAATAAAATTATATAAAATCAAATATTACAAAAAATATTCCACATGTCATGGGATTTAATTTGGTTACTTCGAAAATACTATGCCAATGTAATTGAATTTTATGCTTTGAAGGGTTGTAAATTTAAGAATCATATTTGATTATGGTAAAATGCTTAATATTTTTAATATTAAAGCCTATATGGAGGTCGTATTTTGATTATTGATATACATTAGGGGATTCTTTTCGGATTACTTCATGTCCATGAATACGCAATTTTTTTACCTCCAGTGGGTTGAGAAGAGCCAAGGCTTGTGGGCGTCATTTGTTTTCCAATGAAGTCACGTCCTTAAATTTTTTCGTTTCAACGAAATTATGTTTTTCAAATGATTACTTAGGTCGTTGAATCAACTGACTTTGTGTTTACTGTCTTTCAAATTTGATGTTAAATGCTGAGATAGTTTTATGTTTGTTTTTCTTTCTAGGTTTCATTTTTCAGTGATGGAAAACTAAAAAGGTTCAAAGGTATGATCTTAAAAGCAATCAGGTGCATGTTGGATTCTCACAAACTTTTATATGTTTGTCTCTCTGCCTCCCTCTTTCGCTCTCTATGTGTATATATCCATTTCATATATTCGGTACTTAGATTTATTTAGAACATGATTTATATAAGTGAAAAACGTTTATTTTACTAATAGTTATACTTTGCTAAATGTATGTTCGCATAGTCAACATCTACCTTCAAATTTTGAAATATAGAAAGGAAATAGAAGTTTCTAAGCTGCCATTTGTTCTTGCTGTTGAATCTCAAAATGATTACTACGAATCTACATATTGTGCAGGTCGTCAAAGAAATAGGTTGATGAAATAAACTCTTTTAATCATGCATTATTTCCATAATATTTCTTATTACAATTATTAAAAGAATACTTTATGTAGATTCATATTTTTCCTTCAATTTTTGTAACATGGATTTTGAGTTGAATGTAATCACTATATACTTATTTCAAAAAACCAATCAATCCTCAACAAGAGATTGTTAGTACTCATTAAGAAGCAAAAAATACATGACACAATTATGAGCAATCTTCAAATTTTGTTTATTAAATGCAGTAGCTCCTTATCTTTATCACTTTACAGTTTTAACCAAGAAACGAAATGTTCCCTCATTTCCAAAAATCAATTTGTACTGATGGTATAGTGTTCTTATTGGATGTACTAAATGAATCTGATATTATAGTGTTTTTCATTTAATCTGTATGATTTTGGTTGAGGTTAACTGGATTTAATCACCATCAAATAATTATTATTCATTAAGAAGTAAAGTATAAAATAAAATTTTAAGTATCCTTTGAAGTTGCTAGTGGTGGTGACTCGTTACCATTATTATATATAAAATATTAACCAATAAGCTAAATTCATACATACATACATACATACATACATACATACATACATATATATATATATATATATAAATTTAATATAATCTCATGTTTTTTCTTTCCCAAAATTTTCAAAATGAAACTTTTTCTCTAGAAATTCATGCGTATGATTATTCACAAAATGACATCCTTTACATATTTAGTACTAATTCATTGTATAACTTTCCACAAGACACCATGTACTACCATTCTTTCAGCATTCATTTAGTAAAGAATACCCAAGCACTGAAGTTAGCGAGGAATGGCTATCGTTTTGTGTTCTTAAACTATATCCACATGTATAACTTTCAAACTTCCCCTTATATGTGGCCCTGCTTTTATCTATTTTCTTTTAAATCATCGAATTTCACAGTTAATTTCTTAAACTATTTCAAGTGGTTTTTACAATTCTCGAACTACTTGAGATAATTTTCTACCTTTACCTCTTAATTCTATTTCAAAATAGACTAGGTATTAACTGAGGATCCCGGCACACATTATTTGCTTCCAAAACTTGTTGAAGATTTCTCTTCTTTACGCTTTCAGGTAATCCCAAATTCACTTTTGTTCTTATGTTAGTTCCATTTCATTGCTATTATGTTTTCCAACCATGAACAACTAGAATTTTAACAAATTTTATCTTGCAAATTTAATTAGCAAAATTACTTTCTTCATATTAAAGGTGAATTTATGACGTAGGCATCTTCACCTAAAAAAACCTAATAGTATTTAAAGGATACTAAAATAATAATCTTCCTTCTTTAAAGCGGCAATTTGAATGAAAAGAATACATTCGTTAACTAATTAACATAAACGCCAATAAATAGATCACCAAAAATGCCTTTATCATTGTACAGACTTTACATTTAAATTCGCTAAACTTATCCAACCTAAACAAGTTTAATGCTAAAATGCATTGAAAAGTTCAAAATTAGCTGTTAAAATGTGTGTTAGATTAGCCCAAATAAATGTTAAAATTCACCCAAGCTATCAAGACATATGCCCCATGGTTTCCAACCTTTAAATACACCGATGGTAAAGTAATTTTTTGTTCCATCTACTTAAGATAAGAGTGGGAAACAACTCTTATATGGTCATAACTATTGACAATAACACACCCTCGAGGGACTGTAATTTCTATGATTTTTCAAAGAGTGCAACATCGGATAATGAAAGACAAAAATATGCACTTAATTATTTTTTCTTTGATGAATTAATTACAATTCTGAATGGAAACAGTCTAAAACGGGTTCTATAATATATGATTATTCTCAAAAGTTGCAAAAATATGTAGCACAAACAAATGAAATGAAATCCGCTAAACGTAGCTGCAAAGTACTCTGATTATCTTGGTGGCTTGATTCAATTAATTATACCTGGCAATTTTTGTTTTGAAGTCTACAATGGTTAGAAATAAGAAAATAGTATATGACAACATCGCAGCTAAGGACTCTAGAGCTATGTTGTTTTTAACACTAGATAACAAAATATATAATTTTTGGCTATTTTTTACATAAAAGGTGCTTCCTTTTTTAGTTGGATTCAATGTGAACATAGAAGGGACGTTGACAATAAAAACTTAAGCCTTTACCTTTAAAGTAGAAAATCTAAATGCTTGTTTTATACTGTCTACCTATTTTTAATTAAAAATTAAACAATGTTTCAGTGGTTTTTTACTCAAAAGTACATAGCTGCTTTACGTTTTCACCATGCTGGTAAAAGAGTTGAGAACTTGGATCGTTGAATTGGTTATTAAATGATATGTACATTACATAGGTTTCTAGTATGGTATGATTTTTAATGTACTTCTCTATGTGTTTTAAAGACATAATGATTCAGGACAGTGAAATCAATCAATTTATTGCCAATGTAGACAATTCAGGTGATAATTTTTGACCCTGTTCATGTTTCTTCAAAGGACGTTAAACCATTTTCAAGTTGACATCACAACTTAAAATAAAATTCATGGCGGAACAAGGAAAGTAGATGTTATGTGCTGCATCCCTTCATGACATCGTTATTTTAACTACCTAGAGTTGCACATATCCCAGGTTTTAACGATAAATGTTGTCTTTTACTCTCTAAATAAGATTAAGCATGTCAATACGTTTTGCCTTATACTATTACTTGCATTAGTTTGTTGTTTCTTTGGTAAAACTGTATTAGGCCTATATTTGACGATAATTTTTCTTCTTTTCTAACAAAGGATTATCATGGATACAAAAGGTTCAAACTACGTTGTTTTTCCATCATATAGGTTCATATTATTTGAATACATGTGCCAAAGCTTCAAAAAATCTAAGAGAAATTAGGGCATCTTAGACGTACATTTTTTGATGTGTGTGAGCAATAAAAATTCCATCGAGAAGGAATACATCTGAAAATAACCAAGCAAAGTGTGACAGTATGCATTGTAGGGTCTTATGCTGAATTTTGATAATGTTGATGATCACTAGCACGTACTGTGACCCAAAACTGAATGCATCACAATCAAATATGAGAGGTTTATAAAGCGAAGAACAAGCACTTCCTTCCTAAACTTGGATCAGATTTGGCCACATTTGATCTTTAAGTAAAAATGAAGCTGTTGTTACTTATGATATGTTACATTGTTTTTGAGATTATACTTATATACAATTAGTTATAAACCTTAGATCACTGAGTGTGGTTGAGTAGAATATAGCTGCATGGTGGTTTAATTATACTATTTGTTTTGTAGTGAACTGAATTTTCAACTTGAGCATTTTAAAGATAGTTATGTTTCTATTTTGGTTTAGCATGCATTTATCATTATGCATATTGTAATCTAAGGATATCCTAAATTTTAAAATTGTGATGCATTATATACAATCAAAAATTACAAATAAAAATTTATATTTATTGTTTTAAAAAAAAGTAACAGTTGCACGAAAAAAGGTATTTAAATATGGAATACGACCATCTACCTCAGAATTGACATCCTCTGTGCGGTATAAAATACAAATATGGATCTACAGTTATTTCACTATATTTTTTTCCAACAGTATATTAGAAAATTTGTTCGGGTATCGTATTTTCAAAACAATGAAATAAGTGCATTTATTCGGAAATAGATTATGTATAGAAAAGGGGGTGTATAGCTAATACGCTATACATCATTATTACTTTAACGCTACTGGCGTGATAGCAGGCTTGCATTTTTATTATATGTATTGAAACCAATAAGATCCATAATAAGCCGTTGTGTGCCAATAATGTGCGAATAATAACCTGCACTTATTTTATAAATTCGATGCGGTAACTCCCTACAACATTGCATTGATGCTCAAAGTTGGCTGCAGTTTATTGTTTGATGAATTAATCCCTTAAACTACTTTTCAACTATTACTGACTTCATATTAATATACAACTTCTTTTACCACCCCGTGTGCGAAGCACGGGTTTGCAATAGTATATCATTTCGACATATTTTACTTTATTATATTATGAAAATCAATCCGAATCCTTCTGCTTCTACGGTTTCCACACTTGAAGGAAAAAACCTAGGACGTATCACTCAAATTATTGACCCAGTACTGAATGTTGTTTTCCCCCGGGGAAAGATGCCTAATATTTATAACGCTTTAGTAGTTAAAATTCGAGATACTGCCAGTCAGCAAATTAATGTTACTTGTGAGGTATAACAATTATTAGGAAATAATCGAGTTAGAGCTGTAGCTATGAGTGCTACAGATGGTCTGACGAGAGGAATGGAAGTGATTCATACACAAGTTTGCCAGTTTTTCCTTCCTCCCTCTACTTCTCTGAACTTGGTTGCTATAGATGCACAAGAGATGGACCTAGGTCCTTTAGGCATACGGCCAAGATTCTTACCTCATATCTTTTGCATCTCCTTGTATATCCATTATTTGACATGCCTTGTTTTTTTTATCTGCTAATTTTGGTTTTTTTATGCTTCCTCTGTTTTTATTTCCTATAGCTTATTTAAGCCATCTCTAATCAAAGCTGGAAAGCTAAGGTTTAAATGTACAAATTTACAACAACATTTGAAAGCAGGAATTGTGTAGGGTGAACAATCAAAATTAATTTCCATGTCTGCGACCCACCCATACACAGACAAGCAAGGAAGCAGTTGATGCAAAAGTTGTGATGTTTTAAGCATGTCATATCCAGGGGCGGAGCCTTGTTATTGTTGAAGGCACATGTACGCTGAGGGAGGAAAATAAAAACCATTTCTGAAAACCTAATTTCGCAAGTCGCAACAAGCTCGGGCTTCTCCTTTTCTCCTCAGTCACAAGTCGCAACAAGCTCGAGCTTCAATCTCAAGACCTCTCCTCTTCGCATGACACGCGTGCACAGGCAGCAGCTCCCTCTTCTCCGTCCCTGCTTTGACATCTGCCGACAGTAGCATAGGTCGAGCTTCTCAATATGGGTAACCCTAGTTTATACAAACTTTGATTTATTTACTGATTTTGCCTAATTTGTTTGATTTGAATGCGAATTGTTTTAGGTTTAATTTGTTTACTGTAATTGGTTTAATTTGCTATGAAAAAATAAAACTGAGGCCGTCGCACTCAAATGCCATGCTTTTTTCAAAATTTGACCAACCCACACCCACCTCACACCCCTACAACAACATTTCCTGGCTACCCCCTACAACAACATTTCCTGGCTACGCTGCTGGTCATATCAACAGGTGAAGATGAATGATTAGGGAAAAGATATATCAATATCAAAATGAATGTTAGTGTTAGTACATTTGTCACTATTTTCCATGTGAAACCAACAAGATCCAAATGCGTATGATCTCAATGTCAAAGTCTCACGATAAATTTTCAATATCTTTTTATAGAACGAATAAAGATAATATGTTTTCCAGATCAGTAATTTATTCAGCAAAGACAGAAAATTAATGCTAAAAGCAACTTATAGTCTACCATAATCATCATATATAAGCAACACATGGTCCGTCTGAACTGTCTTCTTATGCCATGTGCATACACACAATTTCAATAAGTATACGTCTCCGACAAAACAACATGTTTCGCTGATGTCTTAGTCATTTGGGTTTCACGGCATGCTTAACGCATCAGTTACGACACTGATGTTAAAGTATTGGTGCTCCATTGAAGTTAATACTAATGGTATTACAAATTATTATTTTTACCCCCATTGAACCGGTGCTAAAAATACAAGAGAACAAGTCTTATTGATTTCCATATGCAAAGGTATACATTGGAATAAACTTTCCATTAATCCTTTTGGAATCTCAAATCAGAAATCCCAATTTAAAGATCATGCAAGTCAACTTTATATTGGATGGTATACGAATCAACCAACAACCTTATTCTACATCATTGTAAATGTATAAAAATTCATTTTACCCGTTCCTCAAGAGCAAGCCTTCCAATTCTTATGCGTGCTAATCACACCTGAAAGCAAACCTGCTGTTGCCATTAACACTGGCCCTGTCCCAACCCCCTTTCCATCTCTAACATCACTCAATGCCATCAATCCATCAGCCAAATCCTGCACAATGGAAACCTTCTTCATCAGAATCTTCTCCTCCACCACCTTCCTCTTATCCCCATCCTCCTCCTTCAATAATTTTTCACCTAACCCCCTCAAATCCTTCAACTTCAAACTCACACTTCCAACATATCCGATCAATTCGCACCAAGCGCTGAGTTTTGTCAACCGGTTGGAATAGCTTTTCGAAATGAGACCGGATTTCGATAGCCAAACGAACTGTTCAATAAAATAGTAGGCGGCCTCGCCGCCGTAGGCGATGAGGTTAAGGAAGCGGATGGTGGCGGAGCTAGGAGGAGTAGCGAAACGGAGGGAGTTGATTGATTGGATGAATTTCCCTAGGCGGAAGGCTTTGCGGGTGACAGAGAGGCTGGAATCGAAGGAGGAAAAATTTGGGGCGAGGGTTTGAGGAATGGAATTAGTGGCGAGAAGGAGCTTGGTGGAGTAGCGAAGGAGTTTGAGGAGTTTGTCGATCCCGTCGCGGCGGGCGAGGTAGTGCTCGATATGGAGGAGGAGGTCTGTGTTTGTGTTTGGGTTTGGGTTAGCGGATTTTTGAGCTGGCGTGGGTTCGGATTTCGGGTTTGACATGACTAATTTTGAATTTTGATTCATAAGGCATGGGACGAGAACAATGAGCACTTCTTCGTTGAGAATTCCTCGTTCCCTTTTGTAGTGCTAAAAGTTCTTGTTTTGACTGGCGGTGCCTTGAATATTCTTTGCAACATGAATAGCTACTCTTTTTGTATTTTTGGATGGACACTTTTTAATCACGTAGAGTTCCCAACGCAACCAAACTATCTCCCTTATGTTTAAGTATCGTACGTAATGTATTTACAGCAACCCGCCGCTATATCTCGTTATCCAACGAGATGTAATTTTCGATGTCAAAAAGTCAACTATAAACAAGATTGATTAGTTTGGCGTAGCGGAAAACTGAATGGTAATTAAAAAAAAAATTCTTCTTACACACAAAACATAGACCTAAAATAAACACAATCTTGATTATTAGATCTCTCTTTACTTTCAACCTACCGTATAAAGATAGAAGGGTCTAAAGGTTGCGTCAAATTTTATATTTAATTTTGTATGTCATAGCCGCTTTCAAAAAAATAGCAGTATAAGAACCATGATATTTATGAATAGAATGTTTTTTAAGTATTAAGACTCGACACTTTAATTTTAGTTATACCCCCGGTCATGGTCAAAAATACTCTATCTTTACAGCTTAGGGCAAGTGCATGTGCATCACTTCTAATTCAAATCATAATGCTCAACTGCAGCCCACATCAACCAAATGTATTAGGCGGATTCGTAGGATTATCCAATCTCAATAAAACTAGGTAAAATGTATCGTCTGCCTCGATCAAAACTATAGATGGCGTTTCTTCAAATTTATACCTAAAAATGTACCCTTAAAAATTTTAAATTTAGGTTTTCGAAAAAACGAGGGAGTGATGAATTTTCTTAAACATTCCGATAGTAGAAGAGGAAGTCTTGATTATGGCAAAGTTGTTGGGGGACTAGATGGCGGATGATGTGATATTGGTCTTGTTGAAGATGGGCATGTTGGACGATCATTGCGATGATGTTAAGGTTATGTTCTTAATCGAGTTAACACGTCTAGCCGAAGACAGATGGACATTGATAATGTTAAGGGAATGTCATATGTAATTTGACTATGTAACAACTCTTATATAAATCTTGTTCGAAATGTAAGTATGTTATTTGGTTTTATTTATCTTTGTATTACACACACAAGGGTGTGTGTGTGTAAGAGTAATGGTAAGAGAACGTTATTACATATAGAATAGAAATCTATAGGATAAAGCATTTAAACGATCATAGTTATGAACTAAGTTGTTGATATCGTTATCGGGTATTCATTAGTCAAGTTACGATGTGATACATTTTAAAATATCATGATAATATAGGATAACCTAGGACAATATCGATAATATATCGGACGTGTCTATAACAAACTATAAATGGTATTGTACTTTGTTATAATTGTTGGAGCTAGATCAACCAACAATGGAAGAAATTCTCTTGTCGGATCTTTATTGAGTCTATGAAATCTACTTTATTTAGAACAAGCCTAAATACTATTTAAATATATGTATGTATGTGTGTGTGTGTGTATCTGTGTGTGTATGTATGTATCATGTACACGCACATGTGTGTATATAACATACCAACTCGTGTAAGGCATAACATGCCCGTGTATAGATTTTGAGATTTACATCGCAACAGATACGTTAGCTCGTCCAATATGCAAATGTACGTTGACCAAATATATGTATGTATATAAACTATTATTTTATATAAATATTATATATATATGTTAAGTTAGTTTAAATATATATGTGTGTGTGTGTGTGTGCATAATATCTTAAAATATATAATAAATATTTGTATATATATCATCTTATAAATAAAATATTAATATTATGTATGCACATATTATTATAATATATTAATTTAAATAAATATAATTTATTTTAAATATTAAAATATATATTTATATTTTAAGCTACAAATAATATGTGTATACTTATATATAATAATAAAATAATGAGAAAATCTACTTGAACACAACTTAGTGACAAAATTGGTGACACAAGGGATCCCTACCATTAGATTTCCCCCTGAATTCTATCTTCCATATAAAGACAAAAAAATCCGATGGTCCAGATCTTTTTTGTCCTCATTTGTGTCATCAATTTGTGTCCAAATAGTCGGCCCCTAAAATAATTATATATACACACACACATATAAATATATATTTATAATATATAGATATGTATATATATATATATTAATAATATTATTCAAGTAAATTTTTTATTTTATTTTATTTCTAGGCCAGGCACATAACACAAAAAAATTTATTTTTTAATTTTAAAATGCATTTTTAATTAAATATTCATTCAAAATAATAAAATATTAATACAAATTAATTTTGAAATTTTATCTCAAATTTTAAAATTCTAGAAATTCCTATCTTATATTTATGGCCTGAAATTTTTTTCAACGTTTTTTTGCTTAAATTTATTTTAATAATTTATTTATTTACGGCCGTTTTAGATAATTAAATATTAGAAATAGGAAAAATAATTTTTATTTTCTATTTTTTAGTTGAAATTTGCTGCTAATATAATTATATATAATTTAAAAGTAATTTGTCATGACATTTTTGAATTATTATAATTTATTAATGAATTAAATTGATTCAAATAAAATTAAACAATAATAAATTATCTATAAAAAATATTTTTTTGCTGTCGAAAATTAATATCATTGTAATACGTTACGAATAAAATTATATAACTAGTTTTAACAATGATATAATGTTGCAACTAATTATAAGATACGTATACGTAATTAAATAATATATATTAACTTAATAAAAATATAATAATTATATTATTATATATGGCTGCACTGACCTGACATATATGATTATTATTTTTTAAACTTAAATATATGCATGCATATAACCAAACTAATTTATGACAATATCACTTGCATGTCAAAATCATCATCTATCTAACAATATAATATACATATACATATATGATAAAACATTATATTATTAATTATTAACTATAAATCGTACCTTAATCCCAAAACCTTTAAGTACATCCTGAAAAAAGATGAACTCACCTCTTTGAAACCTTTTCTAATTTAGTGTATTGTTAGTCCCTAAATCGTGGACCTTTAACTATCAAATAACGTTTGAATCTTACTTGAGTTGAGTTTGTATTGACAAAGAGGCTAAGGTATGAATTCGACCAGCAAAGAAGCAAGAAAGAGCAACCAAAATTCTAATCTAATTACGGTTAGAGATGCTTAAATAGTGGATAGAAGAGAGAAAAGAGCGGATCTCATCTCATACTAATTCCTCCTCAATCTAAGCCATCCAAAATTAAGCCTTTTTGCACCATAATCAAGCCACCTATACCATGTAAGTGCTGCCGAAATAACAATCCCTGTGATCAACCTTAAACCCATTTAAGCCTATAAAAAATATTACACAATGTAATCGCTTATCGATATCGTGTATCAATTGATATATTTATAACTATTATAAGTATATTTTGTAATATTTATTTCCCAAATCATAATCAAATTTTATAATTGATATTTCATAAATATTAATTAATTTAATTAGTCTACAGGTATGACGTAATGGAAAAGGGATGCCTATATCTGGTAATAGACCCAGGTTCGAGCCTTATATTGCACACACTTCTCGTAAAAAACAGTACCATGGGGTTATAGGTGCCACGAGTTGAAGCTAACAGACACAAATTAATCCTATATGGAGTTGGTCGGTCTGCCATCACTCCCAAAGGTCCTCTTGATCGGGGAATTTCTATAAAAACTAATTTAATTAATTTATAGCAACTATAGACTAATTAAATCGTTTGGTCAAAGGATAATTCATCGTTTTGATTGTGTAACTCATCGGGGGTAAATTTGGTCAGCGATTAATATCAAAATATTTGAATATTAACGTGCACAAGTCACTTAGTAGGTGGTGTGACATTTTGGCCAAATTTATCGCTTACTTGGTTGCAATAAAATCCAATTTCACTTTGTTAAGCATTATCCGGTTGTACACCAATTCTCTTCGTCAAAACTATATCACTTTGAATTTATGGAATTTGGTAATGGTCAAAATTCATATATCATTCATATACAACTTTATAGTCCAAAAAAAGTATTTGGTTCAATACTAACAATTATTATTAACCGAAATGCTCTGACCAGAGAGTTGGACATTGAGTTGATTTAAGTTGACCATGATAATAACTCCATATAACTGAGGAGATGAATCCTCTCTTGAATAGCACTTCACTTCCAATGCTTCCACTCGACCCAACTATAATCACCCGATGGGCGTCATGCCATGACTTAACTACAATCAAAGAGGAGTTTTTATATTGAAAATCAACAGTATTCTCAAGTCGAGAGAACTGTGTAAATCAGTAACATCGATATTTTCTATCTGACCTTAGTTATTGTGACAACTCGTACCTCTCGATATACCGATCCAAAGCTCAAAGTGGCTTTCGACCTTGCATCGTGCCAAGAAAAGCAGATCGTCGAAGTTTTAACCTTAACAACTCAAAGGCTAACACAAGAAGATATAATCTAATGATAACTAAACTTTCACAACTCACAGCTGAAGGAATAAAACATGTAAATATCTTAGAAAATTTCGGTCTTTGAAAATATCAAATTATAGTCTCATAAAAATATCAATATGTGATCCCAAAAAAATACATAGCAAACCACCCCTCAAATTCAAACACAAGAAAATAGTTGTACCGATATGACAAAATGATACATAAAGGAAGTTGTAGTAAAGTAGACTCCAAAAAAAGCAAGACTCACTCCAAATATCCAAAACGGGAAAATCACCTACTACCCTATCCACCCGTGGTGCGGAAAAGGTAGAAAAGGAATAGGTCAGATAAAAATCTGGTGGATGAGAACAATTTTAATAAGTAATGATTAAGTGCAGTTAAGTTTAAAACTACTCAAAGTGATGTAGGGTGTGCAATAAGTGTTGTGAATTCCTAAGGTCCAATACCTAGGGATTCTTATCTAACACGATTGGTCAAACTGTAAACCGAACCTCACGGTAATGATCGGTCAATGTCCTTAGAGTTATCTGAAACTACCTATCATTACTATGCTCTAGAGGAGAACCTCGAAATGCAAACTTGTACTGCAAACCAATAATGCTACTCATCGTATGCACCCACTGTCCACCTCTCGATCATAGATCCAAACATCTCCTATCGTAGCCTTTTATCGTCCAGCTCCGGCATCCATAGGTACCATGCCATGCTAGAACCTTGTGTTTAATAACTCCGCTTAGGACCGAGTTCACTCATTTGGTATCTCCGTAAGTGCTGCGCGCCAGCATGACGAAATACTTCTTGAGTGTCTATGAAATACGTTGTCCTAGTCAACTCTCAACTCTAACTCTGGTATATAACTGTACCCTAGCCGTGGTGACTTATTTTCCACCGATAAGGGATTTATGGCCTTACCATATCTTTATAGGCGATTTACGGCCCTACAATTATCTTGATAGGAGATTTATGGCCCTACTATCTCTAGTATGTTTACATTGCTCAGAAATAGGCTCATGCGATCAGTTTACCATATTATATAGTTTTGTACAAAATTATGTAGTTTTTAATGTTTAACTTGGGCGTTAGGTCAAGGTTCGTTTTGTGCATTTTTCACTCGAACGGTCGACTTGGACAAACCCCAGTTTGATTGCTATCGGTTGACCCTTGGTAATCCAAGTCGATTGGTCGCACTGAAAATTTAGGGTTTCGATTCCTGTTGCGATGTCGATTAATTTTATCGTTGATTGAAGTCGATTTGCATATTCGGTAACCCTAATTTTACAAATGACCAGGTTAATAATCAAATTTTAGCTCAATTTAGGGTTTGGGTTTTAGGATTTTTAGTTTGACATTAAACAAGTGTTTAATGAACTAATTTCATAATCCATTTACTGTAATTTAACAAGTTCAATTCTAGGGTTTAGGAATCAAATATTTAGGATTCAAACGTTATTAACAAGTTTAAATCTAGGATTTCTAACATATCCAATTAGAGCTCTAACAATCTTAATCGACTACAATAGTTTAAATTTAATTACATAAATCAAAATATCAAATTTGTGCCCACTCGTTTCTATCCTAAGCTCTTGATCTTGAGAAATTGGCCTCCAAATGATAACTCCTTCCCTAGATTGCCTTAGTTATCCTTTGATTTTGCCCTTGTTTCTAGCCTAATTAGGATCTGACTTTAAGGTTTGGGAAAATTAGGGTTTACAGTAGAAAAATTGATAGAGTTTCCCATACCGTTCCTTTAAAACTAGTACTAAGGTTTAGGCTAGTATGTTATTTATAGAGTTAGGTTAACACTTAGGGCTATTGGATCAATTCAGCTAGCAATCCAATCCACCCATTGACTACTTCAAATGCAAGCAATCAATCAGAACTATTCATTCACGTCTTCCCAGTTCTCGATTTTCCCCGTGTTGGGTCACCTGCCCGTAAGTCTTGGTCGATGGCTACTGGTCAACCTAGGCCCTTCTTAGGTCGACCTAAGCAATGTTAAAATTTTAAATTTTAATTTCAAATTATATTTTTGTTCTAACACCAGTACCTCTCTTATACTAACTCGTCTTACGATCGTCAAGAAAATTGCTACAAACACAATGGGTGCAAATTTCATGGCCAAATTCGGACGTTTGTGAAAATTTTCTTTTATGTTTTTGTTTTGTTTTAATTTAATTTCCTTATTAAATCTCCATTTAAATCTCTATTAAACTCTTGTTAAATTTTACATAAATTTTTATGGCGTTACATTCTCCCCTCCTTAAAAAGGATTTCGTCCCTGAGATCTCTATGGATGGAAAAATGCAACTCATACATACAGCAACCAATAGTTACAACCATCTACTCAACCAACACTCACGAGAAATCATTATCCTTAAAAAATTTCTAATGCAACATGTACATATATGCAACATGAAATGCACGTGAATCTATACTAATGCAAAATTAGGCGGTATACAGATTCAGTCGACCTCCTATAATGCAAAAATGATATGTCATGCATCAAATGTACACAACATCCTAAGTAGATATACTTGCAGTTCTATACGTATGCGCAACCATACAATTCACATGCATCATTTCTATGTACAATATCCACTAGCATCCAAGAATCAAGAAATGACATGCAACCAGGTATAAGTGTGTGCGCGCCTAGTGGATATATTGTCCTAACGTGTAAAAGAGCACAATGTAAACAATACATCCATCATCCATAAAATGTCCTATCGACATGTTTACATCCATTCCTAACATTCGATGGTCTCTACATAAAGGGTATACCACCTAAGTCCCACAGTAATAAATATATACTCATGAGAATTAAATTGAAAACGTGCCAGAAAAAAGTCGTGGGTGGGTAGCATGGATTTTGTCCTGGGGCTTCAATGTACTCTCTACTGGGTCATCTCTCCATTGGACATTAACAAGTCTGGCCTCCTTATTACAGAGTCCCTTTGTATCATGCTCTAATATACGAATGGATGCACAGTAAACAAGTGACTCTCACTCAACCTCAACCTCCTCTAACTGACTCGGCTCGACCACGGTAATTGTATCGTGCAAGAACTTCCGTAAGTGCGACAAATGAAAAACGTCGTGTTCCCTTGCCAACTTCTTTGGAAGCTCTACCTATATGCCAACTTCCCTACTATAGCCACTATCGGGAAGGGTCATACAAATCTCAATGCCAGATTTCCAAAACTACCAAATCTCATCACATGCTTAAAGGGTGAAATCTTCACAAATACCGTGTCTCCTACTACGAATTCTAACTCTTTCCGTCTCCTGCCAGCATAAGATTTTTTTCTATCTTAAGAAGTCATCATCCTCTTATGGATCAAACCTACCTTCTTCGATGTCTCCCTCACCATATCCGGCCCAAGAGTATTCCCATCTGTTGTATTCAACCAATACAATGGTGATCTACAGGGTCTACCATACAATGCCTTCAACGTTGCCATCCCAATGCTTGCTTGATAACTAATGTTGTAGGCAAACTAAACTAATGGCAAATGATCCTCCTAGGAACCTCCAAAGTCAATAATTCACATCTATAGCAAGTCCTCCAAACCCTATTCACTCTCTCCGTCTATCCGTCAGTCTGTGGATGATATGCAGTTTTCAAACTCAACTTAAACCCCAAAGCCTCCTGCAACCTCTTCCAGAACTCACTGGGGAAAATTGGTTTTGGTCACTAACTATGTTAGTAGGAACTCCATGCAACCTAAAAAATATCTCACGTATATAGCCGCCAATGATGTCGTCGTCCTAGTAATCCTTACCAACATGAAATGAGTGTACTTGGTCAACCGATCGACTATGACCCTATGCAGTTAAAGCGCTCGACAGATTCAAAGCGGTGGAGGTGCAAAAAGTCATAATGGGGATACAGCGAGGATATAGCGAGATATAGCGGATATCTCTAAAATAACATATAAAACTTGTACTTAATGTTTTTACAAATATATAAATGGTAATTAAATGAAAAATTATCATTCAAATTGAATTATAATGAGTACATAAATAATTTTAAATAAAAACATGTGCGAATATACTTTAAATAAACGTAAAATTGTTATATAACATAATTAAATTTAGTAGAATATTAGAGTATGTTCATTTCTGAAAATATATTAAAAATTAAATCAAATAAATTAGTTTCATAATTTTTATAAGGTATAAATGCAAATTTTCATTTCATTTTATTAAAGAAGATATAGCGGACATAGTGGAATATAGCTGGAATAACGGGATACAGCGGAAATAGCGGGGCTTAAAGCGGAAAGGCTATATGGAAATATCGTAGCGGCAGAAATCCACTATGAGATATAATGGGGTTATAGTGGGGTAATAGCGGGGCATTAACTACACAGCTATGACCCAAATGCTCTCATTCCTTCTCCTACTCCTAGATAATCCAACTATAAAATCCATGGAGATACTCTCCCACTTCCACTAAGTAATATCCAATGGATGCAGCAATCCCTCCGGCTTCTTCTATTCCGCCTTTACCCTTTGGCAAGTCATACATCTAGCTACATACTTCGCTTCTTTCTTCTTTATACCGGGCCAATAGAAAACTTGTTTCATGTCACGATACATCTTATCTCCGCCGAGATGAATGTTCATCCTAGAACAGCGGGACTCTTCTAGTGTCGCATCAATCAAATCTACACTACGAGGAACATAAAACCTATCATCTCTCTGTAACCATCCTCTCGAGTCAATGGCATGACACCTCAAATGACTCAATAACTCTCCTCTACCAATCCTCTCCATAATGTCAACTAGCTCCTTATCCTCCTTCTGTCTTGATCCAACATGCTTCATCAATGTAGGCCAAACATCTAAAGCTGCTAGTAGTCCCGGGGTAATATCTCATAATGGTCGAAAATCAAAGGCAGCAGTATACTCCAAATGTCTCCACTCCAAAAATAAGGGACTCAACATTGCACATTGTCCACTCAAAGCATCTACCACTACATTACCCTTACCTTGGATATAAGAGGTATCAAAGTCATATGATGCCAAAAACTTCATCCACCTCTACTCCCTCAAGTTCAAGTACTTTTTAGGAGAACAATTACCTAAATGACTTGTGATCCGTATATACCTTAAACCGCTCTCTTAAAAGATAATCCCTCCACGACTTGAGCGCAAAGACAATGGTTGCTAACTCAAGATCATGTGTAGGATAGTTCCTCTCATGGATCTACAGTTGCCTACTTGCATAACTCACCACCCTTCCTTGTTGCATCAATACCGTGCCTAACCCCATTCAATATGCGTTAGTATAAACTATAAATGGCTTGTCCCATCTGGTAGCATAAAAACTAGCGCACTAGTCAATGCCTCTTTCAACTTGATTAAGCATCTTCACATGTGACATGCTATGAGAAAACCAAATTCTTCTTGGTAAGACAGGTCGGTGGGGCTGAGATCTTCCCAAAGAACTTAATGAACTTGCGATAGTAGCCTGCCAAACCATGGAAGCTTCTCACCTCCGCGACATTCTTCCGAGCATGCCAATCCTGAACTGCAGCCACTTTACTAGGGTCAACTGCTAAACAAATTTCTAAGATGATGCATCCCAAAATGCATACCTCTTCTCTCCAAAAGTTGAACTTAGAAAACTTCGCCTTTATCTTATGTGCACGGAGTGTATTGAGCACTTCTCCTAAATACAACACATGATCCTCCTCACTCCTCGAGTATACTAGAATATCATCCACAAATACCACGATGATTTTTTAATCAAACCCCTAAATACTCGGCTTATCAAAATAAACAAAATAGGCAGGTGCATTGGTCAATATGAGGGGCATGGCTAACCACTCATATAATCCGTCGGGTATACGGAATGCCATCTTCTGGATACTGTCCATGGCTACACACAACTGTTGGAATCTGATGCCAAGTTAAGCTGTAAGAATACTCTAGCTCCAACCAACTGACTAAAGAGATCGTCTATGATGGGCAATGCATAACGATTCTTCTTCATCAGTTTATTTAGCTCCCTATAATCGACGTAGAGTCTCAGAGAACCATCCACCATAGTGGCAAAGATGACTGGTGCTCCCTATCTGGAAATACTCCTCTTAATAAAACCCTCTCCAAAAACTTGTTAGCTTGCTTATTTGACTCGCATCTTTCCTTTGGAGCCATATGCCTTGTGGTAAGGAAATGAGTCGAGCATTCTTAACAAGATAGATCCTAAACTCGATCTCTATCTGGGGTGGGAGACCAGTAACCTCAGTAAAAACATTTGGAAAACCTCTAATTACAGGCATTGTACTAAGCTCGTCATGTGGTAGGCCCAATGAATATATGTATCTAAACACAACAGATCCTCGAGGATCATAGTGAAACTCTAAACTACGCCCACTACACGTGCTCAACCTAACAATTCTCCTATCACAATATATAATAACCTTATACATAGTCATTCAATCTATGCCTAATATCAATCTAACCTAGAAAATCCCAGTATAAAGGCATCATAATCAAACTCGACCCCTAGATAAACACTTCAAACCCCCATATAACAAAGAAAAATAGGCTGATCCTCCTATGGGGTTTGACACAACTACAAGGTCCCTTACTATACTAGTGTGTGAGTGAAAATCATCAACAAAGTCTACTTGAAATGAAAGAATGTGAAGCCCCAATATTAAATAATATGCTAATAGATAAATTGGAAGAGTCAATAGACCTTCGATCGCCACTTTCTTACCCTTGTCAGCTATTGGCTGTGCACTGGAGCTAGGGATTGCTCTAGTGTGCAAGCCGGAACCACCAGAGTAGAAGTTCAAGTAGAATATTTTGGTGGTGCTTTGTAAGCTCGCTTCAAATGTCCAATCTTATCACAGTTATAACACTTTATCTTTTAGCATTCCAACCTACACTCCTTAGCAAAGTGCCCCGGTTTGCCACGCTTATTACACTTCATATCCTTCTTTTGAATCCTCCCATTCGGTCCAAATCCTCCCTTCTCATTCTTCTGGTGCCTTTTCTCTCCATCCTTTGGAGCCTCCTTTTTCTCTTCCTGCTTGGAGATGGTAGTGAGACAAGCCATCTCCATTAACACCTAATAGGTAGCACCTATTGGAAAGTGACTCACAGCCAAATCTTAGAGAGGTTGATTTGGTCCTTTAGCAAATTTAAAAGCCATTTTGTGTGATGCACTAATCAACTCCATATCTAATCTAGCTAGCTCATCAAACTGATTAACATACTCCTTAATAGTCATATCTCCCTACTTGAGATGAATAGACTTCTTCGAATATCTTCCTCCGCCCTAGAAAGGAACCTCACCTCAAGCCTCCTACGAAACTCATCCTAAGAAATATCATCCCCATCATTCTCAGACTTAATAAACTCCCACGAGCTCAAAGACTCACCCTACAACTGCTAGGTAGCCAACTGCCTCCACATAACTTTAGTCAGACCCATCATACCAGATATCCTCTCACAAGCACGAATCCATGCTCTCGAATCCACAGAAGACTCCATCCCCATATATGGCTTGCCTCCAAGACTAGAAAAATCTTTACATATTTTAGCAAAGTTTGGAGTGATAATTGGGCAGGCAGAAACCCCACCTGTCACTCCTTCAACGGGTTCTCTAGCGGTATTAAGCTTGGCATGTTCCCTAGCCTAAAGGTTTCGACGAAACCATATAGGAATGTTCATGCTTGGAATTTTGGCTGCTTCGTCGGAGACCGAACTTACAAGATCAATCATATTATATCTATGGATTTCAAGAATTTCATTAGCAACTTTTCATATGTAGTTAAGGCACAAATAAGAGAGATGACATGAACATGAATCTAAGATAGCATGGGCATGATAAAGAGAGATTACAACTTGTATAAAATCTTTGGAAAAGCTCTTTGGAAAATATTTACTTTATACATATATATGTTTCAAAAAGGTCTATTTTTTGTAATACTCTGGAAAAAATTCTCAAAAAATCTTTTGAAAAACCTTTTCTTTTCAATTTTTTTTTTCAAATACGTTCACTCAACAAAGCCCTAATTCCTAAGTAACTTTGAACCTATGCTCTGATACCAACTGTGATAACCCGCACCTTCCAAAACACCGATCCGAAGCTTAAAGTGGCTTTCGACCTCGTGTCGTGCCGAGAAATGCATATCGTCAAGGTTTTAACCATCAACAATTCAGAAACTAACACAGGCAGATATAATCCAATGTTAACTAAACTTTTAAAACTCCAAGAGGAAGGAATAGAACATGTAAATATCATAGAAAATGTCTGTCTCATAAAATATCAAATCGTTGTCTTAGAAAAATACCAGTACATGATCCAAAACATAATACACTGCAACTATCCCTCAAAGTCAGATACAAGAAAATAGCTATACCGATATAGTAAATTGATACATGAAGAGAAGATGTAGTAAAGTAGACTCCAAGAAATGAATGATTCTCTTCAAGTATTCCACTTCCCTATCCACCTATGGTGGGGAAAAGATAGAAAAGGAATGGATCAGACGAAAATTTAGTGAATGAGAACAAGTTTAACAAGTGGTGATTAAGTGCAGTTAACTTTAAAACTACTCTAAGTGATGTATGGTGTGCAACAAGTACTGCGAATTCCTAAGGTGCAATTCCTAAGGATTCTTATCTAACACAGTAGGTCGAACTGTAAATCGAACCTCACATTATTAATCGACTAACGTCCTTAGAGTTATCTGAAATACCTATCATTACTATGCTTGAGATGAGAACCCCGAAACGCAAACTTGTACTATTAATCAATAATGCAACTCATTGTATATACCCACTGTCCACCTATCGATCGTAGTGCTAAACATCTCCTATCATAGTCTCTTATCGTACTGCACCGGTGTCCACATGTACCACGTCATGCTAGAACCATGCATACAAGAACTGCCGTTAGGACCGGGCTCACTCATTTGATATCTCCGAAAGTGCTACGCGCCACTACGATGGAGTACTTCTTGAGTGTCTATGAAATACGTTTTCCTAGTCAACTCTCAACTCTTATTTGGGTATTTAACTGTTACTCAAGCCGCGATGACTATTTTCCTTTGATAAGGGATTTACGACTCTACTATCTCTTGATATAGGATTTACGGCTCTTTAATTCCCTTGATAGGGGATTTATAGACCTAGTATCTTTATGGCCTTACTATCTCTAGTATATTTACTTAGCTTAGAATTAGGCTTAAACAATCAATTTACAGTAGTATATAATTTTGTACGAAATTACATAATTTTTAATGCTTAATTTGGGCCTTAGGCCAAGGTTCATTTTGTCATTTTTCACTTGAATGGTCGACCCAGACAAACACCGAGTCAACCGCTACCATCGACCGCTAACAATTTAAGTCGACCGATCACACGTAAAATTTAAGGTTTCGATTCCTGTTTTGTTGTCTATTAGTTATGTCGTTATTCAAGTCAATTTTCATATTCAATAACCCTAATTTTACTAATGACCAGGTTAGTAATCAATTTTCAGCTCAATTTAGGATTTGAGTTTCAAGGTTTTCAATTTAACATTAAACAAGTGTTTAATTAACCAATTTCATAATCCATTTGTTGTAATTAAACAAGTCAATTCTAGGGTTTAGGGATCAAAAATTTAAGATCTAAACATTATTAATTTTCATTTAACAATTTCAAATCTAGCATTTTTAGCCTATCCAATTAGAGTTCTAACATCCTAGATCGATTACAATAGTTTAAATTTAATTACACGAATCAACTTATCAAATTTATGCCTTTACCTCTAGCCTAAGCTCTTAATCTTGAGAAATTGGCGTCCAAACGACAGCACCTTCCCAGGATCGCCTTAGTTCTCCTTTGCCCTTGATTTTTTCTATATTAGGATTTGATTTTTATTTTAGGGTTTAGGAAAATTAAGGTTTACAGTACATAATTGATAGATTTTCCCCCACCGTTCGTTCAAAACTAGAAATAGGATTTAGTTTAGTATGTTGTTATAGAGTTAGGTTAACACTTAGGGCCATTGGATTAATTTAGCTAGCAATGCAGTCAACCATCAACTACTTTAGATGCAAGCAATCAATTAGAACCATTCATTTACGTCTTCCCAGATAGTAACTCATTCCCCTTGTAGGATTGACTGCCCTTGGGTCTTAATCGACCGCTACTGATTAACCTACGACATTCTTGGGTCGACTTAGGTAATGTTGAATTTTTAAATTTTAGTTTTAAACTCTATTTTCGTTCTAACACCCGTACCCCTCTTATACTAACTTGGATTACGAAAAATTATATATGAAAGTGTTCCAGGATAACACTATGTACACAATGGTGCATGATTTGTAGCCAAGTTTGAACGTTTGTGAAAATTTTCTTTTATGTCCTTGTTTGTTTTATTTTAATTTCCTTATTAAATTTCTATTTAAATCTCTGTTAAACTCTTGTTAAATTTACGCAAACTTTCGGGTGTTACTATTATATTAACTGACAGAAAACTATCGAGCAAGTCATCCCATAGTTATCTAATAACTATTAGTTCATAACCATTTGGTGCCCTCCAGTAGCCTTGAGTAATACACTGCTCAACATTTGAAAAGCATTACATACATTAGTCTCGATACATTTTGACTAGAAATATTAAAATGTTATATTTATCTTCATCGTGATAAATTACTCACGGTTACAACGCTTTTTAACTACTATCACAAAACATGCCATTTATGGATTTTCTTTTAATGCACTTTTAATTAAATTAACTAATTAATATAACACATTATATGAACTATATAAAAGAAAGAAATCGCATTTTATTCGAACAAGATTGGTTATCAAGTTAGATATATGTAACAAATTACATAATTGCCCCTAAGACATGCCCCTAACTCTATCAATCTCCCACTTGCACTTGGGGTCAATTATGGAATCATATTTCAACTTCTCCAATTGATTTTCTTAAAAACAATTGGGTCAATTCCTTAGTGAATGGGTAGGCTATTATGTTTTAATTATCTACTATGTCAATCAACTCTCTCTAACATTGATAAACTACCTTTATCATGTGAAACAATTCAAATTATGTCTCTCAACTTCCAGTGAGCTCTAAGTTCTATTATGAACTATATCGTGACATTGTTACCATATAATAATGTTATGGAATTCTCAACATTGGAATCACTCTTGGCTTAATTATAAATTTGTGCATCTATAT
Source organism: Allium cepa (assembly GCA_030765085.1). Taxonomy (NCBI): domain Eukaryota; kingdom Viridiplantae; phylum Streptophyta; class Magnoliopsida; order Asparagales; family Amaryllidaceae; genus Allium; species Allium cepa. The sequence goes on along the minus strand of CM060941.1, from coordinate 782,180,727 downwards.
TTATATACATTACTTTTATTGTGGCACTATTTAAGGCGATGTTCTTATCTTTCGTTGAATTAGCCACAAGCTTTCGTTTAGAACATTTCTAGCTGAAAGATTCTTAACTTGAATTTATTATTGACATAATATACTCAATATTACTTATGAAGTTTGAGTATGAAACTCCTTCATAAGGAGTTCGTTGTTTCTGTAAATAATTCTCTAGTATTTCATAAATACATAAGAATACCTCAAAAAACAATTTAGTGATATCTATTTGGATTTGATATTTGCTTCATGTATCAAATACAAAAACGAATCATGATATCATAGACAACATAACTTGTATGATAATTCATATTTCCAATGCATAAAGAATCCATCTTACATGTCTCATATTAAACATTTTAATAAGGCATCTTTACATGTCGTTTGGGACATTCCAAGTATCTTTTATACCTACTATAAAAGGCATCATTTAAAAATCCAACGCCGATATCAAAACTAATGAAACTTATTTTAACACAAGTACGTCATACACAATTAGTAGTGTGTTGTGTACTAACGATTTAGAAACATTTATGTACTCTTTAACATTCTTTCTTATAAATACACATTTTCTATGCATTTTGACTGATAACCAAACTATTTGATACTTATTTCAAAACATCCGTTCAATTTTGATGCTTTTCATAACGATACTCTCATATCCGTTCTTGGATCGTATTCGAAAAACCCACAAACTCAATATCGCTCCCACCGACTTCATGACACTTTGGTTGTTATGTTCATACATTCTGGTCTGAATCTATATTTATAACTTTCTATTTCAACACATGTATACAAAACATAAAGTCACACCAGGCGATAATTTTGTGAGTAAAATTCGAAACAACTTGGGTGCATCGAATAGTGAATATGATACGTTAATTTCAAAAATTGAAATTCATAGTAATATTCATATCAATGTGGCTCACTATATTTCAATTCTATTTGTCTTTCTCATAAAGAAACATTTACGTCCAATGGATCAATCCTTTTGGATATAATTATCAAAATCATACTTTGATAATGTACTTGAAATCTATTTTGGATCTGCACATTATACCATATGTAAGGACCCAGAATTTAAGTCATTTGAAATTCATATATTTAATTGATTTTAAATATGCACAAGTTAAATTTATAAGCTTAATAGATTTTATTTCGAATATTATGATTCAATTGAATAATTAAATTGTTAATTTAATATTTGAAATTGCGTAATAATTGGAAATTGGATTTAAAGCGAATAAAAATGATTTACAAAGTTGAATTAAATCATATTTGAATTAGAATAATTTTAGAGAACTTTTAAAATCGAATTAAAAGTTAAATTCTAGAAATTGAATATTTTACTATTTAATTGACGAGTAAAAATAGCCATTTTTCAAACAGTCTCGGATTTCGACGAAACTAGTTTCATTGGATCCGTAATGTTATATTATTTTAAGATTTCAAATTTCATGTCAATTGGATTTACTGTTTGTCCGGGGCAAGCTAAAATGCGTAGAAATCGGTCTAAGTGAATTTTAAATTTAAATAGTCGATTCGAAAATCTATCTTTAAAATACGATTGAATTGGCTCCCGATATATCTTCATTGCGTTCGGAATAGGTGTAAAACATTATAAACGCCAGGCGGCATGCTTCGTTTCGAGTTCGAAAAATTTTCGGATGAATAGTGCACGTAAATTTTCTATAAAAGGACATAACATTTCACAATTTTCAACCAAACCCTAGTTTCTAAACCCTAGCCGCCGTTTAGCTTTTTAATGGCCGAAAAATCATCTCGTTCTTCCTCGATTTTCTTTCAATCTACAAATTGTTACGCCTCGATTTCAACTGCAACATTGTAGAGCTTCACGAGCTCGATGTATCCAACGACTACGATCGCCTATCGTGGCCGCGATCGATCAAATTTGGCTCAAGAACGCCGACCGTTCACATCGTTTATTGAGGCAAATATACAATCGAATTTGACAGCGTTCAAGACGATGGTGAAGCTTGTGATGGCCGTTCGAATGACGGCGCTCGATCGTATTCACGGCAAAGAGGGAGGGCGCGGCCATTAGGGTTTCGTCGCAGGTTTGGGTTCGAAACAAACGAATGTGGGAGGAAGAAAGGAACGTGTGGCCGGATCTGCTTGTTTACATCGTGCGGCCCAGATTAGTGTGGGTTTGAAAATAAAATAAAAATTGTAATTTATTTACATATATAAATTAGTATAATGTTTAAAACGTGATATCTTTTTCATACGAGGTCCGTTTCGCATGAAACAACTTGCGTTGGGTTTGTATGGACGAACACTATGAGATGGAGCTGGTTTGGAGTTGATTGGAGCTAGTGTGAGTTTTGGTAAAATTAAACGCGTGTTTAATTTTATTCGGAATAAAACACTACAACTGCTATTGGAAGCAATGTGAGTACAACTCACTCTTTCTGACTCACTAATACTTTTATTTAAGTGAGAATAAATATTATTTATGATGATTGATGATTGTTTGAATGATATATGATATATTGATAGGTATTTGGATATATACATGCCTAGTGGAGCAGATGACCTTATACGTTCCCGTGTATGAGCGGATGACCCTTTGTACGCGCGTCTGCCTTGAAGCTGACATTGTACACATATTCTAATATGTATATTTGTTGCAGATGACAGGTTGGAGGGATCCAACTGGATTCCTCACCAGTATTGATTTATTTACATATATTGTTATATATTCTGTTATCATATGATATATGATGTTTTGGATGCCGTGACTGATGTATTTGGTGCTGTTGCAGCATTGGGCCTATTTTGATAATTTAAAAATGTTTAAGTGATGATTTACAAATTTAAAAGGATTTTAAAAGTGATTTTGGAAATAAACGTTTTATTGATTTTTTTAAATTGTAAAGGAATTGATTTATTCTGAATAAATAAATGTTATAATTTTTATGTTATAAACATTATGATATTTGAGAAATATAATTGAAATGTGATTTTTTTGAAATATAGAGATAATTTTGTAAAATAGTTTAAATGTTTGAGCTATTATAAATGGATTATATTTATATGTAAGATTTATAAAATTGAATTTTTATAAATCAAAGTGATGGAGTTATAAAGGAGTTTTGTAAACATTTAAATGAAGTATAAATAAATCTTATAAGTGAATAAGATTTATAATTTAAGAAGTTATAAAATAAATGAATTTGTAAAATAAATGATATATAAGTAATTTACTTATAAATTGGATTTGGCATATAAATGAGATAAATGGAATTGGTTAATAAAGTAGATTTATAAATTGAAGTTTTTATAAAATATAAATAGAGTTTATAAACATTGTTTCATAATTTCAAAATCAATTGAATTTGGTAAGTTAAGATATGAATGTTTATTAAAGGCATTATATCCACGATTTGGACAGTGGATTATCCTTTAATAAATATATAGAAATACTGGATTTGGTAAATGGTCTATATTCACGATTTTGGACAGTGAATAAGCTATTGATAAAATGGATACTTTTAGGAAGTTATATTTTTAAAATGGAGTAAAATGGTTTAAAGATGTTTTAAAATGTGTTAAGGATCGAAACCATAGATTTCAACATTCATTGTTGAAATAGACGTTTTCGAGAAATAAGGAAATGGTGGACTATAACACTGTTGTTATGGTAAATGATTTTCGAAAGGAAATGTTTTTGTATAGTATTGGGGTTTATATATCTATCTTATTTTTGAATCCCTATACTAGTGATTTTGGGTTGTCGTAACGATATTTTACGCCACATTCGTTTTCCAATGTGAATTACTTATTATTAAATAAGTATATGGAAACGTTTTCCAATGTTGAAATATTGAAATGGTTTGAGATTATATCTTTTTGAAGATAATTTGAAGTGAATATTTGGCAAATGGTTTAATTAATAAAAGATTAATTAAAAGGGCCTAGTGATTGCTATAGTGCTAAATATTTGTTTGTTTGTTTGCTCTGATAGTTAAATAAACGACTATCAAACTTGGCCAAAATTTTAGTTCCTTGACTTGATGTGAGAACTATTTAGTCGTACACTTAGTACGTAGCCTTCTGTGTAGGCTTGATTATCGTTTGTGTTGAGGACGTTGATTCGTATAGTGTGGAGTATTACTCCAATCTATCGAGCTTCCTTCTTGGCCCGAAGGATAGCAAGTTGAAAGTTGGAAGCGTGATATGTCTACGAGACTTAGTTGCTATGTGAAGTTGAGAAACGCTTTTGCGTTGTTGGTGCGAAGAGACCGGGATCGGTTTATCCGAAAACCACTTCGGACCAACGCATATGCGACGATTGTGCAGGTTGCTTGTGATGATATTGATATTCCGAATTTTCATAGTGGGGGATTGCTTGTTGATCGTTTGGGGTTAAAATCCCAATATACATCCAGTAGGAGTGGTCTCTTCATTATGAAATATCCAATGCGAGGACTATTCGCTACTAATCCTAGGGATTTTCCGACAGGATGTGGTAGGAAAGTACCTTCGGTTTGTCCTGTTCCTGGACAACTTGTATGGATGTTTGTATGACATTGCATTTCTAAAGATTACGTACATTGGTTTTTACGAACGTACATCAGTGGTGGCGGAGAAGGCAACTTCGCTTAGCCTAACACCCTCTTTGAGACGTATGAGCTTAAGGGTTGTATTTTTGTGGAAGGCAAGCAGTAGTCAACAGAAATGACCATGTGGCATTCAAAGTGATGTGATTGTGATTTGTGAAAGGTAATCGTTACCTCGCCAGGCCTCATCAACTGGAAATGACCAAAACAGGGTTAGACACAGTAGGGCTAAGTGGGTCATTCCCATTAGGATATGATCATCCTCTTCTAGATATATCTTTACACGCTATGACATCGTGTATCTGATTATTGTGGTTTGTATGCTATGAGGGCCCTCGGTAAAGGTCGGTAACGACCAGAGGATGACATATTCGGTACCATCTAGTTACAGAGGTAGGCTGGTCTTGTGTTGGTAGAGGGCATATGTTCTGTGCCTCGGGAAATCCATCTAGAGGTGTACCCCTTCGGAAGGTAGTCCCTTCACTTTGTCATTTGTATGAAAATCCAAAACCCACTACGAACTACGATTTTGTTTGTAAAGGCGTAATGAATAGCCTCGAAATGCTATATGGGTAACCATTTCGACTATGATTAATATTATTTGTATATACTAGATTTGATATGAAAGAAAAGTTTTAGTTAACGTAAGGTAAAAACATGTCCGTGTTTATGTGTGGACTTGTCTTAGGAGATACTTTTGTTATGAAAACTAAGGAAAAGTTTGGTAATTCAATAAATTCAGTTGAGTGTGTTTCTCATGCTGGTTTACCAGACTGATCCGGGCGTTCTTCCCTTTCAATGCTCGGCTCAGACCGAGTATATTTACAGGATCAGATTTGATGCTTTTGGAGCTTCAGCAGGAGAGCTGGAGATCTACAGTTCGTATACGCGTATCAGTTTTGATTATTGATTATCCGCTGCATTGCTTAGTTGTGGTATATTATCAGCTTTTGTGAGGGCAGGTTATTATAACTGTTCAGGCTGATAACTATTGATTGATTGTTGAACTCTGATTGATGTGTGTGTGTGTGTGTATATATATATACAGTTTCTGTTTTGTAAAGATCATTGATATGATATTATATATTTTCCGCTGCGATGTGAGATTCTGTATTGTTCTGTTTGGTTCTATCTTCTGTCTTTCTTCTCTCTTCTTTTCTTTCTCTTGACTTTTCGTCGGTTTGTGCTTTTTGAGTCGGACATGTGTGGATTATTGTCGATTCAAATGGCACGAATTTGCGGGTCGTCACATTTTGTATCAGAGCTTAGATTTTGTATATTCCTAAGCTTTGATGTGTACTCAGTATAGATAGGGACAGTAGCACCCTAGATTGAGTTTATGTGTACTACATATATGAGCACGTATTTGTTAGTGATATAAAATGTTTTATATTATGTTTGCTTATCCGTTGAGTTGTTTGTGAATTCTGGTCGATATGTGGGACACCATATTATCGATAGGGATTTCCAAACACTTAAACGAGGCAAGTTGACATAGTATTATTTTAAATTGGGTAAAGGAAATAATTTTACCTCTATCATATTTTATATATAAAGGAAACTATTTTTCAGAATTATTGAAGTGTATATAAATTGATTGTTTGGTTGTTTGAAAATGTAAATATATATAAGTTAATAAAAGATGTTTGAATAATTTAAATAAAAACAACAATTGTAAGAGAATAAATTATATAAGCAAAAGAATTGTAAGTATGGAATTATAATTAATATGATTTACAATTGTGAAATAATCTTATATATAAGAAATGGAACAACGTTAGTATATTTATAAATATGAGTTATAAATAAAAATGAATTTAAACTAAGAATTTTGAAAATGTTGAATTTTGTTAAATTTGAAAGTTATTTTTCAAAAGTTAAAGAGTTATTTTGTTATAAATCTAAATAAGATAAATAAATTTCAAACGAATATTGTGTAAGTGAAGTAAAATAGTGAAAGTATATAAGTAAAGATTTTACAAATGTGATTTGTAAATGTAAAAGAAATCTTTAAAAGAATATAAAGCACTGAATTCACTACTGTTACTGGAAAATAATAAGGGTGATGACTGCAGCATCATCAGTATCATTTTCGAGTTTCTGTGTGATGGATTTGCTACCAATAGTAAATTGAAAATTGAAGTTTTGTTTTGATAAACAAATTTGACTTAAAATCCAAGTTGAAGTTGATAAATATAAGTGAAATGAGTTTTGGATTTATAGTATGAAGTAAGAATTTAACTTAGTAAAGTTGAAACAAATTTAAGTTAGCATAATAAATATATGATTTGAAATTTAATTGAAGGAAAGTTAAATAAATTGAACTAGATTGGATATGGTATTGAAATGAAATTAAACCTAAGTGTAAAGTGATTATATAGCCATGATTTGAAATTATAAAAATGTGAATGGAAGTATACTTAGGTAAATGTTTGTGGAAGTTGAATAAAAAGTTGTACAACTTATAAAATGAGATAAGGTAAGTAAAACCAATTGTTAAAATGGTCAAACAATTTTGATAAGCAAAACAAAATCTGAATTTGAACAGCAGAATGAAATTTGACTTGAGTGAAAGTTAAATAAAATAGAATTTCAAATGAATTAGAGATGAACTTAAATTGTATAGTGAAAGTGAAGGTAAACGAAGTTGAAATGAAAGATAACTTAAGTGATGTTGAATGAAGTTGATTTTGGTATCAAAGTAAATTAATAATGTGAATTAATAAAGTAAAGTGATTAATATGAACTTGAGTTATATTATGGAATTCAACTTTAATTGTAAAGGTGAATTAGGGAATAAACATGGATTAGAAAATGTTGTGTTAAGAATTGAATAAAACCTAAGTTAAGAAGTTGTGAATTGAATGAAAGTCAGTTGAATATTAAACCAATTGAAATTAAAAGTGTTGAACCAAATTGAATGATTGTAAAGTAAATTAATTTGGTAATGTTAGATATGCATAGATTATTAAATGGATGTTAATTGATTGTATAAAAATTCATATGGAATTGAATTAATGAAATTGAAAGTAATAATTGAATTCAAATTGAAAGTGAAGTAAGAATAAATAGAAATGAAATTAATTTGATTTGGAAGTGAACAAATTGGAACATGAATTATTGACTGTAAACTAATTGAATTTGAATGAATGAATATTAGCAAAATCCAATGTTGATGAATCAAACGTGATTAACTTGAAAAACTAATTCAATGAATATTTATAAGAAGTGAATGTATATTGATTTGGTTATTGATTGATTGGATGGATATTGTTTTGTTGGATGAAAGATGTTTGATGGTTGGATTTGTTTCTTTTGATTGCATTTGCTATATTGATATATGTAGTTATTGGTACATGTTGTATATTGATATTACTTTCACATATACATATTTCTCATTTGTTTGTTGAGCGTTTAGTAGGTACGAATGGCGCTTACTTCGTTTTTGGAGCTCGCTTTCGCGCTATATTAGTCGTATATGCTCGCTAATAATATATAAGGTACATATCTCGGATTACATATCGTACTTTTACACTTTTTTTCCTGCGGGATGCTTCATCCTTGATGATGAGATGTATATTTGTAATATATATTGTTATTTTTTTCGAATCGAACTGCGCAAAGGAGACTATGGTGAAATTTTTTGAAAATTTGAGGCGTTAGAATTTTTTTGGGAAAATTGGAAAACTTTTGGTAACTAAAGTTTGATTTTTGAATTAAAAGTTAAATGATATTAGTTGGTTTTGAAAAGATAACTATGAATGTATTTGAAAACTTAGAAGTTTTTGTAAGAAGTTTAACTAATGGATTTTCGAAAGGTTAAAAGTTTAAATAGATTTGATATCTAGATTGAATGATTTGCTTTGAAAAGTTAATGGATTTTGTGACTTTTCTTACTTGGTAATTTCGGGGACGAAATTCTTTTAAGTAGTGGAGAATGTAACGATCCAGAATTCCAGTCATTTGAAATTCGTGTATTTAATTGATTTTAAATATGCACATGTTAAATTTATAAGCTCGATAGAATTTATTTCGAATATTATGATTTAATTGAATAATTAAACTATTAATTTAATATTTGAAATTGCGTAAATAATTGGAAATTGGATTTAAAGTGAATAAAAATTATTTATAAAGTTAAATTAAATCATATTTGAATTAGAATAATGTTAGATAACTTTTAAAATTGAATTAAAAGTTAAATTCTAGAAATTGAATATTTTAATATTTAATTGACGAGTAAAAATATCCATTTTTCAAACAGTCTCGGATTTCGATGAAACCACTTTTCTTTGGATCCATAATGTTATATTATTGTAAAATTTCAAATTTCGTGTCAATCGGATTTATGGTTTGTCCGGGGCAAGCTAAAACGCGTAGAAATCAGTTTAAGTGAATTTTAAATTTAAATAGTCGATTCGAAAAACCTATCTTTCAAATACGATTGAATTGGCTCTCGATATATATTTCATTGCATTTGGAGTAGCGGTAAAGCATTATAAATGCCAGGCGGCACGCTTCGTTTCGAGTTCGGAAAATTTTCGGATGAATAGTGAGCGTAAATTTTCTATAAAGGCCGTAACATTTCACAATTTTCAACCAAACCCTAGCCGCCGTTTAGCTTTTCAATGGCTGAAAACTCGTCTCGTTCTTCCTCGATTTTTTTTCAATCTACAAATTTTTACGCCTCGACTTCAACTGCAACATTGTAGAGCTTCACGAGCTCGATGTATCCAACGGCTACGATCGTCTATCGTGGCTGCGATCATTCAAATTTGGCTCAAGAAGGCCGACCGTTCACATGCATTTATTGAGGCGAATACACAACCGAGTTTGACAGCGTTCAGGACGATGGTGGAGCTTGTGATGGCCGTTCGAATGACGGCGCTCGATCGTGTTCACGGCGAAGAGGGAGGGCGCGACCGTCAGGGTTTCGTCGCGGGTTTGGGTTCGAAACAAACGAACGTGGGAGGAAGAAAGGAACGTGTGGCTAGATCTGCTTGTTTACATCATGCGGCCCAGATTAGAGTGGTTTTGAAAATAAAATAAAAATTGTAATTTATTTACATATATAAATTCTTATATTGTTTAAAACGTGATATCTTTTTCATACGAGGTCCGTTTCGCACGAAATGACTTGCGTTGGGTTCCTATGGACGAACACTATGAGATGGAGCTTGTTTGTAGTTGATTGGAGATATTGTGAATTTTGGGTAAAATTAAGCGCGCGTTTAATTTTATTCGGAATAAAACACTACAACTGCTATTGGAAGCAATGTGAGTACAACTCACTCTTTCTGACTCACTGATATTTTTATATAAGTGAGAATAAGTATTATTTATGATGATTGATGATTGTTTGGATGATATATGATATGTTGATTGGTATTTGGATATATACCTGCCTAGTGGAGCAGATGACCCTATACGTTCCCGTGTATGAGTGGATGACCCTTTGTACGCGCGTCTGCCTTGAAGCGGGCATTGTACACATATTCTAATATGTATATTTGTTGCAGTTGACAGGTTGGAGGGATCCAACTGGATTCTTCACTAGTATTGATTTACTTACAGATATTGTTATATATGCTGTTATCTTATGATATACGATGTTTTGGATGCCTTGATTGATGTATTTGGGGTTGTTGCAGCATTGAGCCTATTTTGATAATTTAAAAATGTTTAAGTGATGATTTCAGGATTTTAAAAGTGATTTTGGAAATAACATTATATTGATTTTTTTAAATTGTAAAGGAATTGATTTATTTTGAATAAATAAATGTTATAATTTTTATGTTATAAACATTATGATATTTCAGAAATATAATTGAAATGTGATTTTTTTGAAATATAGAGATAATTATTTTGTAAAATAGTTTAAATGGTGATTTTGAGTTATTATAAATGGATTATATTTATATATAAGATTTATAAAATTGAATATTTATAAATCAAAGTGATGGAATTATAAAGGAGTTTTGTAAACGTTTAAATGAAGTATAAATGAATCTTATAAGTGAATAAGATTTATAATATAAGAAGTTATAAAATAAATGAATTTGTAAAATAAATGATTTATAAATAATTTACTCATAAATTGGATTTGGCATATAAATGAGATAAACGGAATTGGTTAATGAAGTAGATTTATAAATTGAAGTTTTTATAAAATATAAATGGAGTTTATAAACATTGTTTCATAATTCCAAAATCAATTGAATTTGGTAAGTTAAGATATGATTGTTTATTAAAGGCATTATATCCACGATTTTGGACAGTGGATTATCCTTTAATAAATATATAGAAATATTGGATATGGTAAATGGTCTATATTCACAATTTTGGACAGTGAATAAGCTATTGATAAAATGGATATTTTAGGATGTTATATTTTTAAAATGGAGTAAATGGTTTAAAGATGTTTTAAAATGTGTTAAGGATCGAAACCATAGATTTCAACATTCATTGTTGAAATAGACGTTTTCGAGAAGTAAGGAAATGATGGACTATAACACTGTTGTTATAGTAAATGATTTTCGAAGGGAATGTTTTTGTATAGTATTGGGGTTTATATATCTATCTTATTTTCGAATCCCTATACTAGTGATTTTGGGTTGTCGTAACGATGTTTACGCAACATTCGTTTTGACCTAATAAACATGTCTAAAGAGAATGTTTTCCTTATAAATTAAAATACATACTTAATCGAGATTTAAGTATAGTAATATTTTCCAAGTGTTGAAAATAAATAAGAAATGTGAATTACTTATTATTAAATAAGTATATGGAAACGTTTTCCAATGTTAAAATATTGAAATGGTTTGAGATTATATCTTTTTGAAGATAATTTGAAGTGAATATTTGGCAAATAGTTTAATTAATAAAAGATTAATTAAAAGGGCCTAGTGATAGCTATAGTGCTAAATATTTGTTTGTTCGTTTGCTTTGATAGTTAAATAACCGACTATCAAACTTGGCCAAAATTTTAGTTCCTCGACTTGATGTGAGAACTATTTAGTCGTACACTTAGTATGTAGCCTTCTGTGTAGGCTTGATTATCGTTTGTGTTGAGGATGTTGATTCGTATAGTGCGAAGTATTACTCCAATCTATCGAGCTTCCTTCTTGGCCCGAAGGATACCAAGTTGAAAGTTGGAAACGTGATAAGTCTACGAGACTTAGTTGCTGTGTGAAGTTGAGAAACACTTTTGCGTTGTTGGTGCGAAGAGACCGGGATCGGTTTATCCGAAAACCACTTCGGACCAACGCATATGCGACGATTGTGCAGGTTGCTTGTGATGATATTGATATTCCGGATTTTCATAGTGGGGGACTGCTTGTTGATCGTTTGGGTTTAAAATCCCAATATACATCCAGTAGCAGTGGTCTCTTCATTATGAAATATCCGATGCAAGGACTATTCGCTACTAATCTTAGGGATTTTCCGACAGGATGTGGTAGGAAAGTACCTTCGGTTTGTCCTGTTCCTGGACAACTTGTATGGATATTTGTCTGACATTGCATTTCTAAAGATTACGTACATTGGTTTCTACGAACGTACATCAGTGGTGGCGGAGAAGGCAACTTCTCTTAGCCTAACACCCTCCTTGAGACGTATGAGCTTAAGGGTTGTATTTTTGTGGAAGGCAATTAGTAGTCAACAGAAATGGCCGTGTGGCATTCAAAGTGATGTGATTGTGATTGTGATTTGTGAAAGGTAATCGTTGCCTCGTCAGGCCTCATCAACCGAAAATGACCAAAACAGGTTTAGACACAGTAGGGCTAAGTGGGTCATTCCCATTAGGATATGATCATCTTCTTCTAGATATATCTTTACACGCTATGATTGATTATTGATTATCCGCTGCATTGCTTAGTTATTGTATATTATCAGCTTTTGTGAGGACATGTTATTATAACTGTTCAGGCTGATAACTATTGATTGATTGTTGAACTCTGATTGATGTATATATATACAGTTTCTGTTTTGTAAAGATCATTGACATGATATTATATATTTTCCGCTGCGATGTGAGATTCTGTATTGTTTTGTTTGGTTCTATCTTCACTCTTTCTTCTCTTCTTCTATCTTCTTTCTTTCTCTTGACTTTCCGTCAGTTTGTGCTTTTTGGGTCGGACATGTGTGGATTATTGTCGATTCAAAGGGTACGAATTTCCAGGTCGTCACACCATATCATAGAGTAAATACTCTTAATGGTTTAACTAAACAACCGATGATTATTTATTCTTGATATTAATAGGGAACTCACGGTTTCTCTTTAATATACAAGAATACTTCGTAGACATTCTAATGTGTTATGTTCATTTAGATTTGGTTAATTTTATTTCATCACTTGCAATCAGTATTATCATTGGATCATATCCATATTCATTCTATACCAATAATTTCTTAAAGAAGCTACTTGGCTACGAAGTTGATTTCTTGAAATAACAGTTGTTTCTCAATGTAATGGAACAAATATTTATAAACATTTAATGAACTACCTTATATAAAACTGGTTTTGCATTAGTTTACTATACATTAATGTTCACAACATAAATTAGTCATTTAATGACTATCGTTCCTAAAGTTCTCTTGGGACAATTCATATAAGATCCATTACATACAATTATTACGTGCAGTCTTTTGACTCGCACAACCTGCCAACTCCTTGGCTTAGGATATGTAGGGATTTCTTATAAATCCTTATCTTGTAAGGTTTTGTGAACTAATCTTTGAATTATATTAATTTTAACCTTGTGTGCTAATCTTAAGTACACACCTTATATAAAGTTTTGGACTCAAGTTCACTCATCATTAATCATGCTGTCTAACAAAGGTTACTCTTTATCAATACATCATTATGTACTGTAGGAAGGAATGACTTTTGAGGTTGAATCTTTTATACATTTTTAGGTACGTTCAAAACTCTTTCTAATATAATCACACATTCGATCATATCAAATCATTTATATTGCATGTTACTTTATTCACTTCCATTTTATGTTCTATGAGCTTACATAGACTTGTACATGTGTACCAAATACACATGTCCATATGTGTGATAACTAAACGGTGAATATAACGAAGTATATGGGACTATTTTTGTATTTATAGACTTGTGATTGCGTACAGATATATGTATCAATTTGAATAGTTTATAAACTCTAATGACGCTCCATTGTTTGAAATATAATTAACTAGTACTATATGATTCATAATCATATAATAAAAAATTATTTCCCAAAACTATAGCTTAGTCTATAATTCCAAAACAATTGTAAATAACCTTAGATACTTTAGTATTTCCAATGTATCACTTTTGTTGTGAAAGCAAATACCACATTATAGTTTTATTTTATAATGAATAATATTTACATTTAATTTATAACTACATCTATTTTTCTCTCGACATCGGAAAGTAGTCATTATTTCATAAATAATATCCAGTGTGTTTTATGAAAACAATTTTCATAACATAATGCAATCAATAAGTTCGATGTGGTATGCTCCCACTATTTTCGTCATTGCTATAATAGCATACTGAATTCAGTGGTCCATCATTCACTTAGTATAAATTATTTATTTTATATACTGCAACTAGTTTACAATGGAGTGTTCTTTGATCAAATACCTTGAACTCAAAAAAAATAAATCTCGTGAAAAACAATTTTCTATGAGAAAATACATTTCAAAATAGAAATCATATTTTTTATGCCAGTGTTAATTATCAATTATTATTATTACAATTCTTGTTTTCGATGTTTTGTTATGAAGTAGAAGTGACTATTCACTCTCTTCTTCCCAACTGTACGTTAGTTTACATCTACTGTTGTACATTTATTATTCTTTCTAAACGGTCGAACCAGATGAATGTCCTTACTACAATATCATAATGCTCTTACAAAAGTGAACTCGAACGTCCTAACATTTAAGGACATCAAATATGTTGCACTTTGCATAAACTGATCAAACGAAAATATCAACGATCGAGTCCTTAGAACTATATTGTAGTTTTTGTCCTGTTTTACATTTAACATAATGTAATCATTATCATAATCAATCGAATTGAAACTCGATCCCACATTATGGTTTATTTGGTTTTTTTGGATGAACTAATTTCTTTGAAATACTGTACATTACTAACTATAACCATTCACCGCATAACACTTATATGTTATGGTATATGTTGTTGGATTTGGACCGGGCCGTATAGGAAGTTATGGGTGAATTTTAAAACAATTTATCCTATTTGATCTTTATTGGACCTATGAAGTCTTTAGAAATTTTCTAAATTTAATTTAAATAAAATATTTATTTCATTTAAATTTATAAATGATGAATGGAATTTTATTTAATTCAAGTTTAATTAAATAGAATGGTACACATATGTATCATACACATACTTGTATGTGTGTGAACGTGTAACATAATAATCTGTGCAAGGTATAACATGCCTATATATAAATGTTAGGATTTGCATCATAACGGACACGTGAGCTTATCTTATAGGTATTGTATGTTGTCCAAATATATGCACGCATATATAAACATGTTATTTAAATAAATATTAAAATATAATTGTTTACATATATATATACATATACTGCATAAATGTAAATGTTAATAATATATATATTAAATTAGATATTAATTAAATAAATGACTATATATATATATATAAACATATATATATATGTACGTATGTATGTATTTATGTATGCATGCATGCATATATATATATATATATAGACATATTATATATAATTTTTTTAAATATAATATACATGTATATTTTACAATAAGAAATTAATATATACATACATACATATGTATATATGTATATATCTATACATAATTATATTTATAATATCTAAAGTACTTATAAATATATGTATTTAAATAAGTACATATATATATATATATATATAATTATATCAATTACGAAAAAATATATTTATTTTCACAGCGTTCTAGATCTAATACACAACACATAAAATATTTTATTATAAGTTTACATTATTAAATTATTTATATATATACACACATATTAGCCGAAAACCATTAAAATAATATTAAAAATAATTTAATGGCATATTTTTAAAATTTTAATTTTTTTGAGATTCAAATATGATATTATATGGTCATAAAATATTCCATAACTTTGTGAGTCAAAATTATATTTTTCATTATTTAATTAATTTCGATAGCATAATTAATGACTTTTTAAAAAATAATAATTTTGATTCTATAACTCTGGTATGTTTTATAGAAAATAATATAGTGATGAAGAATTTTTATAAAATTTAAAATATAATTTTTGAAACATATATTATTTTGTATAGATTATTCAATTTATATTTCAATTTAAATAATATTAAAATTAGTAAATAATTATTAAAAAATAATTTATTTTTACATAATTATATTTAGTTTAAATTTTCATATATAAAAATATAAGATCAATTTTAACATGATATGTTGGAAAAATTAATTTTAAGTATTTTAATTTTTGTAATATGACATATTAATATAAATATAATTAATTAATAAAATAATAAAAATTAAAATAAATATACCTAGTTGTGTATACATAAGATTTATATGAATTTTTTTATTATACATACATTCATATAACCATTCATTATGTGACAACATTCATACATATAGGAATCTCACCTAACTAACAATATAATTATGATATATAAACAAACAGCAGAATATTATACATTAATTATAAGTCATATGAAATAATAAGGCCATACCAAGACCTATGCCTTAAAGTACACCTTGCTATGATTATATCCCTCCTCAAAACTCTTCTCAATTCGACAAATTGCTAATATTTGAATCGTAGGCCCTTTGCTATCAAATAGCTGTAACTTTGAATTGATTTGATTTGATTTGAATATTAATGGAGCTCTTGGAGGCATGGATCGGCTAGAAAAATAGAGATAGAAGGTGGCTAAAATGTATTTAGAGGTTGAGGATAGAAATGCTTAAATGGAGGAGAAGTTGGAGATATTCTAGGATCAATATCACACACCATCTCTTTCCAATTCTCTTCCATCCTAGCTCTCCATTTCAAAGCCTTTTATGCACCATCTTATGATTACACCCTCGTTTTGGTCAAAATTTCCAACCCCTTTCATGGGCTTTAAATTTATTTTAATCCTAAACAAATATTATTAATTAAATCTAATTTAGTTTCTTAATGATATCGTATATCGATCGATATATATATATTTATATTATAAATATATAATAATATTTATTCCCTAAATCATATTCAAAAGTTTATAATTAATATTTCATGATTATTATTAATTTAATTAATTTATAACAAGAAATTAATTGAATTGTTTGGTCTAAAACGAATTCATCATATCAGTTGTGTGAGTCGTCAGGTGTAAATTTGGTCAGCGATTAGCATCCAATTATTCGAATGTTAGCTTTCACACTTCACTTAGCAGGTGATGCGTCATTTTGGACAAATTTATCACTTAGTTTCAATAAAATCCAATTTTACTTTATTAAGCGCTATCCAGTTGTGACATTTATTTATACCAATTCTCTTCGCAAAAACTATGTCACTTTGGACTTATTGAATTCGGTAATGGTCAAAATTCTTATATTGTTCATATTCAACTCTATAGTCCAAAAGAAGTCCTTGGTTCAACATTAACAATTATTACTAACCGAAATACTCTGGGCAGAGACTTTGACTTCAGTTGACCGTGATACTAACCTCATATAACCGAGGAGACGAATCCTTTCTTGAATAGTGCTTCACTTCCAATACTTCAACTGAACCCAACTATAGCCACTCGACGGACGCCGTGCGATGATTTGACTAAAATCAAAGCAGAGCTTTCATATTGAAGATCCACAATATTCTCAAGTCGAGAGAACTGTGTAAATTAGTCACATCGATATTTTCTGTTTAACCTTAGTTAAATTAACCAATCGAAAACAATCGAGTGAATCGTTCCATAATTATCCATTAACTATCCGTGTGTAACCCCTAGGTGCCCCCTACATCTATGAGTAATACACTGTCCAACATTTGGATAAGGTTACATACTTTAGTCTCAATAGATATATCGATATCCACCTTTTATGCATCATGACTAAGAACATTTAAAATGGTATATTTGTTTTCATTGTGATAAATTACTCACGATTACAACACTTTGTAACTATTATCACAAAACATACCATTTATGGATTTTCTATTAAATATATTTTTAATTAAATTAATTATTTACTATAACACATTATATTAAGATATAATAGAAAGAAAATACTTTTTATTTCGAACAAGATAGGTTATCGAGTCAGATAAATGTAACAAATTACCTAATTTCTCCGAGGGCATATCTCTAACTCTATCAACCTCCCACTTGCATTTGAGTCAATTATGGAATCTCATTCCAACTTCTCCAATCGGTTTCCTCAACACTAATTGGATCGGTTCCTCAATAGATGGGTATGCTATTGTGTTTCAATTATCTACTATGTCAATCAACTCTTTCTGATACTGATAAATTACCTTTATTATATGGAACAATCCGAAGTATGTTTCCCGACTTCTTGTGAGCTCTTAGATCTGTTATGAACTATATAGTGACATTATTATTAGATAACAATGTTGTGGGATTCTCAACATTTGGAATCAACTACGGCTTAGCTACAAAATTGGGCATTTATATTTATATACATTTCTTTATTGCTGCGCTATCTAGGGCGATGTACTGAGCCTTTTTCATCGAATCAACCACATTCTTTCATTTGAAACATGATGTACACGTAAAACTTCACATTTTTTTGCTCACATTTTATCTAGTTCGTGCAAATAAAAGTTACATAAAAGGTTTCTTTACATGTTTTCACAAATTCATGAAAATTCTTTCAATCATCATTCATTTTGGGCAAAAAGGGGTTTTTATGCATATGTTATTATTAAGAAAATTATTTGCACATTTTCTATAATTTTTTTAGATATTTAGTTGAGTTGATAGCTTCATCAGTGCATGCAATTAATTTGAAGATTTGAATAAGTTGGTGCAAAGAAGAATGATTTGAAGCCTTGGATTGTTGATGCAAAAGAATGAGATTTCAAAGGCAAAACGTGTATAAAGCTCAAAGTGAAAATCCTCTTATCAAACAAGTTTAAAGCCCATAGAAGACTCCTATTTAAAATTACAAGGTAAATCTCATGAAGAATAGGCAAAAGGCCCATTTGTATTTTAACAATGAAATATTTTTATTACTTGGGGCTTAAGGCAAATCACCCTATAAATACCCATGTATCCTCATTGTATCTGTTAAATTCATTAAAACTTTTGATTGTATTTGTTGGTTTGGAGTTAGAAAATAAAGTTAGTTTCTTTCCTTCTTCTTCTTTTTCTTTAATGGATCCTTTCCATTTTTATATTTCCTTTTGCTCATATTTCACTATGAGTTAATCCCCTTCAATTTAGAGGGCAGCGAAGCTCTCCAATCGCATTGAAATCAACAAAAAGATGCTTTTAAAATTCTCTTGTTTTAGATCTTACTTTTATTCAGATATTTTTCCACTCATGTTTATATATGTATTTTTGATAGCATATGTTGGTTATTCCAAATAGGCTATGCTTAAATCAATAATAAAATAAATACAGAATTATCTATATGGAATTATTAAAAGTATTTGGCATAGAATTGAATTTGATGATCATATTTGATTTATACCTTAATAGGCCATGCTTGGATAGGTTTTGTATCAAATATATTAATATTTCCTAAATAATTAATAAATGGATTGATTTGTATGTTTAAATTCGATGATATATACTTCTCGATTTAGGGTTGATATTTCATACTTAAAGTAGATGTATAAATCATTTCCATTTATTACAATGTGGATTGTAGAAATTATCTTTTGTTATTTGATTAAATTGGAGAGTGGATTTATTCCCCTAAATTATTCCTCAATCACAATAGTTTCCTCTTTTATTACCCTTTTTATACTTTTAATTTAGAACTTCTTGGTTTAATTTAATTAAATAAATAGAAATTATTTGTTTTCACTATGGATTCAACACCCACTTGCCTACATACTACAATTGTACGTCGTGCACTTGTGGTTTATTATAAGAAAACTAGGTGTTTTCTAATTAATATAAAATATCTCGATCGAGTTTTTGGCGCCGTTACCGAGGAAAACAATTTAATTTTTGTTTTTTTTTGGATTAATTTCCTTGTTATTTTGTGATTATTTTTTTATTAATTTTTTTCTGTTCTATTCTTTCTTTCCCTGTTCTCGCTTCGTTTGGCTTTCTACCTTTTAATTTTAGTTTTAGTTCTTAGTCTGCATTTTGTTTTTCTTTTCTCTATCATGTTCAATCTAGTTTTATCATGCTCTTACTTCTTATTTGTTCTCACTGTCTTTTTTTTTTGAAATCACATCCAAATTTGTAGCCAACTCCATCAGACCTCACCTAAATTAAAACCATCCTTCATCGCTGCTCCTGCACTTACATCCAACTCCGTTTTTCAACACTGACCACCTGCGATCCTATACACCATTGTCGCCGCCATTTCCTTTTACAGATTTTTTTTAATTTTAACTGGGGAAAAAGAGAAGAATTGGGTCAGGTACAAACAGGTACGAATAGCAGAGAAGTTTTTTTTTTTGAACTGGTACTTTATATACAACAAATCATTGGGACAACATATCCCATGTCAAATAAATGTTCGAAAGCAAGTTTCGAACTTGTGACATCCTGCACCAACGCCGAATCAATTAACCACCTGGACAAAGGTGCTTGTCGAATAGCAGAGAAGTTGGAAATTGCATGCTCAAAAATTCACATCACTTGCTAAAAAGATTTGCAAATTGCGCTTAAAAATAATTCCTGCTTGTAAAATAAAATTGTAACTGGTATTGTCTTATGATTCCTAGTTTATCCTTGCGATGATAGTTGCTAAAACGGATGCTGAAATTTTGCAAAATTTTCCACTTTACAAAAATATTTGATTGCTGATATTTTTTGATTTGTGTGTGTTTGTCTGCTTGAAAATTCATAAATGCACCTATGAAATACAATTTGAAAATTTTATAATTGAAAAATATTTGTTTTAAATTAATTTTCTCAAGGGCTGGATTGCGGATATATAATAGGGATTTTATAAGAATTTTTGGTGATTCGAAATTTTTATAATTGAACTATTAGCAAAAAAGGTTGCATACTACCTGTTAAACATTACTTGTCTCCATTTGTGAATAACTAAGATACCCTCCTCCCCCTTCTAGTCGAGTAGTTAACTCACAATCACTCATTTAGTAAATTATGAATTTTTGATTTAGGTGCTACAAAAGTTAAACTATTTTCTTGTTGTTTTTTTTAAATGGTACTCAAATACAATATGTCGCTGGGATAACATAACACAAATCACATGTCAATATATGTTCGAATCACGCTACGTGAGTTTCATGCTTTTGACCTCTCATACCAAAGCCGAATCACTTAACCACTGGGATAATGGTGCTTATCGTTTTCTTGTTGTTTTCATTCAAAATGAACGGTTTTTCTTACCCACAAGAATTTTATAATAGTTATGAAAATCAATATAATCCATATAGTTTCACATCAAATTCTTATGGATATTTTAATAACAGCTATTGTACAAACAATTTGAATTTCACACCACAAAGTTTTCAGAATAATGCCAACCCTCAACTCTTGAAAAATGATTGAAACTATTGAATCTTCACTTGAAATTTCTACACAACAAAATCAAAAGATAAATAATTTGTGTAATTCATATCTGTGCAACAACTCAAGTCAAAGATTTCAAAATAATCAAATTTTAATTCACTTCATAATTCTAATGACTTTGATTATAACCCACGTCAATACAATTTCGAACTCTAAAATGAATTTCAAAATCAAAATGGAAACGTGAACCACTTTTTAAATGATTTTGACAATGAGAATAGTTTCAATTGGTGCGATTGATAATTTTTTCCTCAATAATTTCAAATTGAAAGTTCTCTAATTAATCATTATGAATTTTATTTAGTTGATCAAATGGAAGAAAATAAAAAAAATCATATGGATTTGTTGTTTGAAAACTAAATAAAACAACGTAAGTAACAAAATCAAATCCCAATGTATGACAAGTCAAATGATAATCCACCTTTTACCAAAATTGATGATTTTCACGTAACTTTTGAGATTGAAAATGACAATCTTAATGATATTGTTGAAAATGTGGTAATTGAGTAGGATTTCATTTCTTCCGAGGGCGTGAAACCAGATTTAAAATTCGATCTTCCTTTTTTTGATTTTAAAAAATTGACTACAATTAGTTTAGATTTTGAAAATGATACATGCAATAAAGTTGTTGAAAATATAGTAAAAGAAGGAAAAGTAGTGAACAAAAGTTTTTCGAACTGTTTGAGGATGAGTTTGAGGGTGAGGCTGAAATATATTCGAGCTGTGATTGTGAACGTAAATTCAATTTAGGATTTTTCGACAATGTTGAAATGTCAATTAGTTTCATTATTTCAAACTAATTTGTTTATGTTCACATATTTTTGAAGGAGTACCATGATAAATTTGTGGAGAAAATGTACAACCTTGTGAAAGGAATTCTAGTAGAGAAAATTCGAATAAGGAATGCACTTGAAATTAATTTTCTTTATTTTAAATCTTGGTTTAAGAACAAACTTTTCTATGACAACATTTTACTATTCAATGCAAATTCAAATCATAATGCTAAAAACAAGAGCAAGGGAAATAAGGAGAGCACACATCTTAATTCATTCACCATTTGCATAAATCACATTTTATTTTCGACATATTTTGGCATGTAGTGGCTAAATTACATTTTCTTTTACACGTTATTTTGCATTTGATCCATCTTTGGGTCCTCTCCTTTACTTCTAGGAAAAAAAATTAAACAATGAGGACAATGTATATCTTAAGTGCGGAGGGGAAGTCACCTTGTATTGCATTTCATTTTTTAAATTCATTCAATTTTCTTTTGAATTTGCATTCTTCAAAAAAAATTCTTCATATTTTGCATTTGCATTTTATTTTCAATTTTTTTTCATGCTTTTTATGACTTTGATTTATTTTAAAAAAACACGGTACAGTGAGTGTACAGTCTAGGTCATTTGATGAGAACTTTAGTGAGTAATTGATTTTGAATAGAAATCAGAATGAAAAGTTTGATTTACAAGTGATAATAATGAAAGTAGTATATAGGTTGACTCATAGGTGATGGCTATGAAGTTTATTCTAATTTGTAATCATCGTTTAAGGAGTGATTAATCTAAAATACATGCATTAACATTTTTAAATATTTACTCTAAGTAATGCTAAGATGATTTTGCGTAACTCTCTCCATAAAAACATATAAATAAATAACAACCCATATCCAATATTTCGAATATATCTAGCGTAGGTGTGCAAACCCACTAAGCTCTTTCCTAACTCTCATGTAAGCGGAAGGCAATGCATGAGTGGTATACATTGGTCTTATTTTACGAGATTGGACATCTAAGGATTACCTATCTTTTTCTGACATAGTCAGTGTCGGTTTGCACACTTCATCAAGCTTCGTCTCTACTCTCACGTAAGCCCACAAGGCAGTGCATGGGTGGTATACCTTGGTCCACAAGTTAGGTGTATGTAAATAACAACAACAACAACAACAATAATAATATTCTTTTATATCAATAATTAAAATAAAGAAGGAATGGTAATTGAAATCTAGGTGTCCTTTCGATTTTACAAGTTTGAATTTGTTATACAAAAGGAAATAAGGATATTACTTTGCAAATGTTGACAATAAAATAAATAATTTATTTCATAGTTGCACTGTGTTTCCAACCAAAAAAAATGACCAAACTAGTGTCTGATATGATGAAGACTTGATTTTTGTTAGAAATTCTTGATCAGTTGACAAACTTTAATTCCTTGATTTTGACTAAAGCTAGTACACATTACGATATCGTGCTTATTTGAATATACTTCGAGTCTTCATTTGTAAATAAATTTGCATTCATTTGCATTAGATTAGGATATCGCTTTTTGCAATTAGATTTTGTAGGTAGTATCCGCTGAAAACATTCATGAGACAACACTTGTCCTACTAAGAACACCTAGAAATTGAACGGCTTGTTGCATATGCTTAATGCAATCTTGTTTCCTATGAAACTGTGACCCATCTAGTTTTATTTAGTTTATTCGGGGACGAACAAAAAGATGAGTGTGGGGTTATTTGATGTACGCTTAAAACTATACATATTTATGCTCACGTTTTATCTAATTCATGCAAATAAAAGTTACATGAAGGGTATCTTTACATATTTTCACAAATTCATGAAAATTCTTTCAATCGTCATTCATTTTGGGGGTAAAAGGGATTTTTGTGCATATTTTATTGTTAAAAAATTACCTGCACATTTTCTATAATTATTTATTTATTTTTGCAAATATTTAGTTGAAAAGTTGATAGCTTCATTGGTGCCATAATTAAGTTGAAGATTTAAACAAGTAATTGGTACAAAAAGAATGATTTGACGACTTGGATTTTTAATGCAAAAGAAAGAGATTTCAAAGGCAAAAGGTGTACAAAGCTCAAAGTGAAAATGCTCTTATCAAACAAGTTTTAAGCCAACGGAAGACTCCTATTTACAATTACAAGCTACATCTCATGAAGAAAAGGCAAAAGGCTCGTTTGTATTTTAGGAAGGAAATATTTTTATTACTTGGGGCTTAAGGCAAAACACCCTATGAATACCCATGTACCCTCATTGTATCTATTAAATTCATTACACTTTTTGATTGTAATATTTGGTTTGGAGTTAGAATATAAAGTTAGTCTCTTTTCTTCTTTTTATTTTTCTTTTTCTTTAGTGGCTTATTTCCCTTTTTTATATTTCTTTTTGCTCATATTTCATTATGAGCTAGTCCCCTTCAATTTAGGGGTAATGAAGCTCTCCAGTCAAATTGAAATAAAAAAAAGATGCTTTTACAATTATATTGTTTTGGATATTCCTTTCCTTTACATATTTTTCTATTCATGTTTATGCATGTATTTTAGATAGCATATGTTGGTTATCCCAAATGGGCTATGCTTAAATCAATAATAAACTAAATAGAAAATTATCTGCATATATGAACCATGAAATTATTAGTAATATTTGAAATTCAATTGAATTTGATGATCTATATTTGATTTATACCTTAATAGGTCATGCTTAGATAGATTTTGTATCAAATATATCAATATTTCCTAAATAATTAATAAGTGGATTGATTTGTATGTTTAAATTTGATGATTTATACTTCTCAATTTAGGGTTGATATTTCATACCTAATGTAGATGAATAAATCAATTCCATTTATTAAAAAAATGGACCGTAGAAATTATCTTATGTTATTTGATTAAATTGGAGAGTGGATTTATTCCCTTAAATTATTCCTCAATCACAAAGGTTTCTTCTTTTATTACTCTTTTTGCACTTTTAATTTAGAACTTCTCTCAACTTGTTGGTTTAATTTGATTAAATAAATAGATATTGTTTATTTTCTCCATAGATTCGACATCTAGTTGCCTACATACTATAATTTTACCCCGTGCACTTGAGGTTTATTGCGATAAAATTAGGTGTTTTCTAATCAATAGAAAATATCCCGATAAGAACATTTCAAACTTATAGATTCTGAACTTGAATTTATTATTGAGATATCATACTCAATATCACTTATGAAACTTTGAGTCTGAACATTTCATCACAAGGGGTTCATTGTTTCTGTAAACTTTTCTCTAGTATTTCATAAATACACGAGAACACTCCAAACTACCATCCAGTGGTATCAGTTTGGATTCAATATTTGCTTCATTTATCAAATACATGAACAACTCACGATATCGTAGACAACATAACATGTATAATGACAAGCACCATTGTCCAAGCGGTTAATTGATTCAGCTTTGGTGCAAGAGGTCACAAGTTCGGAACTTGCTTTCGAACGTTTATTGACATGGGATATGTTGTCCCAATGATTTGTTGTATATAAAGTACCATTTTCAAAAAAAAAAAAACATAACATGTATAATAATTCCTATTACTAATGCATAAGGAATTCATTTCACATGTTCCATATTAAATAATCTAGCAAGGTGTTTTGGAATATCGATTTTGGACATTCCTAATATCTTTGTACTCGCTATAAATGACATCATTTAAGAATCTAACGTCGGGTATTAAAACAAATAAGGCTGATTTTAATATAGTACATCGTTAAAATCAACAACGTGTTGTTTACTCACAGTTTAGAAATATCTATGTACCTTTTTACTTTCTTTTTTATAAGCGCAAGTTTCCTCTGCATTTTGATTAATAATTAACTATTTGATATTTCTATCAAAATATTTATTTAATTCCAATGCTTGTGAAATGATATTTTCTATCGTTTATTGGATCATATCGAAGGACACACAAACTCAATATTGCTTCCACCCACTTCGAGATATTTTTTGTTCTTATGTGTAAACAATTTACTCTAAATCATTACTTAAAATTTTCTATTTCAATACGTATGTACTGAAACATAAAGTCATGCCAAGTGATATTTTGTGAGTAAATCCAAATCAATTTAAGCATGTTAAGTAACAAATATTCATATCAACATTGCTCATTACAATTCCAACAGCATTTGTCTTTCTCATAAAGATAGATTTGCGACCAACGGATCATATTCCTTTGGATACAATTATCAAAATTATATTTTGATAATGTACTTGGAATATACTTCGGAACTGTGCATCATACCATATCATAGAGTCAACATTTTTAATGGTTTAATTAAACAATCGAGGATTGTATATTTTTGACACTGATAAGAAACTTAAAGTTTCTCTTTAACGTGCGAGAACACTTAGTAGGCATTCTAATGCGATGTATTCATCTAGGTTTGTTAATTTCATTTCATATTGTGCAGTCAGTTTTATCTTTGAATCGTATCCAATTCTATTTTACAACCAATAATTTCTCAAAGAAATCACTTCATTATGAAATTGGTATTTCTTGAAACAATATTTGTTTCACGTATTGTTTCACGATGCAACAAAATAGGTATTCATAAACACATTATGAATTTCCTTATATATAAAACTGGTTTGGTTTTAGTTTATAAAACTTATGTTCAAAACATAAATATGTCATCCAAAGACAGTCCTTCACAAACTTCTTTTGGGGAGATTCATACAAGATCCATCACGAACAATCATTATATGCAAACTTTCAACTAGCACAACCAGCCAACTCCTTGATCTAGGATATGTAGGAGTTTCTTATAAACTCTTTATCTTGTTGATTTTGTGAACTATTATTTAGATGAAATAACATTAATTATGTGTACTACTCTTAAGTACATGATTTTATAGAAAGAAATTAACTCAACTTTACTCACAATTAATCGTACGTTGTCCAGTAAAGTTCGGTTACTCCTTATCGATACATTATTACGTATCACATGGAGGATCGACTTTTGTGATCGAGTCTTTATTCATTTTTAGGCATGTTCGAAACTCTATCTCATATACTCACCCATTTGATCCAATCGAATCGGTTCTATCACATGTTACATTATTTACTTCACTTTTATATTCTATGAGCTTAGACATATACATGCATATCAAATACACATGTCCATATATATGATAACTCATCGGTGAATATAACAAAGCAAATAGACTGTTTTGGTGTTAATAGACTTACAATTGCATAAATATATATGTATCAATCGAAGAGTTCATCAACTCTTATGATGCCTCTACGGAATAGGTGCATATCCCTTAATTGTTTGAGATATAAGTAACCATATTATATTATTCATAATCATATAATAAAATTATTTCTCAAAACAACAACTTAGTCTATAATTCAAAAATAGTTGTAAATAATTTTAGATACTTTTTAATTTTTCTAATGCATCACTTTGTCATAAAAAGAAGTACCACCTTATAGTTTTATTCATAATATTCACATTGAAACATGACCATGTCTTTTTTCATCCAACACCGAAAAATAATCATTATTTCATAAAAACCGTTCGATATGTTTTACGAAAACAATTTTTGTAACTTGATGCAATCAATAAGCATTATATGGCATACTCCCACTATTTCCGCCATTACAATAATAGCATACTAAATTTGGAGGTCCATCATTCACTTAATATAATTTATTTATTTCATATACTGCTACTATTTTATAGTAGAGAGTTCTGTGATCGAACATCTTGAACTTAAAGAAATAAATTTTATAGAAAATAGTTTTTTATATGAAAGTACATTTTAGAATTGAAATCATATTTCCTATTTCAATATTAAGTATCAATTATTAGTTTTGAATTATCATTTTTGATGTTTCGTTATGGAGCATGACATTCACTCTCTTCATCCTAATTGTACATTTAATCACATCTACTCTTACACATTCATGCTCATTCTAAATGGTCAAACCATTCAAAAGAAATTCTTTTCTACAATATCTTAACAAACTCTTTACAAAAGTGCATTTGATTATCCTCAATATTTAAGGATATCAAATATGTTGCACTTTACATAAACTGATCAAGCTGACATTTCAACAATCGAGTTCTTAGAATTATATTGTAATTTTGATCTAGTGTTACATTTAACACATTTCGATCTATATTGTAATCAATCTAATTGAATACTTTATCTTACAGTATGGTTTATTTGTTTGCTTTGAATAAACTAATTTCATCAAATTATTGTACATTACGAACTGTTACGACTCGTAAATTTTCGACTATTTAATTTGTTTAATTTATAATTTTTGGTAATTTAATATGGAAAGAAATAAAAACTTTGTAATTTAATAATGAAATGAATGCAAAAATGAAATGTAGCAATGGAAATTAAAATTAATTATTGACAGTTGAAGTGAAATCCCAATGATGAAATAGTGTAAATTGTTGCATTTGGTTGTAAAATTGAAAATTAGTAAATAAGGGAAAGTTTATAAATAAATGAATTAGTATAATTAATAGTAATTGGATGAATTCAGTATTATGTAAGTAATTATGATAATTAGTTGAATATAAACTTAAGTGTACATTAAAAGTTATGATAACAATTATTATAAATCACCTATTTAATTTGTCAATGAAATTAATTGGAAATCAATTTCATTTAAATGTAAGTAAATGTTCATTGATGTGAGTACGAACCGTAATTGAAAGTGTGAATTTAATAAAGTAATAGAAATGTCTATTGTATTCATAAGATAATATAAAGGAATGAAACCAAGTTAATAAATTAATTAAGAATATTAATTGTAATTAATGTATACATTGAACAAATTAAATACAATTGAAAACAACTGTTAATACAAAGCAAAGATAGAAATTTGAACATAGTAATGTGATGAAAGGAAAAACAAAGGTTAACTTTGTTTTTTTAATAATAAATTGATTTAGATAAAAGGGTTTGAAATTGAATCAAGTTAACTTATTGGAATTAATTATAAGTAACTGAATTGATTGAAATTGTGATTTAACATTTTAATTGGTGGAAAATTCAATATTGAATTGATATGGAAATTTATTATAAAGGATTATAGAACACTAAAGTAATCCAAGATGAGAAAATTGTTAATTATGGAATTTAAATCAATTGAAATCAATTTGAAATAAAATGATTTTAGCATAACTTCTCCATACGATGTAATTAAGACTTGAAACCTATTCTATTGATTTTAAAATATTTGAAAACATCTATTTTGATATATGGGTTGACTCATTTTCATTCGGGAGTCAGAACGGGCTTTTCGGGCCATTTGTCATTGAACTTTCAATCCAAATCAATCTAGTTCACTATATTTTCAGCTTCGTCTATAAATAACCTGTTATAAACCCTAGGTCCTTCTTATTCTCGTTTGTTCGTACGTACAACTCCTTTTCATCTTCTCATTTCCAATGGCAGACAAACAAATTCTAAATCCAATTACAAATCAAATTCAAATCCAAAAATTTAAACTCCTCAAAAAAATTCGAAAAAAATTATAAGGTCGAAGATCTCAATGATCCGAATCTGCGTCTGCTATCTATTTCTGCAAATGATACCTTGAGTCAACCGCAAATCAAGAAAGCTAGAGAGGGCATTTTTGATTGGGGTGACTATCGAGGAAACGGTTTTTGGGTTTGCAAGGGTTTGCAAGGGTTCGTCAAGGGGAAGCTAACGCTGGTGGCCGTGTAGGCTAATTCGATCGAAGGCGCTCAAATTTGGTTGATTAGGGTTCAAAAACCCTAACCTATGAGGAAGCTGCGGCGATGATAGGGGGACCAAAGGCGACGGCCTCTTGGCCGTGGGTGCGGCTGATGGAGGCCAAGGCGACGGAAGTGGTGGCTTAGGCTAGCGTGGCCGGAGGTGAGAGATATTGGCGGTCAAAGTTGGTGATTTTGGCATGTGTGTGGGTTCTCGGTTTCGTGAACGACTGGAGTGGGAACGCCCGATGTGATAGCAGGTGACATGGTTTGGATATTATGAATCATTTAATTTGTTTTATGTTAGGTCCATATGTTTTATCATTTAATTTGTTTATTTAAATTCGTATAATCTTCTAATTCGAATAACTTTCGCGTACGAGGTCCAATTCATGTACAGTTTTCCCCGCTAGGATCGAATTGGAATTCCGAACATTTTGACGCAGGTTTGGATGAATTATGAGATCATTCAAATTTTGGGTTTAATTTGGATTTAAATTCAATTTAAATTCAAAAGGTGAGTGTTTTAACCCACTCATAACTTCTAAAATTTCTTATGTTTGTTAAATTGATTTATGATGTGATTAAAAATTTATTTATGACTGTTTGGCATATTATGAATCATCATCTCGGTTTATTTGAATTTATTTGGATAAAATAATTATTTAATTTATTACTGAATATAAACTGCTAGTAAATACCTGTTATTTATTATCTATTCTGTATTGATGTTATTGATTGAATTGGATGATGACTGCGATAAATGTTTGATGATTAATATTGGATGAATAGATGCTGTACTTTATATTAATATAAACTGCAAGTTGTTGTGGATTTTTATTTCATTCGGGATTGCGGTTTGAAATGATATATAACCGTATTTATATTTTAAATTACGGATTGAAATGATAAATATCTGTATCACTTGACCATAGGATAGAAAATTATATACAGACATCGTGATCTATATATAAAGATACTTTGAAATGATTTCTATGGTTTTGTAAAGAAATATATGGTTTTAGATAAATATTGATTTTAGATATTATATAAATGTTATTTTATCCTTGATTTTAAGCTATGTATAATTTGTTTTAATATAGAATAAGCTTAATAATAAGTTGATTTTTATTGAAGATAATATGGTTAAGTATTTAAATTTTATTTTGATATAGAGTTTATAATGATTTAAATAAAATTATGGTTAGAAGATAAATTTGAGACTTATTTGAAATTGAATTTATTTAAGAATTAAACTCAAATAAGCTTGATGTGAACTTTATTAAATTTGAAATTTTAAAGGGTATGATTTTTATAACTTGATTTTGTTTAAGGTGAATTAAATGAATATTTCAAGTATAAATAAATTGAAAGAAATATTTTGTTATTTGTAATTTGAGTTTTATTTAGATGATAATGGAATTATTACGTAAATTATTTCAAACTAAACAACAGAAAATTTAATTGTTGAATTGGAATTATCAAACTTAGTTTTGAAATCGTTGAATACTTAAAGTTTGAAATATATTGAATTTAAAATGGTTTATTCTGTGGATCAAATCTGTTTTGAAATCGATTAATTTGGAATAGTTTATTTGGAAACCGAATTGAATTGAAATTTATGATTTGGGATTTGGTTAAATATAAAATGTAAAAAATTTCGAGTTGTGTTGGATTTGATTTGTGAAATTGAAGAAGCTATTTTATTATATAAAGTAATTTAAATGTTTAAACCATTTAAGTGTTGGAAGTTATGTTTCAAAGTTATGAGTTTCAAGGTATTATAATTTAGAAGTGTTATATTCAAGTGTTTTGATTTCGAAATGTTATAACTTTGAAAGTGTTATGATTTTAGGAAGGATATATTTGAAATGAAAATGATATCGTATTGATTTGGTTTTGAAAGGGCCGTGATATTTGGATTTAAAGTATAAATTATTTTGGAAATGACCGTGGTGTTATAATATCGTTTGGTTGTTAAAGAGACCGGGATCAGAAGTTTTCATACTGTCTGTCAATTCCGAAAACCACTTTAACAACCGTGTACGCGGTGGAGATCCAAAATGAAGAAGGATGGCGACGACGTTCTATTGAGGTATATAGGTGGACCCGGCTTTCATGAGTTGGCTTAAGGTGGCTAAAACAGGAGCGCTTACGGGACAGTGAGGTAGCCCCTCTTATCGGACACACTCCTTCGATATTATATTCTGACTTTGAGATTGATTTGGTGGCCACTTTTGATTTTTGATTTTTAAGGGTATGGCTCGAGGTGGGCGGTGGCGGCACGCTATGCATCACCATCAGCCCGGATGCGTAATTGGTATATCTACCCTACATTGCCTCGTTGTGCCGTGTCGCCTACCCTAGCACGCCTTGTACGAGTTTGGTTTTCTCCCGCAGCCCATGGAGTATCCTCTAGTGGCTTCCCGATTGGGAGGAACCATGATACTGGATGGACTATTGGGACTATTACGTATTAAGGAGAATATTGGGTCACTCCTTAACGCTATTTAAAAGTAAGTTTATTTTACTATAGACATTATTATAATAGTGAAATATTACTACATAGTAAATAGTTTAACGGATCCTTAGGAGATGTGAATCCCGAGCATCTCTTAAGTTACTGCACTCACGTTAGACACTGGATAGGAGATGTCAAATACCGTAAACATCTCTGACGCCATTCCACTCATATTATTTACCTTTTATTTAACTTACATAAGATCTTTTAGTTCTGACTCAGCGTTTTGTCTTTTCAATTCGCTCGGGTCAGCCTGAGCATTTCAGGATTTGAAGACCTTATTCTGGAAGACGAAGACGAAGATTGTATTATTACTATTTAATATATTATTCCACTGCATTCATACTGTTCCGCTGCATTATTTATTATTCTTCGGTATGTGTAACTCTGATATGTATTGTATAAGTATAATCAAATGTTTTGTAAAACAGCTTCATGAACTGTTTATTTGATTATTATATTTTGTCGTTCCGCTGTAAGATTCTGTTTTGTTTTTTTCTTTCTCTGCTTTTTCTTATTCACCCTAACTGGAGTCTGACGTGTATGGTTTATTGTCGATTTAAACCGTAGAAAAGGCGGGATGTTACATTTGGTATCAGAACTTTGGTTTAGCGATAAACCTTAGCTTTGTGGGGTCTGACTCTTTATTAATAGGGTAATAATACCCTATGATGAGTCCCTGAGCGTATATATATGCGAGAGCGTATTTGTTAGTGTTATAAAAGGTTTTGATATTGTGTTAATTTGTTCCGTTTTGTATTTATAAATTTTAGTTGGTGCATAGTACGCTATGACATCAACAGAGATTTCTAAACACTTATTAGGATAGACCGACACAACATTTGTTTTGAAATATAGGTAAATGAAATAATTTTTCGTATTGTATATTTTATGTATAAAATAATATATTTTATAAGGGATATATTTGGTTGCTATATATTTAGTTATGAATTTTGATTGAGAAATAAATTTTACAAAGAAAATGATTATAAAATTAGGAATTCAGAACTTAAGTGTCGGGTTTTGAAAATTTCTTTCGAATGATTTTGGAATATAATAATAATATTATTAGAAGTATGTTCTAATATAAATATTTCAATATAATTTGAATGAATTGTTATAAAGAAATTTTGGAAGGGAATAAGTTCTGCACTCCCCTCTCCGTCGTTGGAAAATAATTTCGGTGATGAGTGCAAGCATCATCGACATTCATTTTCGAGTTTCTAAGTGGGAAGGCCACTATAGTAGTTTTACTGCAGATTTATATGGATAAACAAATATAAATTTTTAAATTTTTTAAATATAATTAGATATAAGTTGTAAGTATATATATTTATCGATTCTATATATTTATCTATTATTTTAAAAATGATTTGAAATTTAACCCGGTATTTAGTTCTTAAGTTTCCGTTAATTAATATTTTCAGTTATTGTAGTGATATGGAATGTAACTGATTAATAATTGGAACCTCTAAACGAAATAAGAGATTAATTGCTAGGTTATGGATGAGATTACCAGAAGTTGAAATTTGTAACCTATAAAACAGAGGATATGATTATTGAACATTAAATTTATTGAAGGAAATAAGATAAACTTGTATAATTTTCATTTACATTCTTAAAAGCATAGATATACAACTTACCAAATATTAAAAGTTGTAATGTTTAATAAGAAAATGTAACTTGAAATAATGAAAGTATTCAATGAAACTCTTTAATAAATAAATATTGATGTTATAGTGTTATAAACCTAAGTTATAATTGAAATGTTACTATAATTAAATATAATAGAAAGGTAAGTATTGTAAGTAAAAGATTATAAACTTAAGTTAATAAATTAATATGCTAAGGAATTTGAATTTGGACATGAATAATATTAATAAATAAACGTAAATAAATGAAATTAAGTAGATGAAATTGAGAAATGAATGAATGTAATGCAATAAAAAGAAAATTTACATGATATGAATAAATAAAAAATGAATTTATGTAAGTATAAGCGTAAATAAGTGAAATAAACACCGAATCAATGGATGGAAATGAAAATTTGCAGAAAATAAATGTAAAGTAAAAAGATAAATCATTATATGAATGAAAAGGAAATCAAACAACAAATATTATGAACTGAAATTAATAAGAATGAACTTGATCTATTGGTTGAAATTGTTGTTTGTTTGGTTTATGTTTGTGCATGAATACTTTAAAATTGTTTGAATGTATGAATAATCTATTTAGTTTCATCTAAGACTGTTGAGTAAATGGCGCACTTAGTAGCTTGTCTTCCATTCTGTACAATTTAAAGTTTTAAACCCGAACAACCATTTGTTTGTTTGCTATGGATATATGGATGGTTGATTTTATTGGCTTCATATGATGGTTGTACTTTGTGATTGCAAGTGATTATTATAGATTTGTTGTTAGTGATTGAAACAACTTTAAATATTTCATTTTGTATAATTATTAACCTTTTTGGGATTATATAAGTGAAATAAAGGGTATGGAAGCAATTGCTACTGCTTTTGGTTTCATAAAATAAGCGTTAATTGCCCGACAAATAGGTACGTTCTTGGATTACGGTTTTATAGCATTATTATATTGTTTTTCCCGTTGTTGGGATATATTATTTTGAGATATTATGATATATATTGTTATATTTGATATTATATTTTCTCCCGAGCCTCCCCGTACAAAGGAGACTCTGCTGAAATTTTCCGTAAATTTTGGACTTAGAAATTTTTTGAAAAATATTCTCCAAACTTTATTAATTTGAGTATAAAAAGGATTTAATGGTTATAAATTGGTATATTTTATTTAAATTAATTAATTTGTAAATTTATTTGTTTATGAAGTTAATATTTTTGAATGAGATGTATTGTTTACTCAATTCTTTCTTTTTCCTTCTTTTTCCTTTTCGGGATGAAAAGTTTTGAGTGGGGGAGAGTGTAAGGACTCGTAAATTTTCGACTATTTAATTTTTTTAATTTATAAGTTTTGGTAATTTAATATGAAAAGAAATAAAAACTTTGAAATTTAATAATGAAATGAATCAAAAATGAAATGTAGCAATGGAAATTAAAACTAATTATTGAAAATTTGAAGTGAAATGCCAACGATGAAATAGTGTAAATTGTTGCACTTGGTTATAAAATTGAAAATTAGTAAATAAGGGAAAGTGTTGTATAAATAAATGAATTAGTATAATTAATGATAATTGGATGAAGTCAGTATTTTGTAAGTAATTACGATAATTAGTTGAATATAAACTTAAGTGTAAATTAAAAGTTATGATAACAATTATTATAAATTACCTATTTAATTTGTCAATGAAATTAATTGGAAATCAATTTCATTTAAATGTAAGTAAATGTTCATTAATGTGAGTAAGAACCGTAATTGAAAGTGTGAATGTAATAGAGTAATAGAAATGTATATTGTATTCATAACATAATATAAAGGAATGAAACCAAGTAAATAAATCAATTGAGAATATTAATCGTAATTAATGTATACATTGGACAAATTCAATATAATCGAAAACAACTGTTAATACAAAGGAAAGATCGAAATTTGAACATAGTAATGTGATGAAAGGAAAACAAAGGTTAACTTTGTCTATTTAATAATTGATTCAGATAAAAGGGATTGAAATTGAATTAAGTTAACTTAATGGAATTAATTATTAGCAACTGAATTAACTGAAATAGTGATTTAACATTTTAATTGGTGGAAAATTCAATATTGAATTGATATAGAAATTTATTATAAAGGATTATAGAACACTAAAATAATCGAAGACGAGAAAATTATTAATTATGGAATTTAAATCAATTGAAATCAATTTGAAATAAGCAGATTTTGGCATAACTTCTCCATACTATGGAATTAGGACTTGAAGTCTATTCCACTGATTTTAAAATATTTAAAAACATCTATTTTGATATATGGGTTGACTTATTTTCATTCCGGAGTCAGAACGGGCTTTTCGGGCCATTTATCGCTCAACTTTCAATCCAAATCAATCTAGTCGACTCTATTTTCAGCTTCGTCTATAAATAACCTGTTATAAACCATAGGTCCTTCTTATTCTCATTTGTCTGTATGTACAACTCCTTTCCATCTTCTCATTTCCAATGGCAGACAAACAAATTCTAGATCCAATTACAAATCAAATTCAAATCCAAAAATTTAAACTCCTTAAAAAAATTCGAAAAAATTATAAGGTCGAAGATCTCAACAATCCAAATCTGCTTCTGCTATCTATTTCTGCAAACGATATCCACGTCTACCGCAAATTAAGGTCAAAGCTAGATTGGGGCGACTATCGAGGAAACTGTTTCTAGGTTTGTAAGGGTTCGTCAACGGAAAGCTAACGCATGTGGCCGTGTGGGCTAATTCAATTGGAGGCACTCGAATTTGGTCGATTAGGGTTCGAAAACCCTAACCTTTGAGGAAGTGGCGGTGACGATGGGGGGGGAACCGGAGGCGATGGCCTCTTGGCCGTGGGTGCGGCTAAGGGAGGCCAAGGCGACAGAAGTGGTGGCTTAGGCTAGCATGGCCGGAGGTGAGAGATATTGGCGGTCAAAGATGGTGATTTTGGCATGCGTATGGGTTCTCGGTTTCGTGAACGACTAGAGAGGGAACCCGCGATGTGATAGCAGGTGACGTGGCTTCGTATGGTAGGTTCATTTGTTTTGTCATTTAACTTGTTTATTTAAATTTGTATAATCTTCTAATTCGAATAACTTTCGCGTACGAGGTCCAATTCACGCATGGTTTTCTCCACTAGGATCGTATTGGAATTTCGAACATTTTAACGTTGGTTTGGATGAATTCTGAGATTGTTCAAATTTTAGGTTTAATGTGGATTTAAATTCAATTTAAATTCAAAAGGTGAGTGTTTTAACCCACTTCCAACTTCTAAAATTTCTTGTGTTTGTTAAATTGATTTATGATGTGATTAGAAATTTATTTATGACTGTTTGGCATATTTTGAATCATCATCTCAGTTTATTTGAATTTATGGGATATAATAGTTATTTAATTTATTATTTAATATAATCTGCCAGTAAATACCTATTATTTATTATCTATTCTATATTGATGTTATTGATTGAATTGGATGATGATTGTGATAAATGTTTGATGATTGATATTGGACGAATAGATGTTTTATTTTATATTGTTATAAATTGCAAGTTGTTATGGATTTTTATTTCGTTTGGGATTGCGGTTTGAAATGATATATAACCGTATTTATATTTTAAATTACGGATTGAAATGATAAATATCTGTATCACTTGACCATAGGATAGAAAATTATATACATGCACCATGGTCTATATATAAAGATATTTTGAAATGATTTCTATGGTTTTGTAAAGAAATGTATCATTTTAGATAAATATTTATTTAAGATATTATATAAATGTTATTTTATCCATGATTTTAAGCTATGTATAATTTGTTTTAATATAGAATAAGCTTAATAATAAGTTGATTTTTATTGAAGACAATATGGTTAAGTATTTAAATTTTATTTTGATATAGAGTTTCTAATGATTTAAATAAAATTAAGGTTGGAAGTTAAATTTGAGATTTACTTGAAATTGAATTTACTTAAGAATTAAACTCAAATAAGCTTGATGTGAAATTTATTAAATTTGAAATTTTAGAGGGTATGATTTTTATAACTTGATTTTATTTAAGGTGAATTAAATGAATATTTCAAGTACAAATAAATTGAAGGAAATATTTAGTTATTTGTAATTTGAGTTTTATTTAGATGATAATGGATTTATTATGTAAATTATTTCAAACTAAATAATAGAAAATTTAATTGTTGAATCGAAATTACGAAACTTAG
The DNA here is from genome assembly GCA_030765085.1 of Allium cepa. NCBI lineage: Eukaryota > Viridiplantae > Streptophyta > Magnoliopsida > Asparagales > Amaryllidaceae > Allium > Allium cepa. The sequence goes on along the minus strand of CM060941.1, from coordinate 782,142,432 downwards.
TTTTGAAATTGTGAATACTTAAAGTTTGAAATATATTGAATTTGAAATGGTTTATTCTGTGGATTAAATCTATTTTGAAATCGACAAATTTGGAATAGATTATTTGAAAAATGAATCGAATTGAAATTTATGATTTGTGATTTGGTTAAATATAAAATGTAAAAAAATTCGAGTTGTGTTGGATTTGATTTGTGAAATTGAAGAAGCTATTTTATTATATAAAGTAATTTAAATGTAAACCATTTAAGTGGTGGAAGTTACGTTTCAAAGTTATGAGTTTCAAGGTATTATAATTTAAAAGTGTTATATTCAAGTGTTTTGATTTCGAAATGTTATAACTTAGAAAGTGTTATGATTTTAGAAAGGATATATTTGAAATGAAAATGATATCGTATTGATTTGGTTTTAAAAGGGCCATGATATTTGGTTTTAAAGTATAAACTATTTTGGAAATGACCCCGGTGTTATAATAATGTTTGGTTGTTAAAGAGACCGAGATCGGAAGTTGTCATACTCTCTGCCAACTCCGAAAACCACTTTAACAACCGTGTACGCGGTGGAGATTCCAAAATGAAGTAGGATGGTGGCAACATTCTATTGAGGTATATACTTGGACCCGACTCCCGTGAGTTGACTTAAGGTGGCTAAAACAGGAGCGTTTACGGACAAGTAAGGTAGCCCCTCTTATCGGACACACTCCTTCGATATTATATTCTGGACTTTGAGATTGATTTGGTGGGCACTTTTGATTTTCGGGGGTGTGGCTCGAGCTGGGCGGTAGCTGCGCGTTGTGTCACCATCAGTCCGGATGCGTAATCGATATATCTACCCTGGCATTTCATTGTGCCGTGTCGCCTACCCAAGCGTGCCTTGTACGAGTTTGGTTTTCACCCGTAGCCCGTGGAGTATCCTCTAGTGGCTTCCCGATCAGGAGGAACCATGATACTGGATGGACTACTGGGACTATTAATATTAGGTCACTCCTTAACGCTATTTAAAAGTAAGTTTATTTTATTATAGAAATTATTATAGTAGCGAAATATTACTACATGATAAATAGTTTAACGGATCCTTAGGAGATGTGAACCCCGAGCATCTCTTAAGTTAGAGCACTCACGTTAAACACTGGATAGGAGATGTCAAATCCCGTAAACATCACTGACGCCGTTCCACTCATATTATTTACCGTTGATTTAACTTACATAAGATCTTTTAGTTCTGACTCGAGTGTTTTGTGTTTTCAATTCGCTCGGGTCAGCCTGACCATTTCAGGATTTGAAGACCATATTCTGAAGGACGAAGACGAAGATTGTATTATTACTATTTATTATATTATTCCATTGCATTCATACTGTTCCGCTGCATTATTTATTATTTTCTGGTATGTGTAACTCTGATATGTGTTATATAAGTATAATAAAATGTTTTGTAAAATAACTTCATGAATTGTTTATTTGATTATTATATTTTGTCGTTCCGCTGCAAGATTCTGTTTTTTCTTTCTCTGCCTTTTCTTATTCACCCCCATTAACAATCCGCCCTTCTGTATGGTTTGAGTCTGACATGTGTGGTTTATCGTCGATTTAAGCCGTAGAAAAAGGCAGGATGTTACATGAACAATGATCGTTCACGATACAACACTTATATGCGATTGTTTATGGATCAAATATCCATAATCTTGCATTGCTTTTGAGTTTGGAACCCAAAGAATGCAATTGTAATAACCCGCACCTTAACGGGCCGAAATTTTGAAAAAAATCGAAACCAAAGTTCATCATTGCGCAGATCGTTGGATTTCGTATCTGCAAATAAGCATGAGCATTATCAGATATTGATAAAAATCTTAACGTACAACGAAAAGAATAATAGGATAAGAATATTGGCTATGACTGCTACGTTAGAATTAATGGTACTCATTGGATATCAGACGGTCACATCAGCATCGAGCATGAGAGAAAGAAGACTCTCCAACAACAAAGCACATCCAACTCCAGTGACCAGTTTCTTTAAATTTATCCCGTGGGTTATAATGATGAGGGGGTTCAGAAAAAAGGTAAGATGATTGGAAAAAATATAAACTGTCCATAACATAAACTTATATCGATAGTTTCCATTTAATTATTATATCTATCAAAATTAGCAATTCCAATCTAACCTTGCATTGCATACATGATTAGATACTTATCCCTTCTGAATGTCCGAAATATTAATGAAGCCATATCAACCACCCAATACTTCCAACCCGTTTGCCACTTAGTACTTCTAAATTTGAAGCAGGATTCTATATTACTTTTTAAAATAGAAATAGGCAGACTCCGTCATTTATGATGTTAATAGAGGTAGACCCCCTTATTTAAGACCTATTCCCAAGGTGGTTTCCTAACAATATTGCTAATGGTCGTGGGTCCTAACTATAAGACCTCTAATCACTATTTAAGGCTTCCGACATTTAATGTCCAACTATTAACGCATTATCGCCGATAAAATCGTAGTCATGTAATAAACAGCACCCAAGCCAATTAAAAACTTTTCATTAGAAAATAGGAAGACTCTGGTCATTTAAGACCTTAACTAAGGCAGACCCCATCATTTAAGACTTGTCCCCAAGGCATGCTCCTAAATAGTACTATTATTTTTTTGGCTTTAACAATGTAAGAGACTTAATACTTCCCAATGGAAAATAGGTAGACCCCGTCATTTATGACCTAATTCCAGAAGCGTGCTCCTCAATGATACTATCTAGTCGTCATTGATTGAAATTCTCATGTGTTACTTAATACTTCTTTTATAGGAAAGAGGAGGACTTTATAGTCACTTAAGACCCTAAACCTGAAGCGAACCCTTCCTGAGATATCCACTCTCACTCTTTAATTATAAATACGGCATCTCATTAGGTTACTTCTGTTAGGAACTGGAGATAGTGGTTTTGATGACAAAAACCTTTGTAACTTATTTTATTATAACTTATATACTAACACCATTGTCTAGATATATATATGAATGTTATTATGTAGGATATATATAAGGCAGGTACTGATTGTTGAAGACTGTATAATATCAAGAATGAAGAAATCAAGTTTTAAGACTCATGAGTGTCAAGATCAAGATTTCAAGATATGTGTCTAGTTTTTTTATTAAAACTTCATAATAGCATGGAACTCTTCATTTCGAATTTCATTTGGATGGAACCCATTTTTACCTTCTTAGTGGCTTACAAACCCACGACAAGTAGCTTACAAACCTATGACAGGTAGCTTACAAACCCACGAATATCCTGGTTTTGTACAAGTTCTCGAGTCCTGATGTGATGAGATATTGTGCAAGAAGAAGCTTGCAAAACTACTTCAAAATGGTTTTTCAAAAATGATTTTCAAAACTGCATTTCAAAATATTTTAGCCTTAAAATTATCTTTTCAAAAGATTTTTCAAAAAGTTGTTTTAGCCTTAAAATATTATTTGTTTTTGTTTTAAAATAAACTCTTGTTTTAAACTTCATTTTAAAAAACAAATTTAACATTATTTTTCACAAAGGGATGTCGATATCATGCGATACCCCATGTCGACATGGTGGCCTTTGAATTAAAAAGTTTCAATTTTCAAAAGAAGTGTATATTCATTTAAATCTCTTCACGAATGGTTCTTACCGTTGGTGCTTTATAAATAGGCCTCACAAACAAATTTTTTAATCATCTATTTTCATATTTTCTTCACTTCTTCTTCTCCACAAATACATATACTAATTTTCATATTTTTAAGATCGTGCCGAAATTCTGCCAAATTCACAAGTGAATCAAATTAGAATATCATTCTTGTTTGATTCTCTGCCATCTCTCAAAGATCAAAGTGCTATTCAGAGTTATATGATCAATTTGTAATCAAAAGTTTATCGAGTCTTTCTATAAGGTTCGTCTCGTAAATCAATTGGGTAATCTTGAGTCCCGTAAATCAAGAGAGTTTGTCCCGGACTCATGAGACAGGAGGGTACCTCAAGGCCTTTAGAAATTGAGGATTGTAATCTCGACGTTGGTATAATAAAAATATATATGAGGTGCTTTGCCTTGGTACCGGACTGGACATAGGGTAACTCCGAACCAGTATAAAATCCGTTATGTTCTTTCCCTTTACTGCTTTTCTTATTTACTTTCAGCATCTGTGTTTGATTCTGTAATTGTTCTGTGATTAAGTTCTATATTTTTTGTATCGTAATTTTAAATTAGTCCATATAAGTCTTTGAATCCATTAAACACTATTCACCCCCCTCTAGTGTTAAATTAGCCTTAAGATCCTTAGTCCACACTCCCTTTCAACTTCTTTCGTTAGGGAGGTGGACCCTTTAACCAGTTAAGACCTCAACACTAAAGTAAACCCTTTTAAGAGACATCCTTATTTATTAATTTGGAATCTCAGTAGGTTACCTGATATTTCAATTTAGGCGAGAGGCGGACACTTCAGCCACTTAAGACCTCAAACGTGAAATGAACCCCTATGAAAATATCTCTCGGTGCTCCTAATTTCTAATTTGGGCCATTTAATACTTTACAATTAAGAAAGCAAGTCCAATCTTTCACTTTGCTATGGTTCGTTGGATTAGTGATATCTCGTATCAGTAGTAAGTACACCCGACTGGTGGTAGCCTCAAAGTGAAGGGCAGTCTTCTTTTAGGTGACTCCACTAATCTCGCATCACTAACCCACTAAGTTCAACTAACCATCCTAAGTCTCTATTTATATCATCTTAGGTAGACATTGGACTTAGCTTGCTAATTTACTTTTTATTTAAGGTAATAACATTTACCTTAAATATTTATCTACCTATAAATCCCCTTTTAATGCTTATTAATGTTAGTTTGTCCATAAAATCCAAACGGACATTTCCTATGACATTTATGTATGATTGCTAATTTCAAATTAGTTAACTTTTATATATATTCTATTATTATCAGTCCCATTAATTCATTTACCCTATTCATTTGTTGCAACTCTCATATTTACGACCATTTATTGATGTTATAACATTTTAAATCCTTTTCTTATTAGTTAGTTATCCTAAATGTGAATATTATGTGCAAACGTCATTATTAACTTCTTATTTAATTACTATAAATGCAGTGATTACATTCAAATAATTAATTTTATTCAATATGTTCTAGTTATATACCTTTACTAGAATATACTTTTCCATGTTAAATTGTTGGAATTATATCTAGAAGATTATCGACTATAATTTCCATAATTAGTCCAAAACAAAAGATTTAATTTTAAAATATAAAAGATTGCATCGTTTGAAATTATAAGAAATAATAATTCATTTTTATTATTGAAATAAACAGTGTAAAATACAATGAATTCGTAATTTATATATCTCTTCTTTCTATTTACATCTATTTATTGTTAAATCAAATGTTGTATCTTTCTAAAAGGAAAAAAAATCAAACTAACTTACAAATATTAAATGGATCTAAATTTCCAACAATTCCAAATATATAAAAGTTTATATTCTAGCAAGATTAGGGTAATAATCCAAATTTATAACATTCTTATACAACCTATTTCAGATCTAGAATAAATTTCATTTAAATCAATATTCTAAATTCATACTTCTGGGACTAATTTTCAGATCATGTTGTATATAATGCTAAATCAATTTATAAACAAGAACATGTAGACGATATTTATCATATTCAGATCGTATTCAATTTGTAGCCCACAACTCAAATACTATTATCCAATTAGGCATAAAATCAAATAAACGCTAATGGAATAATTTTCATATTACAACATTATATAAAAATTCTCACTCACCCTTTGAAAGCGATCCAAATCTCCAGATCTGAAGTAGAACCTTTGATTCATCTCAAAATCCTTTTAGTCCAAGAGATATGTATGGAAAGGTATACAAATATATTGGAACTATAGATCTGAGAAGAGATTTGGGATTGAGAGAGAAAATAGATATAGGTATATAAATACATAAATTACCTCAAATACGCATATGGTTGATTCTCTTCTCCTTTTTATTACATTTCTACCCTTCTCTGATTTGTATGAATATAGATACAAATATATTATATTTATAATATAGACAGAAAGTGGAGAAAAATAAATGGCAGAGCTTCGGTACTGCTTTCAGAAAAATATGAGAGGAGAAGGAAAGGCTAGGCCAGAATTTATAAGCGTCAGAATCAACAAGAACCGTTAATCGAAATATATTAAATCCGGGCCGTTGCAGCCTAGGTTTGCTGGAGTCGCCAAGTCGCCGCCGGTTGACTGCCCTTAGGTGACCGGTCAACCGTCCACAATGATGGATCAGCCTGTGGGCCCACCCTATAGCGAAAATCTAAATGTGAAAGTTTCTCAGAATATCGCCATGAATACAGTGGTGCAAGTTTCATGGTCAGATTCCATCATTTACACAATTTCTATTTCTGAGCCTAATTAACTAGCTAACAAACTAATTAAACAACTAGCACCAAATTTTGGGGTGTTACATTCTTCCTCCCTTAAAATAAATTCATTCTCGAAATTTCACTAATAATTAAGTCAAGTTTTTTGCTCCTAATTATCCTAAACTACATATCAAATGAGTGTACAACCAATTTTGCAACCAAATGTGCATATGTGTATAGTATATCACTGCATCACCGTACAAAAAATATGTATGTAGATTAGTTCTAAATCGGATCCTCCTATATGAACGCATTTTTTTGAAAAACATTTTTCAAAAATATGATGCAAATAACCTACATATATACTCACCGTTCTACATGTATGCAGCTTTTTGAAAAGCCTTTTCAAGCAAGACCCCCATACTCCAACAAAGAAAAGTATGAAGCAATAAATTTTGCACCCTGTTCCTATCATCTAATAATCTAACGTATCAAAAAATCACTTCCTAAACTTTACTACTTCGCTGGAAAAAAGAAATTTAGGCGGAGAATTTAATATTCTTACCACATTGTAATCTTCTTTCTCCCATAGTATACTGAAAATTTCCTCGCTGTCATGGATTTACTCCAAATTTCCAATTACAAGACGCATAAGGAGGCCTATTTTCAAAATCTAAAATGGAATTAAGTCTAAAAATAGAGATGCGCATGTCGTTGACAGGGTATGGAAATAGAAATTCCAAGTTTAAAACAGCTTTTCCCTTGTTATTGCTTGCATTAATCGCATCGTCGACCCCAGTGCACCACTAAATCGCAAATTCTAACTCTATTTGTCTTCCATACGCCTAACATGTGTCCTTCAAAATCAATTTTTTCACAAAAACTTTTTCGCTTTTCAAATTTGTACGTAATTTCCTAAAATATTTAGATGCACATTTTCCTTTGAAATAAAATTTTAAACAGAACTTCAAAATTAATTTTAAGAGTCAAAAATAACCAAAATATAAAACTTTTTCTTACTTTTTTTTCAAAAGGGAACTTTTCAAAATTAGGGGAAAATTTTCAAAATATTTTCCTTCCCAAAATTTTTGATAAGTCGAGTCACAATTTCAGCGTAGTCGGAAGTCAATTATGCGCCAAACGCATAAACCAGGTTTGTGGATTCTACAGCTAATCTCTTTCCAAAAATTTGATATTTTATTTGAAAATGTCAACGCGTCTGTTGTACAAGAATTTTAGCTTTCAAGGAACACGAGAAATGACCAGTGATATCGAAAAAACTTTTTCATGTTCATCGCTAAATTTTCAACTATTCTAAATTTTCAGTCTTATATTGCATTTACTGTTAGTTAAGTGTCTTTGTGGGATTCCCATATCTATGTTGTTTCTCCACTATGCATACATATATGAGCGATTCACATATACAGAAACAATAACACGGAAAATGAATAGAAACTCATAATATTATGCATGCATTTTATAAGAGACAACTAACAGTTTTACAACCCAACAACACAAAATAAAAGAACAATTGCTGAAAATAAAACATACAACAATCATAAATAAAACACTGCCTAAGAACCGTGAGTAGGTCTCGCTCCATAGCTGGAGCTCAAGCCATTATCATGATCGTAGAATGGTTATAGCATAGCGGCTATGCACCTAATCTCATGCCCTTGGCGCTACTGCTCCTTCCTAAACTCTTGGAGCTCTGCCTAAACCTAAGAGATAGCAACAAGCTCATGCCTCATGCATCCCTTAGTGCCCTACGCTATACCCTGTTGTTGGTGCTGTGGCTCTAGTGGTGGTATAGGTAGTGCGGCAGGCGGTAAAGGAATATTCATCCTCTTAGTGGTGGTCTGATCAATGGCAGGAGGGACTTTCTTAACTATTGGCTCTCCACTCATATTTGCCTCATAATGCATAAACACTCGAGTGAGCAAGTGGCAATACAAAAAGTGAGTCCTCAGGGTACCTACTCCCTGATCGACCATATGGGGTATCATGACACGAGTCCAATTGACGGCTAACATATTTGGCTTTCCGCACGAAGGTGTAGATTTGGTCAAGACTTGCCGTCTTTATAATGATGTTGTGTTGAATGATGCGCCCGACGAGACGGGCTACCTGTTGCAAATTGTTGGTCCTCTAATAACTAACATTTCCAGAAAAGATCCGCTGAAGAATCTTAGGGTCATTCATCTCAGTGTTGTCTAAATCTACACTTGCAACAGATATCGCCAAAATTCCAGCAAGATCACCATGTGACGTCTCAATCTGAGCTCCCTTCACCTTGGACTCAATGTAGCTGTTGCCATCTATTTAATATGTTAGTATATGATTTTTTGTTTGATGATAATAAACATATATATACTCATTTAAATGTATTTGTTAATATACTATTTTATTTTTCACATATTTAATTAATATTTGCTGAATAAAATAAATAACACAATATTTAAATTCAAATAGATATTTTATTCAACAAGTATTTTATTATAATTTTGAATAGTACAAATTTAAGATCTCACTATATATACACAATTTCAATTACAATACAATTTTGATTACATCAAAAATTTCAATTTACATTTGCACCTCACCACATTTCACTCATTCACTCATATGACTCTTCAACTCTATTCCAGATTGAATCCAGCATCTGAGTTATCTGCAAAATACACACTGACGTAGTAAAATTGAAAAAGAAATTAATGTGCAGTGTAAAATAAAATGGATATTTTGAAAATATTATTTTCCTCAGTTATTTGGGTTATTCGTCATCATATTTATATATAATTCATCATACATAAACAACTTATGACATGCACAGTGCATAACTGTACATGCCACAAGGCCATACACACCGATATACACTTGACAAAACTTCAGGGACAGGTGAGCACAAGGTCAAACCCAATTAAAAACTGGATTCAACTCAGGTGCACTATAAAAACATCACAAAATTGTCGAGCACAAGAATTCAAATACAACCAAACAAGAACACGGTCTCGACCAAAACAACCACTGGTAAAATAGATATATCAAGTGAAGTCTCAACAGTCATAAACCAAAACCAACAAACAAAACAACCAGACTCAAGTGGATATAAAAGTGGAGATGACCAGTAATCAAGTGCAGGTTCACTAGATTTTTTTTTTACAAGACCAGTCAACATGAAAATAATGTCAAAGGCAACAAAGGTCAGGTATAAGCATGGATGGTACAAACAATCCAACTTGAAGAAATACTCAACCATTCAAACTAACGAACACACTTCAACCAGAGAATCACCAGACTAGACATTGATGTACACATAAAGACTCAAATGTATCAGACATCAATAACCGGTGCAAACTCAAGTAAAGTCAGTGCAAACATACATGTACACATATGTAGGCAGTGCACATGTATCTAGAACCAAGTGCATAGGCACACACATACATACATATGTATGTATATACATGAACAAAACTGAAGTGCACTATACCAACAAGCACTCGGGTTGACAGAAAAGAGTTCTAAAGTGGAAACCAATGCAAGTTACTGAACTCCAAGCAAGACAGTGATCAAGAGACAATCAAAGAAGTGCATACAATCTCAAACAAAAATGAAGCGGTTCCAGGTTTTTACAAAACTCAATCAGCAAGGTATATATGCAAAGAACAGCTCAACAAGCTCAAATATACAAAGGGTGATGCCAGGAAACAGAACATGTGCATATATACACAGGTAATTCGAGAATCATAGTGCAGACAACCAAATAGCACATATGGTCAGAGAATGCGTGTTACTACAAGTACACAATATCACACCTCAACATGAAGACAACCACTCCTATGAGAAAATGAACTCAAACACCAAAGGCTACAACTTTAAGAAAATTAACCAGAGTGCAGAGAAGTTCAAAAATCAGGTTGAACACAGTTGTGCCTAGACAACTGATTATAGAACAGACTGCAATATCAAAGTGCAACTGGAAACTCAAAACCGCAACCATACGTAATTACCATAACATGAATGTCCAAACTAGATAGGAAAGTGAAAAATGCACAACACATATATACATGCGTGAAATAACATGTATACATATATGCAGTTATGAATAAGACCAAACAAATTGCACCGGATAGTGGACAGAGCTCAGTGCAACCCAGACCAATGTCATGATACAACTGTAGATGCAAGCAAGTCAGAATATTAAGGCATGTAGCAGTGGTGAACAATATAACAACAAAGTCAAATTTTCACAAAATCAAAGTGGCCGAATTCAAACGTAGCAGCAGTTTCAAATCAAGTCATAATGGTGATGACCAAGGAATCGAACAAGTAAGAATCAAAGCCGTGTTAATCAAGTAAACAGAAAATTATTCGAAATTGAAAAAGTCAAAGAAATCTCAAGCATTCAAGCATAATCAAATAGCCGAGCAAAATTATCTGACGAATTCGAATAATATATTCGAATGAAATTATAGGACTTTCAATCTCCATTTAAACCATTAACATCGTCGACCTACAATTCATTCGAGTTCAAGCAAATTAATCAAAAAGCAAAAGGAAATTACATACCGAAGTAATATTGAACTCGACGAAATTGAATCAGTCATGCGCAAATCAAAGAATTGATCAATTGTCGTAGCAATCAACTCTAAACAATTATTCGATTGATCAACTAGTATCGACAGTATTCAATTCTAGAATCCCTAATTTAGAATGAAGAAGAACGAACAAGTAAAAAAGGAAGCAAATATATTTTTTCTCAACGCAAGGATACCAGGCCGATAATAAAAAGAAAAAGGGATACTTTTTAATTCTTCATTGGGCCAGTTTTCTTATTTGGGTTTAGTATTTAAATTTAGGGATTTTGTGTTTAATTATTTTTAATTTATATTTTGTCTTTTAAACTTTTGTAAAGTCTATTCGTGTGACTAGGGGACAAATTACAGGGCGTAGTTTGAGAATTCGCAACTCAGTGGCTGAGTTGTGGTAGGGTTTTAAGCATAGAGTTAGGTTAGTCGACATCAGGTATCATGAGTTTACGTGTGTAAGCATCTGACGACTTAATTTCTAGTAGAAACCTTGGGGGTAACATGTAGGCAGTGTTTTGCCGAAGCTGGGTAAATCTGTGTTGTTCTATTTCTTTTTTTAATTTTATGCTATTATCTGTGCTGCTCTTATTCTGCTATATCCATGCTATGATTATTTTACACACTTCCGCATTAAATTTTCATAATTATTGCTATCACCCTATTCACCCTCCTCTAGGGTGAATTCGATCCTATACCATCATCGAAATTCTATGCCATATGTGCATCGAAAAGATGGATGCAGCGCGGGTAATATTCTGGCTTATAAGTCTCGAAGCGGAGGACCGGTTCAAGTCTTGCTGTGACAAAAAGCTCTTCAAGCCTGAGAGTGGTGAAATATTTGAACTTTACTGGTCATCCTTGAAGGAAATCAAAGTCCGTCGTTCCAATATAGGTGGAGATCTTTCGCTCGCTTCAGTCAAGCCAAGTGGCTTCTTATAGAGTGAGGTCGGGTTGATGAGAGGAAGAGCCGTCAGTATATGCGGTGCCGTAGGCTGAGAGGCGCTTGGAAAAAGGAGAAAAGAGTTTAGATATGTAGTAGTGGTGGGGCAAGATCCGATGCGCAACAATTTTGGCATCGATTGGTGAGGGAATGGAGGAGAGAGGCCTTGGTTATGTAGTGGATAAGGGAGGTGGTATTTTGTTCGGCTAAAATTTAAAGAGATGGAAGAGAGTGAGGGGGGTTTGTTGTAGCTGAAGGTTTAGACGTGACTTATAGTCGCGTTTCAGTTTTGGCTTTGGCCCGAATCCACCTAGCGGTTGACCGTTCCTAGGTCAATCGATCGTCCAGTAAGGTCAACTGCTTGGTCAATCACTAGCCCAGATTTGGGAACGGTCCGAACTAGACTCAATATGGCCGATTAAATTAATTAATATTCTTATCACCATTCTGCACACCATCTTCAACTTAACACATCTAGAAAAATTCTACCTTCCGTATGACGATATCCACCTTAACCTATAGACCCTTCCTTGGCAAGATTGCGATAACCTCAACAAAACTGTTGCGACCAACAACACTTCCAAAACCCAAAAATATTATAGTTGTTATTTCGTGCCTATTTCACATGGAAATATTTCTTCTGACAGCTGGTGGGTTAAACAACACTTCAAACTACATACCTCAAATAAAATTGAACGTTATTTCTATTTTGTGTGTATCTTAAAGAGAGAAAATATAAAAACCCACGATTTTATAAATCGAAAAATTACTAAGCTATATATATGCTCCTTTATACTTGTTTCTGAATAACGAAAACTATATCATACTAAAAGTTCCCTCGAAAATTATTCTTATATATATATATATACATATATTTTAGGTTTCCAAATACCATTTTAAAACACAAATTTTCCAAACTGGAAAACTACTTTCTTTCCAAAATCAATATCAAGCCTTTACTAACGTAAATAACTATAAATATTTATGGATTTAAAGAATTAATCTTCTATAAACCAATTTTTTTAATACGACCAATTTAGTGGTATACGTGTTCTTTGAAAAATAAAATTTCAAAACTTCCCAAATACAAAATTTCCAAATTAAATCCTTAAAAAAATAAATCCTTTAAATCCCTTTTTTCAAAAAAAAAAAAATCTAAGGCATTTCCGTAGTATACTTTACAAAAGTTCTCTCACGAGTTTTAGACTAAGGAATTGACATTAATTATTCAAATAAAAATCAGGTTTGCCATCAAAGAGGTGACCAATGAATGCACCCTAGCACAGACTTGCTTTAAGAAAATTGCGACATACAGAATTTAATTTCCCATCCATCTGGAATAACCGTGTGTCCCCGAATGAAACTCAAAATCCAAAACCACAAGGTAGCTAGAATCTCAACCGTAGTTGAACACCTCATGTCTTCGGGATTCAGCCATATGTCGTACTCATGCTCTTTATCAATAGCATTTTACACATCGCCAACACTCTATGTGTACTTCGGAGTTGGCGTGAAAATCTTAACTCTAAGATATTTCCACTCATAGTTGTTTTTCCCATTCCTTCGGAGTGGAACTACAACTACTTCTAGTATCAGAACTCTTAGAATCTAATGTAAAAATATAGAATTACTTGATAGGAAAGTATGAATACATTCTCTCAATTTATCCTAATTCATCTGATCTGCTAACCTTGAGCTCCGATAGCAAATGCAACAATCTGCACCTTAATGGGCCTAAATTTTGACAAAGATCGAAACCTTTGTCGATCAAAGCATAGATTGTTGGATTCGGTACCTGCAAATAAGCAAGAGCATTGTCAGAGATTGATAAAAATCTAAACTCACAGTGGAAACAATAATAGGATAAGAATACTGACCATGGCTATTACCTTGGACTTAATGGTACTTCTTGGATAGCAGATTGTCACATCAGCATCGAGCATGAGAGAAAAAAGACTCTCAAACAACAAAGCACATCCAGCTCTAGTGACCTGTTCCTCTAAATCTATCATGAGGGTCGTAATGAGGAGGGGGGTCAGAACAATGTTCCGGTGGCTGGAAAAATATAAACTGTCCATAATAAAAACTTATACCGATAGAATTCCATTTAATTGTTATGTCCATCAAAGTTAGCAAATCTAATCTAACCTTGCACTGCACACACGATTACGTGTTTATCTCTTCTCAAGGTATGAAATATTAGTGAAGCCATATCAACCACCTAATACTTCCAAACCCATTAGCCACTTAGTACTTCTAAATATGAAACGGGATTTTATAATACTATTTAAAAGAGAAATAGGAAGACTCTATCATTTACGACTTTAATAGAGGTAGACCCCCTCACTTAAGATCTATTCTTAAGGTGGTTTCCTAACAATGTTGTTAATGGTCGGTATGTCCTAGTTACAATATCTCTAACCACTATTTAAGGCTTCCGACATTTAGTGTCCAACTATTATTGTACCATCGTTGATAAAATCATAGATATGTAATAAACAATACCCAAGCCAATTAATACCTTTTTATTAGAAAATAGGTAGATTTTGGTCATTAAAGACCTTAAAGGCAAACCCCATCATTTAAGACCTATCCCCAAGGCGTGCTTCTAAATGGTACTATTATTATTTTGGATTTAGCAATGTTAGAGACTGTACCCAAGCCACTTAGTACTTTCCAACAAAAAATAAGTAGACCCTGTTATTTAAGACCTAATTTTAGAAGCATGCTCCTCGATTGTACTATCTAGCTTTCATTGCTTGGAAAACTCATTGGGTCACTTGATACTTTTTTTTATAGGAAAGAGGACGAATTCATAGTCACTTAAGACCCCAAACCTGGAGCGAACCCTTCCTGAGATATCCACTCTCACTCTTTAATTATAAATATGGCATATCGTTAGATTACTTCTTTCGGTAGGGAGGAAACCCTTCAACCACTTAAGACCTTAGTGATATGCATGTAAATGTGTATATTTTTATCACCTTATTTAATATATTTAAATTAAATAAATGATCATATTGGGTTTTTTAACCTTTTTAAATCAAAATTCAAATTATTTTCGAATCGTCATATATTCATCTTCATATAGGGGCAAAATGGTCATTTTTGTGCATATATTAAATTGAGAAAATTTAATTGGAAATTTCTACATTATTTTTGTAGGAATTTGAACTCAAATACAAGTGATTTCATGAAGATGTATGCATTCACCAAGAAGATACAAAGGAATGAAGATGGAAATAATTCAAAGTCATGGATCAAGGAGGACCCGGCCTATCCATTTTCCTTCATGTACAAATTAGAAGCTAATGCATATGCTAATGGCCATTAAAGCTTCATGCACACTTAAATGACGATTATTTGATGCTAATGATTACTTGGTCACTACACTTTCTAAGAGGGTAGTTTGGATAGCTCCTAAAAAAAGTGAATTAGGGTTTCTAACTTGTACAAATACCCCTTATGTTTCATGTAACCCTCCTCTCTCTTCTCTTAGGCTCTCTTCCTCTTAGTTAGTTTTAGCTTAGATTAAAAATAAAAGAAAGCTCTCTTTCTCTTATCATGGCTACTTAGCCATTTTTATCTTATATAATTTTCTTTTTTATGCAATGTTGATTATTGTTTCCTTTAATTACATGTTCAATTTCTTTCATGCTAGTAGTGCAGTTTCATTTATTCGTGCAAGTAGAATAGTTTTATTTCTTTTAGTTTGCTCTTCGTTTACTTTTCCCTCTTTTTTCTTTTCTTTTTATTTCATGTTGCATGCTACAATTGTTGATATGATAACAAAAATGAGAGGCTAAACCCATTCAATTTAGGGGTAATGAAGCTCTCTAATCATGTGGCTTCAACATTTTGATGATTGTTGCTCTCTTTTTGTGTAAAATGACAATGCTTGTAGTGGTTTAACATGTTTTTTTTGCTTTGAATTTGTATAACAAACCGCTTATTTTACGATTATATATTTAATGTTTTATTTGAATATAGCATCTTAGTTGAATTTAAAGTCTGAAATGTGATTTTTGTAAACGGTCGAATCCGTACTCGAGACCACTTCCATTGAATTAAAAATGATGTGTATAACTTGTTTGAGTATAAACATCGATATGTTTGGAGTTGATTTGGATTTTGGTATTTTCATTTGGGCTTTGGGTTTGGTTCTAGCACACCAACCCAACAAGATAACCCAATCCTTCTACCAAATACCACCCTAACTCCTCTACTATTCATTCATTCTACTCATAATTTCCAAACACTCAAGCTGTCTGGGAAAACCACTAGATGTCTAGGGCTGTTAAATTCAGCCAAATTACCTATTTTTGAGTGGATTTCTGTTTTAATCGATTTTTGGTGATCCGAATGGTTCTTGTTATTCATTGTGGACTTTGATGATTTCTTTTCTGGATTTTTGGGAGTATCCATTTGATGGATTTAATATTGATTTTTCATTGTTTTAATTAACGTCGTCAAATGTGGATTTTTGGTGATAGATTACTTTTACAATCATTTTTGTGATTTTTCACTTTAAAATACAAAGGTTTTTATACTAGTAGTAAATAATAAAACTCTTTCGAAAAAAATGATTTCAACACTACTTTTAATACAAAGCTCGTTTTTAAATCCGTTTTCGAATCTATTAGTATATGCAAACATTTACGTCATTCGTATGAGAAATCTAATTAAACGACTTAGCAAAAGAAGTGGTATGAAACGCTTGCGTTTACTTCATCGGTTAATTGTTGGATTTATTCGATTGAAATCTCGTGACAATTTTCGAGTGGAAGTTATAATTTATTAGTAAATAATTAAGTTAAGCCAGTAGTTATGAGACATGAAGCCTAACTCGTTTATTTACTAGTTTAGTGTAATTTACACTTATTTTTGAGTGGATGTCTACAATTTGTTCGTAAATAATTAAGTTAAGCTAGTGCTTATGGGACATGAAGCCTAACTCATTTATTTACTAGCTTAGTGTAATTTACACTTACTGATCTGTGATGGTCATTCAGTGGAGTTTCAACTCAACTTGGTGGGGTAGCTACCCATGGTCTTTTGACCGTTCGTGGAACAATCAGCTTAATAGTCGGTGCATGGGGCATATCATTTTAGGTGCGTCGATATTCGGCTCAATGAGTATGTGCATGGTGTGTATCTTTTTAGGTACGTCGATGTTCGAATGTGCATGGGGCGTATCTTTTAGATGCGTCGATGTTCGAATGCGCATGGGGCGTATCTTTTAGGTGCGTCGATGCTCGGTTCATTCGTCCCCAAGGGGAGACTATACCACGTATTTTTATGAGTTAGCGACCCATGGGATAGCGACCCGTTTGTGATACACGTGTTGGTGAGTTTTCATGCTCCCGTTTGTGATAGGCCTCCCCGTTTGTATTTTCTGGATTTCTACTAATTGATTTCTAGAATTTGTATTTCACCAATTTTTGTGATTTGCATTGATATGTTTTGTCAATATTTGAGGTTTGGTGAATAAGCTAAAGAATATGATATTCTTCTTGGTGTTTGAGAAAACTTAAAATATTGTATAATTTTTAATGTTGTCAAATATATTCTTGTCACAGTATAGCATTATTGTTATCATATATTTTTGTCATATCTCTTAGCCTATCTCTTCTTTTACGATATTTATAGCTAGACTGATCCTCTTATTATATTCCTTCTTAAATATAATACTAGAGTCAGACCAAGGTGATTCAGATGCTTCCACTTGACTTCTTAGCAAGGACTAGCTTCTGGCTTTTGGCTAACTACTTTCGCTTAGTAGTTTTTGCTTTTATACATTCGAGATTGAGACTCATCAATGTATACTTAATCTTTTGTGATGTGGTGGGTCTTGTATGACCACTACTTTGATGTACACTTCTATGTGATATGTTCATTTCTATTTCTGCCTTAGTGATATGAATATCTGCGACTGATTTGTGTTATGCTTGTTTTATATTTGTTTCCGAAGACCACATAGCCACTGTGTAGTAGCTTTGAGTTTGTATTTGATATGTCAGATTTCCTCTTGAAATGAAATGCATGTCATATTAGCGGACATATCGGTACACACACAAAGCAGTTACACAGATGGTCGCTCCTCAACAACCTCATCTTCGTGCTAGTCGACGGCATTACCCCGTAGTGTCCTTGGGTAGTGTGAGTATAGAGGTGGGGCGTCACAACTTGGTATCAGAGCAAAACTTCGAAAAAATATAAAATATTGTGACAAGGATCATTGTCCTAAGTCATTCTTATGAATCGTGCCTTACAATTTAATCCGAGTCTTAGGACCCGTTCTATCCTATTTTCTTTTATGATGCCTTGTTTTATCGATCAAGTTTGTTTGATATTCATTCTGAGAATAACCTATGTCCTCTTCGTTCTTTCTTTCTTTTTTAAAGAAGAAGAGATGGTTAGACCTGGCAGTCCAAACGCCAGTCAATCCAGTGCCACTCCTCTAGATGGCGTATTCATGTCTGCCTAACAACTTTCGGATCTTGTAAAGAATCAAAGGTTTATCCATGCTTTGAATAAGAACCCCAAAAAGGTTTTACCTCTGAAATTAGAAGTGCCTTACGACCAGCTTGCAGATATCATTCTTTGACTTGATGAGGCTGATAAAGAAAGTGATAGTGATGTTGGAGGTGCCAGTAAGAGCCTCAATAATAACAAGAAGAGGTATATTAAGTTTAAAAGCCCTTATCCCAACAAGAAAAAGGAGAAAGCAACTTCGGTAGCAAAGACCCCTACCACTGATCGTGGACTATGCTACAATTATAGTTCTAACGACCATTATGCAAATAAGTGTCCAAAGCCCGTTACTTGTCGCTATTGCAAATGTTCGGGTCATCTTATATCTTCATGTTTCAAACTTCAAAGTATAAATGAGGGAAAGCTAAATGTTATGCAAGCCCCTGGTAACACTTCTCTTGGTCAAGGTATTCCTCGTTCTGTCCTTGATGGCATTATTATGTTTCGTGATCATCCTATTTGAATTCTGTTTTGTTCAAATGCGCCTCATTCTTTTTTATATCAAAAGAACTCGTTGATACTTTTTTCTTTGAATGTTAGGGGCTTGATGACTTCTCTGAGAATTATGAATCTAGTTGGCGGATCTGCAGCACTTAGTTAACTTTGAAAAAAAATTATCGATATTATTTTATGTGATTATGCGTTCCGAGCCGATTTGTATATTATGCGCTACTTAGATTTTGAAATGGATTGGCTTAACCATTATGAAGCCCACATCCTATGTCCCTAGAGGACTATCCATCTTCGACATCCTCAGTCTGTTAAGCATATTTTTATTGTTCTTAATCATTTCGATTCCAATTCGGTGGCATCATTTTGTTCTTTAAACCCACATGTTGAGGAAGATGTTATTTCCCTCATTAAAGTAGTTCGTGAATTTCCCAATATCTTTGAGCCAATCTTAGGATTACCAACTAAGCGATCTATTGAGTGGTGCTAAGGTCTTTTCGGCTCAACCTTGCCACTGGTTCCCATCAGCTAAAATTAAGGAGGATAGCACTCCCCTTATAACATTTCGCACTCGTTATGATTCTTATGAGTGGCTCGTCATGTCACCATCCAACTTATTTCATCCATCCTATGAATCAAGTATTCTACAAATATCTCAATGAGTCCATCCTTGTATTCATTGATTAAGGGTGAAAACAGAAATTTAAAATTGCAAATCTTTCTAATAAGATATATTTATAAGTATAATTGGATTCTGTTATTAACACAAGCAAAGAATATTTGTAAATTTTATAAGAGGCGTGTTTATCATATAAAAGACGATTTTGTGTTGTATTGTCCATTGAGTGCTTTATGAATTCTGGTCGATGCGCCTGATCAAAGTTATCGATATGAGTCTCCTAAACACTTAGATGAGATAATCAGACACAGTAAATTGACTTGTAATAAGCAAATTGTTCTAAAAAGATGGTTACATAAAGTTAATCATAATTTTTAATGTCTTAGCTTTTCAAGAAAGGGTATCATGAAATAAATGATTTAGCATAGAAGCTACTTTTCAAAAATTAAAAGAATTCCTTTCCGATGCTCTTATTCTTGTGATTCCCGAAGGGAACCAAGACTTCACTATTTGTACTGATGCTAGTCGTATTGGTTTGGGTGTCGTTCTCATGCAAAGGGAACATGTTATCGCTTTTGCTTCTAGGTAATTAATGCTTGCCGAGATTAGATATGCCACACATGATTTAGAGTTCGTGGCCATTGTTTTCGTCCTTAGAATTTGGCGTCATTATCTTTTGGGAGAGAAATTTGTTCTCCATACCGATCATAAATCTTTGAAGTATTTGTTCCCTCAAAACGAACTTAATTTGCGTCAACAACATTGGCTTAAATTCCTTGCACCTTATGATCTTGATATTCTTTATACTTTCAAAAAGGAAAATCGTGTTGTCGATCCCCCTAGTCAAAAGCAAAAGTGGTTGTTTCAATGATGATATCCAATTGGAATGATCTCGAGACTTTGTCCACTTGTGAGATTCAAGATCGTGAACCCGATTCATGTTCATCTCTTGTTTTATGTAGCCTTGAGGCTCAATCTTCTCTTTTAGACTACTTCCCTGAAGCTCAAAAGCAAGGTCCCAAATTGGCTCATCTTAGCCAAAGTTGAAGGGACAAAATTGTTGTTGATGGTTTGAAAGACTTTGAAATCGATGCCCGCGGTGCCATTCGAAAATTAGGTAGACTTATTGTGCCAAATATTCGTGATCTTCGTAAAGACATTTTAGAAGATTCTCATCATTCTAAGATTACCATTCTTCTTGGTAGTAGTAAAACGTAAGCGGACATGTAACGACTTTATTATTGGGATGGAACGAAATCCGATATTGCTAACTTTATTAAGCATTGCATGACTTTCCAACTTGTAAAGGCCGAGCATCAAAGGCCCGGTGGGTTATTGCAACCTTTGGACATTCCATTTTAGAAGTGGGATCAAGTCTCCATGGACTTTATTGACGGTCTTCCCCATTCTTGTTCGGGTCATGACATCTACGGGTGATAGTAGATAAACTTACAAAATCCGTCCATTTTCTTCCCGTTCGGTCCAATTGGACCGTACCTCTTTTGGCTAAACTCTATATTAAAGAAATTGTTAAATTTCATGGAGTTCCTACTTCTATTGTTAGTGATCGTGATCCATTATTTACTAGTGGTTTTTGGAAAGGTCTTCAAAAAGTTTTGGGAATGAAACTTAATTTTAGCACCGCTTATCATCCTCGGTCCGATGGACGAACCGAGCGTGTGAATCCAACCCTTGAAGATATTCTTCATGCATGTTCTTGATTTGGTGGAAGTTGGAAAGATCATATTTCCCTTGTTGAGTTTTCTTACAATAATATCCTCCAATCTAGTATGGGCATGACACCTTTTGAGGCACTCCACGGAAGGCCATGCCGATCTCCTTCATGTTGGCTTGAAGCCGGTGAGAAGGTAGTTTTAAGTCCATATATTATTCGTGATTCCACAAAAAAAATTGACCTTATTCGTCTTAAGACGAAAGAAGCTCAAAGTAGACAAAAATCCGATACCAATAACCGAAGAATCAATTTAGAATTTTCTGCGGGAGATTTGGTATTCATTCGTGTTTCACCTATGAAGGGTGTTGTGCGTTTCAGTCGATCAGGAAGATTAGAACCTCGGTATATTGGCCAATTTCCCGTCACCGAACGCATTGGTTCCGTGGCTTATCACCTTTTATTATCGACTCAATTTTCTTCTATTCATGATGTATTCCACGTTTCTCAACTACCGAAATGCCTTAGCACCTAATTTGACTTATGAGCAACATCCTATTTGTATCATTACTACGGAGGTTAAACGCCTTCGTAATAAAGATGTTCCGCTTGTGAAAGTTCAATGGTCCGTAAATCCTAAGGATTTTTCTTGGGAATCCAGAGAATTCATCGAGCGAATACATCCGGATTTACTCTCTGGTGCAACTTAAGGTGAACTTCTCACTTTAAAATTTCTTTTGTGTTATTAGGCCTTTGAGTGGTTGTTACTCTTTATTTTCTTCCTAACTATTGCGATGACGCAATTTCTTTAAGGAGGGGAGTCTATAACAACCCGTATATTTTACGATCACATATTTAAATGTGTTATTTAAATATTGCACCTTTGGTTGAATTTAATGTCCGAAATGTGACTTTTTGTAAACGGCCGAATTCGGACTCAAGACCACTTCCATTGAATTAAAAACGACGTTTACAACTTTTTTAAGTATACACATCGATATGTTTGGAGTTGATTTGGATTTTGGTATTTTCATTTGGGCTTTAGGTTTGGTTCTAGCCCACCAACCCAAAAAGATAACCCAAACCTTCTACCAAACACCCCCCTAACTCCTCTACTCTTCATTCATTCTGCTCATAATTTCCTAAAACTCAAGCTAAATGAAAATTGGGGGAAAAGATAGGAAACCAAAATTCCTATGTCGTATATTATTAGGAAATTCAAATTCAAGCTCCAAAATCAAAGAGAAGCTTAGTTAAGCATCCTCTTCATCTTCTCCATCTCTATCCCTCTCCAATTTTCATAATTTCCTATAATCTAACTTAGAAAATATTTGTATATGATCATAGATTGAAGCTTCTAGAGTTGAGATTGAAGTGGAATGGATCTTTCATTGTTTTTGAATTTAAAGGTGAGTTCTTGAATTCACATCTATGTCTATACCTTTCATTATTGTTAGGTATAAATTTATAACATCTATTTCATGTCCAATTGCTTTTGAATTGAATTGGTTTGGTTAATTTTTCAATTTTTGGTATTTTGAAGTCAAAATCTATGAAAATCCTACTATGGATGTTTCAATATGTTGTTTGGAGTGTATTGAAGAGCTTATAGGGTTGGGTTGTCGCTTGGCATAAATCCCTAACCATGGTCGCTTATTCGATTGCTTCCGATATAATTTTGGCCATCAACGGCCTAGGCTAATTTTGCCCTGGGCTTTATCTCAGACATCTGGGAAAATGCTCAGACGTCTGGGCTATCGGAATAAAAATTCCAGATTTACAGCTCAGACATCTAAAGTTATTCCCACACGTCCAGGTGATCTGGTAGAAAATTTCCCGACTTTCAGCTCAGACGTTTGAAAAAACCACTAGACGTCTGGGGTTGTTAAATTCAGCCAAATTGCTTAATTTTGATTGGATTTATGTTTTAATCGATTTTTGATAATCCGAATAGTTATTGTCATTCATTACCAACTTTGATGATTTCTTTTCTGGATTTTTGGGAGTATCAATTTGGTTGATTTGATATCGATTTTTCATTATTTTAATTCACGTCGTCGAATGTGGATTTTTGGTGATAGATTGTTTTTACGATCATTTCTGTGATTTGCCACTTTAAAATACAAAGGTTTTTATACTAGTAGTAAATACCAAAACTCCTTCGGAAAAATAGTTTCAACACTACTTTTAATACAAAGCTCGTTTTTAAATCCGTTTTCCAGTTTATTAGTATATACAGACCTTTACCTTATTCGTATGAGAAATCTAATTAAACAACTTAGCAAAACAAGTGCTATGAAACGCTTGCGTCTACTTCGTCGGTTAATTCTTGCACTTGTTCGATTGAAATCCCATGACAATTTTTGAGTGAAAGTCTACAATTTGTTCATAAATAATTAAGTTAAGCCAATTGTTATGGGATATGACGCCAACTCATTTACTTACTAGCTTGGTGTAATTTACACTTATTGATCTGTGATGATCATTCGGTGGAGTTTCGACTCAATTTGGTAACGGGATTTAAACATGCTGAAATTTATATCGAAAATTCAATATAATATTTGGGGTCCAAAAAACTATCTTCTTCATACAATCAAATTATGACTCAGAACCTTTTCCATTACGTTCGAAATAAGGGTATAACGTTATAAACACCTAGCAGAACGCCTTGATAGGGATTTGAAATTTTGAGCTGCGTAAATCGAGACGTTTGAAATTAATTAAAATATACTGACTAGTCAACCACTCACATCGGCTGTTTTTCTTTCATGTCAGCCAAAGTATTCTCTACCTTTTATAACATACTACCTCCTATCATTCTTTCTTCTATTAAAAACTTTTTCCCTCTCGTTCAATTTATTCAAAAATAAAATCAGACAAGAACCGATATTTCATTCCTCAATAATAATCTATTGACTGAATTAATTTATTATCAAAATATTTATAAATCCGTGATTTGTCTGTACGAGGTCCAAAAACCAGGAAGTCGATCACGATAAATTCATATATGTAAAAATTCACATTTTTGGAAGTGGTTTGGAATTTTTCGGAGTCCATTGGAATTTTAAATTAAATCGAATGGTGTTCGATTTAGTTTAAAAATCTGGATGTTCGGAAAGGAAATAAATCAATGTGAGTTAATCTCACTTAATGTTGGATAACTGCAAACAAATTTTAAGTAGTTAAAATTAATTATTTATTGATTGGTTGAATTGATATATTTTTATTAGTTGAATGTGATGTTGTATACAGTAGTAGTATATATATTGAAGTGATTGATATTTCTGCATATATATAGCGGATGTGACCCTATGTGCCCCGCATAATAGCGGATGACCCTATATATCGTGATATACCACTCGAAGTGGGATTGGTAATTTTATATTGTATTAACATCTGTGGATGCAGGGCAACAAGGTTGAGGGATCCAATTGGATGCCTCAAAAATGTTGAATTTAATTTTCACATAGAGCGATATAAGATTTTTTTCAATAACCTATGAAATATTATAGTGGAATTTAAATTTATTGGATGCTACGGTATTACTGGTTAGATTTGGGTATTTTAAAATACCATAAATA
Organism: Allium cepa; assembly: GCA_030765085.1. Classification (NCBI taxonomy): domain Eukaryota; kingdom Viridiplantae; phylum Streptophyta; class Magnoliopsida; order Asparagales; family Amaryllidaceae; genus Allium; species Allium cepa. The sequence goes on along the minus strand of CM060941.1, from coordinate 782,117,662 downwards.
TGAATATTGAATTTTTTAAAAGGAAATAAACAAGGAAATTTTGAAGTAAAAATATTTATAGTGAAATTTGGATTTATTAAAGGATATGAATTTGGAAAAAATAAATAGCTTGAGTTTAAATTTGTACTTGGTAATTTTGAAATGTGGAAAAAATAGTGATTTTGAATCATGTAAATAAAAGGATTTTTAAATAACAGAACTTAAGCGATATTGCTTAAGTATAAAATGATTTATTTTTAAATCGAGATTTAAATATTTAAAAGAATGAAAAGAGAATTTTGAAAATAACATATGGAATTGTTGTACTAGATTTTAAATAAGATTTTAAATTATGGGAAGAAAGTGGAAACTGAATTTAGTTGGGTTTCGGAATAAAATTGGCTTATTTTAGAGAAATTGATTTAAAAAGGAAATTTAAATTAGAAATTGATTTAAAATCGATTAAATGTTGTGAAACCATTTTAAAAGGGAAATGAGACTATGGAATTTATAAACGAAGTTTATAAATAAAGTGAAGTAATTATCATTGGATAAATTGAAATTATAAATTCACGGTGAGGATTTACAAGTAGATGGGTAAATCGGATTAAAAATAAATGGTAGACTTATTTCTAGAAATGTGGAAAGGAAGTTTACGAAATTGGGACGTAAATCAAATTGGAAGGTGAGTTCTTGAACTTTATAAACACCTAGCGGCACGCCTCGATAGGGATTCAATATTTTGTGCTGCGTAAATCGAGACGTTTGAAATTAATTAAAATATATTGACTGGTCAACCACTCACATCGGCTATTTTTCTTTCATGTCAGCCAAACTATACTTTACCTTTTGAAACACCCTACCCTCCTATCGTTCTTTCTTCTATTAAATACTTCTCCCCTCTCGTTCAGTTTATTCAAAAATAATCATACAAGGACCGATATTTCATTCCTCAAAAAATCTATCGACTGAATTAATTTATTATACAAATGTTTATAAATCCATAATTTATCTATACGAGGTCTAAAAATCACGAAGTCGACCACGATAGATTCGTAGCTGTAAAAATTCACATTTTTGACAGTGGTTTGGAATTTTTCGAAGTCCGTTGGAATTTTAAATTGAATCGAACGATGTTCGATTTAGTTTAAGAATCTGGATGTTCAGAAAGGAAATAAATCAAGGCGAGTTAATCTCACTCAATGTTGGATTACTACAAACAAATTTTAAGTAGTTAAAATTAATTATTTATTGATTGGCTGAATTGATATATTTTTATCAGTTGAATGTGATGTTATATATAGTAGTATAAATATACATATACATATACATATACATATACATATACATACATATATATATATATATATATATATATATATATATGTATTGGAGTGATTGATATTCCTGCATATATATAGCAGATGAGACCCTATGCGCCCCGCATAATAGCGGATGATCCTATATACCGTGATATACCCCTCGAAGTGGGATTGGTATTTTTATATTGTATTAACATCTATGGATGTTGGGCAATAGATTGGAGGGATCCAACTGGATTCCTCAAAAATGCTGAATTTAATTTTCATATATAGTGATATATGATTTTTTTCAATAATCTGTGTAAGATTATAGTGGAATTTAAATTTATTAGATGCTACGGTATTACTGATTATATTTGAGTATTTTAAAATACCATAAATATGAATATTGAATTTTTTTAAAAGGAAATAAACAAGGAAATTTGGATGTAAAAATATTTATAGTGAAATTTGGATTTATTAAAGGAAATGTTGGGAAACAAATAGCTTGGGTTTAAAATTTGTACTTGGTAATTTCGGAATATGGAAAAAAATAGAGATTTTGAATAATGTAAATAAAAGGATATTTAAATAACAGAACTTAAGAGATATTGCTTAAGTATAAAAGGATTTATTTTTAAATCGAGAATTAAATAGTTGGAAGAATGAAAAGAGAAATTTGAAAATAAAATATGGAATTGTTGTACTAGATTTTAAATAAGATTTTAAATTATGGTAAGATAGTGGAATCTGAATTTAACTGGGTTTTGGAATACACTTGGGTTATTTTGGAGAAATTGATTTAAAAATGAAATTTAAATTAGAAATTGATTTAAAATCGATTAAGTGTTGTGATACCATTTTAGAAAGGAAATGTGACTATGGAATTTATAAACAAAGTTTATAAATAAAGTGAAGTAATTATCGGTGGATAAATTGAAATTATAAATTCGCGATGAGGATTTATAAGGAGAAAGGGTAAATCAGTTCAAAAATAAATGGTAGATTTATTTTTAGAAATGTGGAAACGAAATTTACGAAATTGGGACATAAATCAAATTGGAATAACTCGATAGGGATTTTTAAAATGTTAACTGGCTATATTGAATTTGAAATTGAAAAGTATATTTTATTGAGAAGTTAAATTAGTTTTAAAAAGGAAGGATTTTTAATTATTAGCTGGGTAATTTTGAAAGGTGTTTAAAGAATATTTCAAAAAATTAATTATTTAACTGTTTAAAAATTGTTTAAAGTATATTTAAATATTAGATTAGTTAGTTTATAGCAAGTTAATTATTATTTAAAGATTAATCAACATTATTATTTTAAAGGGATAAATTATTCAATATTTACATTATATGATAACTTTTATTTTAAAGAGTATTCGCCTAAATTCAACTTGGAAATTATTATAGAAATTTCATAAGTATTATTTTGAAATTTTTAAATAAAGTTTTTGAGAAGTAATGGTATACTCGCATGGCGAAATCGGAGGCGGTGAGTGCCTGTAGTTAAATTTGGATTTCTCTGAGATAGAGACGTGACCATTGAGTTATAAATCCATGGTTTGATACCGTAGTGTACTTCCAATATTATTTTAAAAAGTGTTTTCAAATATTTTTGAAGAAAGGATAGTTTGTGAATTTACTAAATTCTATAAGATAAGTATATATTTAATGGAGAAAGAGATTTAATTTATTAAAATTAAATAAAAATGAGACTTGGTGTTTTTAGTGGAAAATGAAGTATTTGGTTGAATGATTGTTTATTTAATAGTTAGATAACCGACTATCAAATCTGGACCCAAAATATAACTTTGGAATATCTTGGAGAAATACGAGAATTATATGGTTTCGAGGTGCTTTACTGTACATATAAACTCGTTTCGTTCTTCTAAGACGATGATAAGGAAATCTATCCACTAATAGTTAGAAGGTGATCTTCGATCTTATTTTCGTCTGATTATTTCCTAAAGAACCGAGGTTGAGTTTACCGAAAATATCGAACGTTGTTTCGAAAAGACCGGGATCAGATAAGTTATCTGGAAACAACTTTGATCCAACGAGTATGTTATCGATGTGAAAACATGAGCATGGAGTCGAAAATGAAGCAGTGAAGTGCAAGGACTAATCGCTACTATTCCTGAGGATTATTCCAAAATGGATATAGTAGGAGTAGTGCCTTCGGGTCTGTTCGGACCCAGGACGGACTTGTATGGATAAATGCTACTAGTTCATTGTCATTGGAGGACAATGAGCATTCTAAGTGAAAATTCCTTAAAAGGTAATCGTAGCCTCTAGCCTCATCAATCGAGAATGACTGAAAAGCAAGGGAGATGCAGCAAGGCTAAGTGGGTCGCACCCAATTAGGATATGTTTATCACCTTTCTAGATACCCTCAGATATTAGTACAATGATATGTGGAAGGAGCTCGGAAAGGGTGAGAACACCCGTGGTGCTAGCATGTTCGATCTATCCAGGTTAAGGATAGTCTGGTCTTATGTTGCAGGGGATCCCAGCGTGGTCCTCGGTACGCTATTTCTAGACGTGTACTGTGACAGGTGGTACCCCAATGCCTAGTCATTCGTATGGAATTCACTCTCCAATACATGCCTTTACGGTTTTAGTTGTAGAGCCTAGTATGTTGGAATTTAATTAATGTAACAATTTCAGCTATTCGAATAAATATTTTTACTTAGACACCATTATAATATCAGAAGATTTGATATGAAATGTTTTAATTATCGTAGGGTAAAAACCTATCATGTTTATGTGTGGCATGGTCTTACGAGATACCTTCAATTTTCAAAGGATTTTGAAAACTTTAATAATTCAAATTGAGTGTGTTTACCCACGATGGTTTTCCAGACTGACTTGGGTGTTATTTTATTATAATGCTCTGGTCAGACCGAGTATTACAGATAAAGGATAAGATGGTATGAAGCTCAGGAGACGAACTGGATGACGAGAGCATCACACGTACTTGGTTTTTATTCCGCTGTGTATTATAGGCTGTATATTCGGCATTTGAGAGGGCAAGTTATTATAACTGTCCAGTTTTGCGTTATTGATGTATTGTACTATGATGATGTAATGTATATATAAAAGTTGTATTCTAATTTTGTATAAATACATGTTATTATCTATTATATATTGCTCCGCTGCGATTATGAGATTCTATGTTGTTATATATATTTTCTTCTTCTACCTCTTTCTTCTTTTCCTCGACGATCTGGTATTTTCGACATTCGATTTCTCAGCATGTAATACAATGAACGTATTAATGTCAATTTTCGAATGTCGAAAACCTCAGTCGTGACATTTGGTATCAGAGATGAAGGTTAAGCAAGAACCTTGGCTCTGGTGGGGATTACTCGCTAGAGATAAGGATAATAGTACTCTAGAATGAGTTTGAGTGTGTTAATAGATATGAGCGCATATTTGTTAGTGAATAAAATCACTTTATATTATGTTGATTGGTTTGTTGAGTGGTTTATGGATTCTGGTCAATATGAGTAATTAACGTTATTGATAGGGTTCTTTAAACACTTGAACAAAATAATTCGATGCGGTATTGTTTTGAAATGGGGTAAATGAAATAATTTTAGCCAAATTATTTATATATTAGGGAAATATTTTTTGAAAATTATTATTATAGTTATATATGGTTTTCTGAATTGTTAGGAAATGATAATATTAAGCTATTATCATTGTTGTTGTGGTGATTGAATAAAAGTTGATATTATATCCGAAAGTTAAGAAATTAATTCATATAAAAAAATGGAGTTTGTAAATATGAGTTTATAAATGTGATTTGTAATTTGAAACGAAAGGAAAATTCCAGAGGAATATTTAAATATTGATTTAAAAAATATTCCAAAGTTGAAAATTTGGGGATTTAAATCCCTTGGATTTTAAAATGATTTTCGAAGTCTTGGAAAATAATGGTGATGTTATTTGGGAAAATATTTGTGAATTGAAATATTTAAAAATGGTTTTTAAAGAAATAAAAGCACCGAACTCACTTCGATCGTTGGAAAATAATTCTGATGATGATCGCGACATCATCGGTGTTCATTTTCAAGTTTCCAAAGGAGGAACTGCTACCTCAATGATTTGAATTGGAGTTTGTTTGCAAATATGGTTTAGTTTGAAATGTAAAGGAATAATTGATATACAAATGGATTGTGTATATGTACTTGATTTCAAAAATGATTTGGATTAAATTGGAAATAAGGAGTTTAACTCTAGAGGTTTATTTAAAATGTTTTATGGAATATAAATAAATAAGTTTGAAAACTTATAATAACTTGAAATTTGACTTTGTAAAGTGAAATTTAACTTAAATTAAGTTAAATAAGAGTGACTTTGTTTAGAATGTTTTATGTAGGCTAAATGGAATATTTATTGAAATGGAATTTATTAAGTTGGAAATAAAGTAGTGGATGAACAAATTAATTTGATTTGTGAGTAAATGGAATTGAAATTACGTATTAGAATGATATCTAATTTGAATAAAGTGAAATTGAAGAATTAGTTCGAGTGGACTAAATAAAATAAAGTTTGGAAATAAAATTCATTGAGATATGAAATAAATTAGTGAATGGAACTAATTTAAAATAATTAGTGGATTAAATATGGTTTGAGAGATGGTTGATAAAATTCAATATTAAATTTAATTGGAAATAAATCCGTAAATAGAAGGTAAATTGAGTTCAAATGGATTGAAAATTTAATTTGAGTAGAAATGGATATAAACCAAAGTGATGAAGTGGAAAATGAACATAAGAGTTTTGTATAAATGTTTATAATAGACTTAAGAAATTGATGGTGGAATTCTTAAGTAAAAATTGGTATTGGGAAAAATACTAAGTCAATATTTGAATGAAGATTAAATAAAAGTTGTGTAAAAAGAAAATTGCGAATAAGTGAATGGAAATTAGAATAAATGTGAATAGAAAGAATTTGTTGTAGTAAAAAATCAATTGGAAATAAAAACGTAAGATGTATAGTTATTATTTTATTCGCATAACGATTTGACCCAAATTCGAGCACATAATTTTGAGATAGTTATATGGAATCGAGTTGGGATTTTTCACTCAATTTTCGATGGCGAACCCTGGATATGGATTTGATTGATTCTAGAATTCTCTATCATAGTATAAGGCTATGAAAGGGGAGTGACGGTTTCTAATAAAGGAACCAGATCAGAGTCTGCACTAGAGAGTTGTGTGAACGATACTAGTTCAAAAGTGAAATTGTGTGATCGAGTGAGCGATGAGAGTCGATATTGCGTACGGATGACATATGTACATCATATGGGTTTTGGTGAAATAAATATTGAAAATTGAAAACTGCCGAATAAATTGATTTTGAATTATATGATTGGATATTATTGGTAAGTAAGGCGCAGGTATTTAAAAGCAAAAGCTAAGTTGATGTCTTCGATTTCAGGAATACAGTTTGATTGCCCGACCAAAGGTTATGTGTTTAAATTGTGTACGAAATAGATGGTTTTCTGATTGAGAAACTTGGCACTTGTTTTCTTTTGATAATTTAGGCCCACAGATGCGTTTTGTAGTTGTTCTGATCTTGTTGTGCAAAGGAGACGCTGACAAAAAAATTTCGAAAATTTAAGGAGTTAGAAAAATTTTAAAGAAATTTTTTATAATTTAAAGTTCGGATTTTAATTATAATTTGAATGATTGAATGAATTATTGGAATCTGTGGATGAAGCTGGAAGTTAGTAAAAGCGATAGTATGTTTTCAATAATAAAAAGTGTTTTTGGAGAAGTGGTTAAACTTACTGGGTTTTGAAAAGTTACTGGATTTATGGACCATTCTTCTTACCTAGCAATTTCGGGGACGAAATTCTTATAAGGGTGGAGGAATTTAATGACCTGGAATTTTGGATATTTGAAACTGGAATATATAATTGATTTCAAATATTTAAAGGGTTAATTTTTGACTTGAATTTCAAATATAATCATTTATTGGATAATTTAATTATTGAATTTAATAATTGAATATTGGGTAAATTAGTGAATCTTAAGTTTTAAGCTTGTTAAAAATAATTTAAAGGCTTATAAAATTTATATTAATAATACTGAAGATGATAAAAAAAATTAATTAAATTTCAAAGTGATTTGTTCAGTTTTAAAAATATATCGTTTATATTGACATTTAAAAGTAGTCTTACGGGGTACAGTTGTGGAATTCGACGAAACTAGTTCCATTGGATCTGTAGTAGTGTATTATTATTGAATTTCAAATTTCGTAGCATTTGAAGTTATCGTTTGGCCATACGGGATTTAAACGCGCTGAAATTTATATCGACAATTCAATCTAATAATTGTGTCCAAAAAGCTATCTTCTACATACGATCGAATTAGGACCCGAAACCTTTTCCATTACATTGGAATAGGGGTATAACATTATAAACGCCTAGCAGCACACCTCGATAGGGGTTTGAAATTTTGAGCTACGTAAATTGAGACGTTTGAAATTAATTAAAATATATTGACCGGTCAACCCCTCATAATAGTTGTTTTTCTTTCATGTCGGCCAACCTTTACTCTACATTTTAAAACATGCTATCCTCCTATCATTCTTTCTTCTATTAGACAATTCTCCCCTCTCGTTCAATTTATTCAAAAAAATCAAAGATAAGAACCGATATTTCATTCCTCAAAAAAATCTGTCGACTGAATAAATTTATTGTTCAAATGTTTATAAATCCATGATTTGTCTATACGATGTCCAAAAATCATGAAGTTGATCATGATAAATTCGTAGCTATCCTCCTATACAATGTTGGATTACTGCAAATAAATTTTAATTAGTTAAAATTAATTATTGATTGATTGGTTGAATTGATATATTTTCATCAATTGAATGTCTTGTTATATATAGTAGTGTATATATATATATATATTGGAGTGATTGTTATTCCCGTATATATAGCAGATGTGATTCTATGCTCCCCGCATAATAGCGGATGACCCTATATACCGTGATATCCCCCTTGAAGTGGGATTGGTATTTTTATGTTGTATTAACATCTATGGTGCAGGGCAATAGGTTGGAAGGATCCAACTGGATTCCTCAAAAATGCTGAATTTAATTTTCATATATAGTGATATATGATTTGTTTCAATAATCTGTGATAGATTGTAGCGAAATCTGAATTTATTCGATGCTATGGTATTACTGGTTAGATTACAGTATTTCAAAATACGATAAATATGAATATTGAATTTTTTAAACAGAAATAAATGGGAAGTTTTGAAGTAAAAATATTTAGAGTGATTTATTAAAGGAAATAAATTTGGAAAAATATAAATTGCTTGAGTTTAAAATTGTACATGGTAATTTCAGAATATGGAAAAAATAGAGATTTTGAATAACGTAAATAAAAGGATTTTAAATAACAGAACTTAAGCGATATCACTTAAGTACAAAAAGATTTATTTTTAAATCGAGATTTTAATAGTTGGATGAATGAAAATAGAATTTTGAAAAAAAATGGAATTGTTGCACTATATTTTACATAAGATTTCAAATTATGGGAAGAAAGTGGAATATAAATTTAGTTGGGTTTTGGAATATAGTTGGGATATTTTGGAGAAATTGATTTAAAAATGAAATTTAAATTACAAATTGATTAAAAATCGATTAAGTGTTGTGAAACCGTTTTAAACAGGAAATGAGACTACAGAATTTATAAGTGAAGTTTATAAATAAGGTGAAGTAATTATCAGTGGATTAATTAAAATTATAAATTCACAGTGAGGATTTATAAGGAGATGGGTAAATCGGTTTAAAATAAATAGTTGATTTATTTTTAGAAATGTGGAAAGGGAATTTACAAAATTGGGACGTAAATCAAATTTGGAATAAATCGAGAGGGATTTTTAAATGACAACTGGCTATACTGAATTTGAAATTGAAAAGGTATATTTTATCGAGAAGTTAAGTTGGTTTTAAAAAGGAAGGATTTTTAATTATTCGCTGGGTAATTTTAAAAAGTGTTTAAAGAATATTTCAGAAAAAATATTAATTATTTAGTTGTTTAAAATTGTTTAAAGTATATTTGAATATTAGTTCAGTTAGTTTACAGTAAGTTAATTATTATTTAAATATTAATCAACATTATTATTTTAAAGGGATAAATCATTCAATATTTATATTATATGATAACTTTTATTTTAAATAGTATTCGCCTAAATTTAAGTTGGAAATTATTATAGAAATTCCATATATATAATTTTGAAAATTTTCAAATAAAGTTTACGGGATGTAATGATATACTCGCATGGTGAAATCGGAGGCAGTGAGTGCCTGCAGTTAAGTTTGGATTTCTCTAGGATAGAGACGTGACCATTGACTTGTGAATCCATGGTTTGATACCGCAGTGTACTTTCCATATTATTTTAAAATGGGTTTTCAAATTTTTTTGAATAAAGGATAGTTTGTGAATATACTAAATTTGATAAGATAAGTATATATTCTGGAGAAAGAGATTTAATTTATTAAAATTAAATAAAAATGAGACTTGGTATTTTCAGTGGAGAATGAAGTATTTGGTTGAATGAATGTTTATTTGATAGTTAAATAGCCGACTATCAAATCTAGACCCAAAATATAACTTTGGAATATCTAGGAGAAATACGGGAATTATATGGTACAGTTACCTTTCGAGGTGCTATACTATACATATAAACTTGTTTCGTTCTTCTAGGACGATGATAAGGAAATCCATCCACTAATGGTTAGGAGGTGATCTTTGAACTTATTTTCGACTGATTATTTCCTGAAGAGTCAGGGTTGGGTTTACTGGAATTATCGAATGTTGTTTCGAAGAGATCGGGATTGGATAAGTTTCCCGAAAACCACTTCGATCCAACAAGTACGTTCTCGATGTGAAAACAAGAGCATGAAATCGAAGATGGAGAAGTGAAGTGCAAAGGCTAATCACTACTAATCCCGAGGATTATTCCAAAATGGATGCAGTAGGAGTAATGTCTTCGATTCCGTTCGGACCCAGGGCGGACTTATATAGATGAATGCTATCAGTACATTGTCATTCGAGGACAATGAGCATTCTAAGTGAAAATCCCTTAAATGGTAATCGTAGCTTCTAGCCTCATCAACCGGGAATGACTGAAAAGCAGGGTAGATGCAGCAAGGCTAAGTAGGTCACACCCAATTAGGGTATGTTTATCACCTTCTAGATACCCTCAAATATTATTACTACGATACATGGAAGGAGCTAGAAAAGAGTGGGAACACCTGGGGTGATAACATATTCGGTCTATCCAGGTTAGGGATAGTCTGGTCTTATGTTGCAGGGGATCCCAGCGTGGCTCTTGGCACATTGTTTCTAGACGTGTACTGTGATGGGTGGTACCTCAGTGTCTAGTCATTTGCATGGAATTCATTTTTCAATACATGCCTTTACGGTTTTAGTTGTAGAGCCTAGTATGCTGGAATTCAATTAATATAACAATTTCAGCTATTTGAATAAGTATTTGTACTTAGATACTATTATAATATCAGAGGATTTGATATGAAATGTTTTGGTTATCGTAAGGTAAAAACTCGGCGTGTTTATGTGTGGCGTGGTCTTATGAGATACTTTTGATTTTCAAAGGAATTTGAAAACTTTAATAATTCAAATTGAGTGTGTTTTCTTACGCTGGTTTTCCAGACTGACTCGGGTGTTATTTAATTATAATACTCGGGTCAGACAGAATATTACAGATACAGGATAGAATGCTATGGATCTCAGGAGACTAGCTGGATGACGAGACGCATCACACGTACTTATTTTTTATTCCCCTGTGTATTGTAGGCTGTATATTCAGCATTTGAGAGGACAAGTTATTATAACTATCTGGTACTATGTTATTGGTGTATTGTACTCTGATGATGTAATATATAAATATTAGTTGTAGTTTCATTTGTATAGAGACATGTTATTTTCTATTATATATTGTTCCGCTGTGATTATGAGATTCTGTGTTGTTATTTCTATTTTCTTCTTCTACCTGTTTCTTCTTTTCCCTAACAATCTGGTATTTTCGGCATTCGATTGCTCGGCATGTAAAATAGTGAACGTAATGATGTCGATTTTTGAAGGTCGAAAATCTCGGTCGTGGCAATAATTATGAAGTCTATCCTAATGAAAAATCTTTGTTTAAAAAAGTGATGGATTTAAAGTAAGTGATATAACATTTTTTATCTTCTAATTTAAATGGTGATAAGAAGATTTTGCAAAACACTCTTCAAAAACAAAACAAAATCAAAAACAATTATTTTTTTATTTCTTGTACATATTTTTTTATAAACACCTACAGTCGTGTGTTCACTCGCCATGCTCTATACCCTTCTCATGTAAGACCGAAAGGCAGTGCACGATTGGTATATCTGGCCTCAGTTTATCCGAGTTAGGTGTATGTATATAAAAATTCATTTTAACAACGCCTACAGTCGATAGTTGTTCATACTTGTGTGTTCTTTCGCCACGCTCTGTATTCCCCTCATATAAGTCCGTAAGGCAGTGCATGGGTAATATATCCGGCCTCACTTTTTTGAGTTAGGGATATGTAAAAATTGTAAATATCAATATAATTTCAAAAACAATAGAGAGAGTAAGCAAATGAAATCTAAGAACTACTTTAACTTGTTTGATTTGACTTGTTATTGAAAAGAAATGAGAATACCACTTTGATAAACTCTGATAATCAACTAAGATTCGTTTCATAGTTACACTGGTTATCAACCGAAACAATGGGTTAAACTATAGTCTATTTGTTATGATAATTTGATTTTTATTGGAAATTTTGATGAGTAGATGCCTTAAATTTTCAAGATATTGACAAAACCTATATTTAACTTATTCATGTTGATTTAAAAGTAAATCCTTCATTTGTAAATATTTTCAAAAACTTGCATTCATCTCTTTGTAAATAAATCTTGCATTTTGTAAATATTTTCATATCGCATTTGGATTTTGTAGGTAATATCCGCTGAAAACCCTTACCAGACAACATTCGCCCTACTAGGGATAGCCAAAGGTTTAACGGCATGTTGCATACGCTCAATGCAATCGTCTCCCTACGAAAACGGAGTTATCTTAGTTTTTCTTTATTCGAGGACGAATAAAATGATAAGTTAAGGGTATTTGATATGCATGTAAATGCGAATATTTTGGGTATTTTAATTTTTAAAATCAAAATTCAAATTATTTTCAAATCATCATATATTCATCTTCATATAGAGGCAAATGGTCATTTTTGTGCATATATGAAATTGAGAAAATTTAATTGGAAATGTCTATATTATTTTTGTAGGAATTTGAACTCAAATACAAGTAGTTTCATGAAGATATATGCGTGCACGAAGAAGATACAAAGGAATGAAGATGAAAATATTTCAAAGTTATGGATCATGGAGGACCCCACATACCCACCTTCCTTCATGTACAAATTAGAAGCTAATACACATGCTGATGGCCATTAAAGCTTCATGCATACTTAAATGATGATTATTTGATGCTAATGATTACTTGGTGACCACACTTCCTAAGAGGGTACTTTGGGTAGTTTCCAAAAAAATGAATTAGGGTATCTAACTTTTATAAATATCCTTTATGTTTCATGTAACCCTCCTCTCTCTTCTCTTAGGCTCTCTTCCTCTTAGTTAGTTTTGCTTAGATTAAAAATAAAATAAATCTCTCTTTCTCTTTTCATGGCTACTTAGCCATTTTTATCTTATGTAATTTTTATTTTTTTGCAATGTTAATTATTGTTTCCTTTTAATTACATGCTCATTTCCTTTCCTGGTAGTGTGTAATTTCATTTATTCATGCAAGTTGAATAGTTTTATTCCTTTTAAGTTAGCTCTTCTTTTACTTTGCTCTCTTTTTCCTTTTCTTTTTATTTCATGTTGCATGCTACAATTATTGATATGATAACAAAAAAGAGAGGCTAAACCCCTTCAATTTAGAGGTTATGAAGCTTTCTAATCATGTGGCTTCAACATTTTGATAATTATTGCTCTCTTTTTATGCTTAATGATAATGCTTGAAGTGGTTTAACTTATTTTTTTGCTTTGGATTTGATAGCCTATTTTGTTGACACCAAATGGCTATGCTTAGACAATCACTGAACACAAATTACCTCTTCATCTACATATGATTATGGTGATAAAGTGAATGTTGAAATCAAAATTTGATGATCTATATTTCTAATTAATAGTTAATAGGCCATGCTTAAAATAGATTTTACTTTCTATTTGTTGTCATTTTTCATAAGAATTAAAAGTGATTTAAAAGTTGTGTTATAGTTTGATGGCTTATGTTCGGCTAATTAATAGCACAAATATGTCATTCTTGTGATAAGCACATCATTAAAACTCACTTATGACCAAAAAGAGAGAGATCATAATTTCATATTTTGTTGAACTATATGATATAGAGAGTGGAATTATCTCTAAATTATCGTTTTATTCTCATAGTTTTCGTTCACTTTTGTAGTGTTAGTTTTAAAAATTTTTGTAGTTAAAACATTCTCTCGACTTTGGTATGATTTTATTGAATGGAGATTTAAAATCTAACAATTCCCCACGGATCGATCCGTACTCGCTACATACTAACATTTTTCACCGCACGCTTGCGGTAATTAAATCTAAATTCGATCGACGGATTTCTAAACCGATAAAATTTCCATCGACGACCACTTAACAATGATGAAAATCCTTTTTAGAAACATTTTTATTTATTTATTTAGAATCTCATTAGGTTATTTAATACTTCCATTTAGGAGAGATGCGGATTGTTTAGCCACTTAAGACCTCAAACCAGAAGCAAAATCCTATGGAGATATCCCTCACTGCTCCTAATTCCAATTTGGACCATTTAATTCTTTCCAATTTAGAAAGCAAGCTCAATCTCTCATGTCATCACGGGTCGTTGGATTTGTGATATCTCACATCAGTAGTAAGTACATCGACTGGTGGTAGTCTCAAAGTGAAGGGTAGTCTTTCGTCGAGTGACTCTACTGACCTTGCATCACTAACCCACTAAGATTGGACGATGAACTTGGCTTACTAGTTCCCTTTTTATTTAATACTATAAGATTTACCTTATATATTTGTCTACCTATAAATCCCCGTTTAATGCTCATAAATGTCAATTCGTCCTTAAAATCCTAACGGACATTTCTTAAGACATTTATGTATGATTACTAATTTCAAATTAGTAACCTTTTAAATCTATTCCCTTTTTATCAGTCCCAATAATCTATTTACTCTATTCATTTATTGAAACTACCACATTTATTTCCATTTATTGGAGTTACAGCCTTTTAAATTCTATTCTCATTGGTTAATTATCCCAAAAGTGAATATTACGCGCAAGCATTGTTATTAGCTTTTTATTTAATTACTATAAGTGTAGTAATTACGTGCAAATATTTACTAATATTAAATATGTTCTAGTTATATACCTTTACTAGAATATACTTTTCCATGTTAAATTATTGGAAATATATCTAAAAGATTATCCACTATAATTTTCATAAATTAGTCTAAAATGGAAGATTTAATGTTAAAATATAAAAGATTAGATCATTTGAAATTACAAGTAATAATCATTTCTTTTTATTACTGAAACAGACAGTGTCAAATACAATGAATTCGCACTTTACACATCTCATTCTCTTTCTATTTACATATATTTCTTGTTAGACCAAACGCTACATTTTTTTAAAAGCGAAAGAAATCAAACTAATTTACAAATATTAAACGGCTCTAAATTTCCAACAATTCCAAATATTTAAAAGTTTATATCCTAACAAGATTAGGGTAATAATCCAAATCTATAACATTCTTATACAACCTATTTTAGATCTGTAATAAATTTCTTTTAAATTAATATTCAAAATTCATACTTTTGGGCAGATTTCCAGATCAGGTTGTACACAACGCTGAATCAATTTATAAATAAGAATATGTAGGTGATATTTATTATATTCAGATTGTATTTAACTCTTTGCCTACAACTCATATACAATTATCCGATAAGGCATAAAAATCAAATAAACACCAACGGGATAATTTTTGTATTATAAAAATCTATTAAAATTCTCACTCACCTTTTGAAAGCGATACAAATCTCCAGGTCTGAAGTAGAACATTTGATTCTTATCCAAATCATTTTTAATCCAAGAGATATGTATAATAGGGTTTATACATACATTAGAATTATAGATCTGAGAAGAGATTTGGGATTCAAAGAGAAAATAGATGCAAATATATAAATAAATAGCCTCAAATACACATATGATTGATTCTCTTCTCCTTTTTATTAGATTTCTACCCTTCTCCGATTTGTATAAATATAGATACAAATATCTTATCTTTATAACTTGGACAGAAAGTGGAGAAGAAGAAATGCAGATCTTCGCTACTGCTTTCAAGAAAATATGAGAAGAGAAGGGAAGGCTAGATCTGAATTAATAGGCATTAGAATCAACCAGAACTGTTAGATCGAAATATATTGAATCCGTAACGTTGCGGCCTAGGTTTACTGGAGCCGCCAGGTCACCACCAGTCGACCGCCCTTGGGTGACCGGTCGACTGCTAGGGGTCGACCGTCCCCAATGATGGGGGAGTCTATGAGCTTGGGTAATCAGTGTAAAAACATTAATTATTTTTTGATTATTTATTTTCGTTCCCAATTCGTTTTTCGTCCGTAACTTCTTCGTTTAAGTATATGTTATATTACTATTTGTCAATATTCAATTCATTTCATTGTATATCTTAATTGATAAACATTTTATCAATTTTACTAATTGCATTAATTTGTTAATGTAGATTATTGTATAATTATACAACATATGTTCTTACAATATTATAAATTTCAAATGTTATCATTTCATTTTCTATAATAAGGCTTCCATTGGTATTTTATGTTTCACAGAACCCTAAGTCGAAACATAGAAGTCTTTTAACTTCATTAGTGAGTATTATGACTCATCCGTCTCAAATTTCTGACTTTGAGTTTGTCCAACAAATCATAGCCCCACAAACGATAGAAAACTTTTATCGCTTATATCATATACAACTCCTAACCCATAATTCCTTGTCTCAATCTTATTTCGACCTTGAGTTTGCTCAATAAATCGAAATAGATTATTCACTCCTACCACCATTTCATGATATCCTAAGTATAATATATGTACCTTGAGTTTTCTTAACAAATACATATGGTTATCTTACCTCGTTTATTCAATAGATTAATAATACTACACATAACTTCCCTAACTTGAGTTTTCTCAACAACTAAGGAGTATGCAAGTAATTTATTAATATATATATATATATATATATTAGAGGAAAACATAACATCGAGTGATATCGACATATGGAATACTGTATATCTTGTGAAATACCAATGTGATTCAAGTGTCGGACACATCAGAAATCATGGTATATATACATTTACGTATGTATTTATTCCTTAAATCTAATTAGAGTTTTCTCATGGTTCCACCTTCAATTTATACATTGATAATACATAAGTTTTACTATTATATAACTTTTATATTTCATATTACTTATATAATAGTCTTATGTATAATAATATATTAATTAAATATTATTTAATTAATTTACATTTTAATTGATTTTATATCATATTAATATAACATTTATGTTAAATATTTATTACTTCTATAACCTTTTATAGTCTTACTCATATACCATATATATGTGTGTGTTATCTAATTAATTAACTTTTAATTAATTTATTTAAATAGAAATTTTAATTAAATCATATTAATTTTGAAATTCAATTCATATACGTGCATGTATACTTTGTTATTTTGAACATTTTAAAATATCAAAACATATGATGCATACATTTATATTTATTAATTAACTTATTCTATTAATTTATTTTATTAATCTAATTAATAAATTTTAAAATTTTTGAAATTAATATATACTTTCAAATATTTTGAAAATTTTATTATATTATAACTTTTATAATATACATATTTATATCTTATTTTAAATATAACTTTTAAATTTAAATTCTTGTATTTTTAATTTTCGAATAATTTCAAAAATTATCCCAAGGCCCAATTCAAATATGGTCCTTTTCTATTAGGGACAACATTTTGGCTGTGAGCTTAGTAGTTAACCCTAATATGGCTAATGTAGACCGCATAGGCTATTGTGCTCTAGTACCATTATTGAAACTAGGTTTGCCCGCAGCGGAAGTCATGGGTGAATAGCAAATTTTTTTGCCTTATTGGATCTTTATTAGGTCTGTAGAGTCTAATTTATTTAGAACATTTCTAAATTTAGTTTAAATAAAATCTTTTATTTCATTTAAATTTATAAATAATGAATGGAATTTTATTTAGTTCAAGTCTAATTAAATATAATGGTACACATATATATTATATACATACATATATGTGTGTGTGCATGTGTAAGATTATAACATGTGCAAGGTATAACATGCCCATATATAAATGTTGGAATTTGCATCGCAATGCACATGTTAGGTCATCTTTTATGTATTGTATGTTGTCCAAATACATGTATGTATATATAAACATGTTATTAAATAAATATTAAAATATAAATATTTACTTATATAATACATACATACATACATACATACATACATACATACATACATACATACATACATACATACATACATACATATATATATATATATATATATATATATATATATATATATATATAGGAAAGTCTATTTAGACACAAAATATGGACATAGTTGATTTTCACCATTAGATTGCCCCTTGATTTCCATCTTCCATATAAGGACAAAAATATCTAACAGCTGAGATGCTTTATGTCCCCAATTTGTGTCTAATTTTTTGTCTAAATAGCCGCCCCTGCACATATATTGCATAAATATAAAACGTTAATAATATATGTATATGTATATATTAAATTAGATATTAATTAAATAAATGACATGTACATATATATATATACGTATATGCATAAATATATATAGATACATAATATTCAAAAAAATTAAAATATAATATACATGTATATTTTATAATAAGAAATTAATATATATGTGTGTATGTATGTCTGTATCTATATGTAATTATATTTATAAATCCAAAGTATTTGTAAATATGTGCATTTAAATACACGCACACACATATTTATATAATTATATCAATTATGAAAAGTAAACAAAATTAAATATTTATTTTAAAGTATTCCAAATCCAATACACAACACATAAAATATTTTATTATAATTGTATATTATTAAATTATATATATATGCCAAAAAGCGTTAAAATAATATTTAAAATATTTCATGACATATTTTTTAAATTTTCCTATTTTCATAGTCAAAGTAATATATATATGTCATAATTTTCATAGTCAAAGTAATATTTTTTATTATTTAATTAATTTCGATCGCATAATTAAATGATGTTTTAAAATAATATTTTTGATTTTTTAATTCAAGGATTTTGGCTAAAAGATAATATGGTGATGAATAAGTTTTATAAAACTTAAAATATAATTTTTGAAACATATATTATTTTGTATGAATTATTCAACTTATATTTCGATTTAAATAATATTAAAATTAGTAAATAATTATTGAAAATACTTTGTTGTTATCGAAAGCTATATTTAGTATAAGGTTGCATACATTAACATACAAAATCAGTTTTAACATGATATGATGGCATTATTAATTATAAGTTTTTTAATTTATGTAATATGACATATTAATATTAATATAATTAAATAATAAAATAATAAAAATTAAAATAAATTTATTTGGTTATGTATACATATGGTCTATATAGATTTTTTTTGATTATACATACATACATATAACCATTCAATATGTGACATATTCATACATATAAGAATCTCATCCAACTAACAATATAATTATGACATAGATAAACAAGCAATATAATATTATGCATTAATTATAAATCATATGAAATAATAAGACCATACCGAGACTTATACCTTAAAGTACACCTAGCTATGATGAATATCCCTCCTTAGAACTCTTCTCAATTTGTCAAATTGTTAATTTTTGAATCGTAGATCCTTTGCTATAAAATAGGTGTAGCTTTGAATTGATTTGATTTGAATATTAATGGAGCTCTTGGAGGCATGAATCAGCCAGCAAAATAGAGATAGAACGCAACCAATAAGTATTTTAGAGGTTAAGGATAGAGATGCTTATATAAAGGAGAAGTTAGAGATAGTTTAGGATCAATTTCCAACATCATCTCTTACCAATTCTCTTCCATCTTGGCTCTCCATCTCAAAGCCTGTATCGCACCATCTTATGGTTGCATATTGCCCTTATTTTGATTGAAATTTCCAACCACTTTTACGGCTTTAAACCATTTTAATTCTAAATAAATATTATTAATTAAATCTAATTTAATTGTGTATCGATATCGCATATCTGTCAATATATATATTTATAACTAAAATATACAATAATATTTATTCCTCAAATTATATTCAAAATTTCATAATTAATATTTCATAAATATTAATTAATTTATAATAATTATAAATTAATTAAATCTTTTGGTCTAAAGAGAATTCATCATATTGGTTTTGTGACTCATCAGGTGTAAATTTATTCAACGATTAACATTGAACTATTCAAATTTTAACATTTTTAATTTATTAAGCGTTGCCCAGTTATGAAATTTATTTACACCAATTCTCTTCATCGAAACTACATCACTTTGCACTTATTGAATTTGGTAATGGTCAAAATTCGAATATTGTCCATATACAACTCTACAGTCCAAAAATAAAGTCCCTCGTTCGATAATAACAATTATTATTAACCGAAATACTCTGTCTAGAAACTTTGACTTTGAATTGATCATGATACTGACCCCATAAAACCGAGGAGACAAGTCCTCTCTTGAATAGTGCTTCACTTTCAATACCTTCACTCGACCGAACTATGGTCACTCGATGGACGTCATGCCATGATGGACGCCGTGCCATGATGGACATCGTGCCATGATTTGACAATAATCAGAGCAGAGCTTTCATATGAAGATCCAAAGTATTCTCAAGTCGAGAGAACTGTAAATCAGTTATGTCGTTATTTTCTGTTTGACCTTAATTATATTAACCAACAAATAACTATTGAGTAAGTCATTCCATAGTTATCCACTAATTATTAGTACGTAACCCATAGATTCCCCCAATAGTCATGAGTAATACACTGCCCAACATTTGGAGGGTGTTACGTACTCTAGTCTCGGCGGACACATCGATTTCCAACCTTGATGATTCATACTGTGAACATTTAAAACGATATATTTGTTTTCATTGTGATAAATTACTCACGGTTACAACATTTTATAACCACTATCATAAAACATACAATTTATGGATTTTCTATTAAATATACTTTAAACTAAATCAATTAATTAATATAACACATTATATAAAGTATGTAATAGAAAGAAAACACCTTTTATTTCGAACACGATTGGCTATCGAGTTATATATATGTAACAAATCACATACTTGCCCCTAGAGCATGCCCCTAACTCTATCATATGGATCAAATATCCATAGTCTCATACCGCTTTTGAGTTTGAAAACCATAAAATGCAATATGCGCTCTTGACCAAATAAATGCGCAAAATGAACAAATTATGAATGTATTTAGTAGTTGTAAAATCAGGCGCTTTCATGGGTATTAAAGCATTAACCTTCAAAAAGTATTTATTAGTAAGTATGTGCAATATTTCTATTTGTCAAATTTTAATTCATTTCATTTGTATATCTTAATTGATAAATGTTTTATCAATCGTATTAATTGCATAAGTTTATTAGTGTAGATTATTATAACATTATATAGCTATATTCTTACAATATTAGAAATGTTAAATGCTATCATTTTATTTTTTTAATAAGTTTCCCACTAGTCTTTTATATTTTGCCAAACCTAAGTCGAAATGTAGAAGTCTTTCGACTTCATTAGTGGGTGTTAGGACTCGTCCGTCTTGGAATTGTGACCTTGTATTTGCTCAACAAGTCATAGCTTCACAGACGATGGATAACTCCTTATCGGTTATATCATATACAACTCCTAACCCTTGGTACCTTGTCCTAATTTTACTTCAACCTTGAGTTTGATCAACAAATTGAGATGAAATTATTCACTCGTTCCTACTATATCGCAATGGCCTAAGTTTGTGTATGCAACTTGAGTTTGCTCAACAAATACATACCGGTTATCTTACCTCATCTATACAATATTTATAATTCTACATAGAACATCTCTAGCTTGAGTTTTCTCAACAACTAAGGAGTATGCAAGTAGTTTATTAATATGTGTGTGTGCATGTGTGTGTGCTAGAGGACAACATTATATTGAATATTTGCAATCTTCAATATATTATATTGAGTAATATTGACTTAAGGAATAATGTATTTCTTTTGAAATATACTCATGATTCAAGTGTTAGACACATATGAAATCATGGTATATGTACATTTATGTATGTATTTATTCCTTAAGTCTAATTCAGGTTTCTTAATGTTCCACATTTAGTTTATACATTCATATTATATAAATTTTATTATTATATAACTTTTGTATTTCATATTACTTATATAATAGTTTTATGTATAATATTATATTAATTAAATCTTATTTAATTAATTCTAATTAAAAATTAATTTTATTATTTGCGCCAAAAATGGTCACAAACCCCAGAAGTAGTGAAAGCACCAGTGTATATGCATAGATTCACAATATTCCAACACAAATCTCAGATCCAGAAAAAGTAGATAATAAAAATGAAGAAACAGTAAAATTAAAATGGAAGAAAGCAAGAAAGAACATAAGATTTATAGTGGTTCGGCTATCTCTGGCCTACGTCCACTTTGAATCAATCGTTTTATTCCTTTAGTACAGCAATTACAGTCACAAGCCTTTGGATATCACTAGCAAAAATGGTAGAGTTACGCCTCGGAGAGAAGAAGAAGATCCCTCTTTTAGTTGCCATAAGACTCCTATTTGAAGGTGTAGATTCGAAAATTCCGCCTCAAAACGTGGAATACCTTTTCTCTGGCGTAGATAGGCCCGACACATCGATCCATAACGATTTTGGATCGATGCGTGTTCAATTCGTATCGATACAAAAGTGGTCTAATGGAGCTAGGATCGATCATGGAGGTTCTCGAGTGCGTTAGGAAGCTCATTCGAAAATTTTATCGCATGTGGACCTGTAGATGTTGAGTTATGATCGATGCAAGTGTCATTTGCGAGTATGCTGGAAGCTTTGTATCCATGAATTCATCTCCATCCCTTTGTATCCATCTGCCCTTCGTATCCATCCCATTCGCGTCGATGACGTGGCTTGGAAACCCAAGGAGATCCATTTTTAATGCCGAGTTGACTGCTTCCTTATTCACTTATCGATCTGGGATGCTCATTTCACCTTGATGATTCAACGGCTTTTTTGTATCGACCCCCCGCTCTTGTTCATATCGATCTGGTTCCATTGTTTCATGTCTTTCACCTCGTATCAATCCTTTCATGTCTGCTATCCTTTTCGAATCCATCCTTTGCACCCATCTACGTATCATTCCCTAGTGCTTCCTTCGTTCGATCTATAAGCGATCGATACGAAATGTCCAATCGAATTTCTAAAACCGTTGCTTCCCCTTTCGTATACGAAGCGTATTGATGTACTTGGCCATCTAATCGATACACATGTACCAACATGAGCTCCATGTCCATGAACCTACTTCGTGTCTAAAGTCGATAGATCAATGCTTTATATCCATCTAGCGTCGTAGCCTTCGTATCGATCCCATGCTTCGATCGACACGAAATGCATCGAGACGAAGACTGACCGATCCAAACCAAATGCCAGATGCACATGTTAGTCCAAACCAATATCCATCTTGATAATAATCCACATCCATGCTGGTCGATATGAAAGCATCGAGTACATTCCTAATCTATATGAAAGTACCGATCCAAAGTAGATAACCGAGCATGTGTCGATCGATACGAACCACATCGATGCGAACCGATTTTATATGAATATTGATCCATCCATAACTCGAGCATACGAACTCCGATTGACCTGAAATTTAAAATGCAGCCTCAGCTAGTCTTGTTTAACATTCCCAATCGATCCCATCTTGAACGGAGCTTGGTCAAATTTTGACGGTGTCGATCATAGCCTTGTTTCCAATTGATCTCCAATCCTGATATCCAACCTCTCTAGCCAATTTGTTGATATCCCAGCCTTGACCAAAAGGCGGGGTAACATTTTCCCTCCATAACATGCCTTGTGGTAAGAAGGCGTGTTTTGAATAGCTCCGAATTCGACATCTGAAGTCCATATTCCATCCATAGCCATACCATCCGATCCATAATCCAATCCATTACTAACTCATCCTATCTGAGTGCCACAGCCGTATCCTTATCCAAATCCACGACTGCTCCGAGACGATATCCGATTCCGAATCCAGTAACCAAATCCTTTGCCAATTTCATATCCATTTGAACCCGACAACCGAGTTCTAATCCATCCATATCTAATAACCAATAACCGAATCCAAGACCTCTCCGGGTCGGTATCCAAATCCGGGACCACTCTGGGTCCATACCCAAATCCTTAGCTGTTTATAGCCGATATCCGAATCCACAACCTCTCCAGGTTCTTACCAAGCGCAATCCATGCTCGACAACTTGTACTAAGCAATTCCTTGGTGTTCTTGGTCTAGTGTCCCTGAATGTTGAGTAATGCCATGGCTTAAGTCCTAAGCCGAATCCTGGTCGCTCCGGACCCTTGCCGAGTATAGTCCATACTCGACGACTTGTAATAGTAACCGAGGGCCTAAGTCGTAGGCTGAATCCTAGTCTCTTTGAACCCTTGCCGAGCATAGTTCATACTCGACGACCTGAATAAGTCGATTCACCATGCTCGGATGAAGCGACTTACCCCTTGCCAAGCATAATCCATACCCGATGACCATTTACTAAAATCTAGACAAAAAATCCAATCCAAAATCCTGATCAAATTGGAAAACCCAAAATGCATACCAGAAATCCAAACTAATATCCAAACCAGAAAACAAGCATCCTGACTAAATTCAAAACCAGAAATAAAACAAAACCAGGAGTTTAAACCAAACTCCGAAACCAAACCAGAAAAAAGAAAATGTCCAAACAAAAAAAAAACAGATTTCACAAACTATAACATCGCGGTTTATCGTCATCTCAGAGCATGCATAAGGGCTTTCTCCATCCCCGTAGATGAGTAAGTGACTTGGCCATTTTCCCAGAGTTTGTTACTTATTCCATATCATCCCTGTCAGCCGATAACAAACGACCATCATTCCTGGACCTCATGCCATCGTCGTTTGAGGTAGATGGTGGCTGCTCTTGTTTCACCGCTGCATTTCGAGCTCCGACATATTTTCACAACTTACCACTCCTTACATGATCCTCGATTATATCTTTTAGATGCCTGCAGCTGGTGGTATCATGCCCATCAAAATCATGAAAGTGACAGTGCCTTCCTGATGCCCTTTCACATTCCGAGGGTTCTCTCCTCGCTGGCCTTCGGTAGGGAAGATGATCCTGAGTTTCTATAAATATCCGCTCCAATGTTTCATTCAATCCTGTGTAAGTGGAGAATTTTGGCTCTCCCTAATGTTTCCTTGCCCTACAAAAGTTGTCATCTGACTTCCTCTTTCTTTTATCCTTATCCTTACCCGAGCTTTCACCGGATGGTTCTCCGTCCTTCACCATATTTACTTCCTTTAACTTCATATCCGAACATGCATCCTTCTGTTGAAGAAATCTTTCGGCCTCATGAAAGAATTCCGCGAGATCCATTGGTGGGTCCCGTGTCAATGATACTTTGAAGTCCGAGTTATCCCTAACTCCTGACACTGCCGTCATTGAAACCATCAATGGATCCTATCGATCCACCGAAACAACCGCTACACTGAACCGAGTCAAGAAATCCCTAAGAGATTCTCCTATCCTTTACTTTACTGATGTTAGTGTCATCACATTCTTTGGCCTTTTGATATGAAACCGAAATTGCTTTAAAAACTTGTCCACCAATTCCGTCATGTCCTGATAGAACCATCTTCCAACTGCCGGAACCACATGGCAGCCGTATCCGTCAGCTACAGAGTGAAAGATCGGGCCATAACTTTCTCCAATGCCCCTAGCACTTCCTTGTGCCTTATGTACTTCATCAAGTGATTGGTAGGATTAGCTTTACCATTGCATACCTCTGGAATAGGTAACTTGAACTCTGGTGGATTCTAAGCCATCTTGATGTCGCGGGTAAATGGACTCCTGTTTACTCCTTCCAGATCTCTGTTTGCTAAATCTCCGCACATAATTCGACTAATAATCTCAGCTAATCCAGTGTTGTCCACCAAGGGTTACCCCCTGAGTCCCCGAGGGAATTCTGGTACAGACTCTTCATCACGTACTCTTGTGCTCCTGCCAGCATCTTGTTGTGTGGAGAATTCCATCATGAATTGGTCTATCATTGCCAGATGGTGTGCCCTCGAGCCTGGATCCATCCAGATTAACAGTTGTGTGCTGATTAAGGGCTGCGCCCTGTTGAGCTGCCCCATCCGATTGCCTGTTGAGTCCTTCTGTTCCATCTCCGTGGATCTGAACTCCATCGGCTCCAGTTGTTCCTGCCTATCCAAACTGTCTAAGAAGGTTTTGCATTATTTCCTCCTACCTTTTCAACAATTCTTCCTACATTTTTCCAATCATCATCTCCATTTCATCTCTAGTGATGAAAACTGAGGTCTGTTTTGTTCCTGAGGAAGCCTCCTGGCTCCAATCATGCTGACTCCTTTCCGCTCTTTGTCTCCTTGTTGATTGCTTTATCTTGGTCCCTTTTAGATCTGATCCTTTAGCTTTCTAAATTTGAAATCCAAATCTAGGGTAGCAGGTGCAAGTCGTTCTCAGTGAAAGCGCCAAAGTGTTTGCACCAAAAATGGTCACAAACCACAGAAGTAGCGAAAGCACAGTATATATGTACAGATTGATAATATTCCAACACAGATCTCTGATCCAGATAAAGCAGAGAATAAAATGAAGAAACAGTAAAAGTAAAATAGAAGAAAGCAAGAAAGAACACAAGGTTTATAGTGGTTCGGCTATCTCCGGCCTATATCCACTTTGAATCAATCGTTTTATTCCTTTAGTACTGGAATTACAGTTACAAGCCTTTGAAAATCAATAGCAAAAATGGTAGAGTTTCGCCTCGGAGAGAAGAAGAAGATCCCCCTTTTAGTTTCCATAATACTCCTATTTATAGGTGTAGATTCGAAAGTATCCGCCTCAAAACCAGGAATACCTTTTCTCTTGCGTAGGTGGTCCCGACACATCGATCCATAGCGATTTTGGATCGAAGCATGTTCAATTCGTATCGATCCAAAAGTGGTCCATTCGAGCTGAGATCGATTATGGAGGTTCTTGAGTTCATCAAGAAGCTCCTCTGAAAATTTCATCCCATTTGGACCTATAGATGTTGAGTTATAATCGATGCAAGTGTCGTTTGCGAGTTGCTGGAAGCTTTGTATCCGTGAATTCGTCTCCATCCCTTTGTATCCGTATGCCCTTCGTTTCCATCCCATTCGCATCAATGGCATAGCTCGGAAACCTTGGGAGATTCATTTTTGATGTCGAGTTGACTACTTCCTTATTCTCGTAAAGATCTGGGATGCTCATTTCACCTTGATGATTCAACGGCCTTTTCGTATCAACCCCTTGCTCTTGTTCATATCGATCTAGTTCCATTGTTTCATGTCCATCACCTCGTATCGATCCTTTCATGCCTGCTATCCTCTTCGTATCCATCCTTTGCACCCATCTACATATCGTTCTCGAGTGCTTCCTTCGTATTGATCTATAAACGATCGATACAAAATGTCCATTCGAGTTCCTAAAACCGTTGCTTCCCCCTTCGTATCGATCTTAGCCTTGATCGACACGAAGCGTATTGATGTACTTCACCATCTAATCGATACGAACGTGCCAACCCGAGCTCCATATCCACGAACCTATTTCCTATATAAAGTTGATAGATCCATGCTTCGTATCCATCTAGCGCCGCCGCTTTCGTGTCGATCTCATGCTTCGACTGATATGAAATGCATCGAGACGAAGACTAATCAATCCAAACCTAATGCCAGATGACGTGTTAGTCCAAACCCGTATCCATCCTGATAATAATCCATATCCATGTTGATGATACGAAAGCATCAAGTACATTCCTGATTGATACGAAAGTACCGATCCAAACTAGATAGCCGAGCCTGTGTCGATCGATACGAACCACATCGATGCGAACTGATTTCCTATCAATATTGATCCATCCATAACTCGGGCATACGAACTCCGATTGACCTGAAATTTGAAACGTAGCCTCACCTAATCTTTTTCAACATTCCCAATCGATCCCGTCTTGATTGAAGCTTGGTCAAATTTTGACGGTATCGATCATAGCCTTGTTTCCAATTGATCTCCAATCCTGATGTCCAGCCTCCCGGCCAATTTGTTGATATCCCGACCTTGACCAAAAGGTGGGGTAACATTTATATTATTTTAATATAACATTTATATTAAATATTTATTATATAATATAACCTTTATAGTATAACACATATATCATATATATGTGTGTATATTTTATTTAAATTTATGTAGATTTCGAAATTCATTTTTACACAGGCATGATACTTCTGTTAATTTAACATTTTTAAACAACATGACATATACCATAATATACAATACATGTATATATTTATTAATTAATTAACTTATATTAATATATTTTAGTATTCTTATTAATAAATTTGATAATTTCAAAATTAATTTATATTAATTTTCAAACATTTTGAAAATTTTCATTATATTATGACATTTATAATATGTATATATTATATTTTAAATTTAACTTTTAAATTTAAAATTTTTATATTTCCAATTTTCAAAACAATTTGAAAATTTATAATATAACATTTAAAACATTTTTATTAATTTAAATTTAACTTTTGAATTTAAAACTTTTATTTTTAATTTCAAAACAAAATTTGAAATTAGCCCAAGGCCCAATTCAAATTGGGTCTTTTCTATTAGGGATATCCTTTTAGCTTACCTCATCATTTTGGGCAAGGTTGGTAGCCAAGCAGAATACAGTACTTGATTACCGAAACCCAACCTTAGATAGTAATTATCTGGACATCGTGTTATATGGGTAGGCTTTAATTAATTAACTCCAACATGACTAATTTAGACGACGTAAGCTATTGGGATATGGTACTATTGTTGGAACTGGACAAGTCCACAGTGGATGTCTTCCCTTATTAGTTCTTTATTTAGTACTTGT
Source organism: Allium cepa (assembly GCA_030765085.1). Lineage (NCBI taxonomy): Eukaryota > Viridiplantae > Streptophyta > Magnoliopsida > Asparagales > Amaryllidaceae > Allium > Allium cepa. The sequence continues at coordinate 782,088,902 of CM060941.1, read as the reverse complement.
CTAAATATTATTTAAATAAAAGCTTTTATTTTATTTAAATTTTATAAATTATATGGTTTTATTTAATTTGTATATTTATTTATATATTTGTGTGCATATCATATACACACACACATATATATATGTGTGTGTGTGTGTGTGTGTGTGTGTGTGTGTGTAACATACCAACCCATGCAAAGTATAACATACTCGTGTGTAAATATTGGGATTTACATCGCAACGGATACGTTTTCTCATCCAATATGCAAGTATATGTTGTCCAAATATATGTATGTATATAAACTGTTATTTTATATAAATACACATACACACACATGTTAAGCTAGTTTAAATAATTATATATATATATATATGTGTGTGTGTGTGTGTGTGTGTGTGTAATATATTTAAAATACATAAATAAATATTTGTATATATATATCACCTTATAAATAAAACATTAATATTATGTATATACATATTAATATAATATATTAGTTTAAATGCATATAAGTTATTTTAAATGTTACAATATACATTTATATTTTATAAGCCATGAATAATATAATAATAAAATAATTACATATATATATACAAATATATATTTATAATGTATATATATATATTAATAATATTATTCAATTAAAATTTTCATTTATTTTATTTTCAGGTCTTGTGCATAACACAAAAAAAATTATTTTTTATTTTTAAATTTAAAATGTGTTTTTAATTAAACATTCATAACAAATTAATAAAATGTTGATAAAAACTAATCTTGAAATTTTAATTTTAAATTGAAAAGATTAGAGAAAATCCTAATTGATAATTTATAGCTTAAAGAATTTTTCCATATTTCTTTCAGCTTATATTATTTTTAATAAGTTATTTACTTATGGTTTTTTGAATAATTAAATTTTAAAAATTAGAAAATAATTTTCTATTTTTTATTTCTTGGCCAAAAGTTCATCTACTGCTAATTTTATAAAACTTAAAAATAATTTTTTATGACATTTTCAAATTATGTAATTTATTAATGCAGTAAATTGATCCAAATAATATTAAACAATAATAAAATATTTATAAAAAATTATTTTTTCCATCGAAAATTAATATCACTGTAATACAGTATAAATAAAATTATATGACTAATTTTAATATTGATATAATATTGTAACTAATTAGAAGATGCGTATATATAATTAACTAACACACACATTATGTATGTATATATGTCTGTATATATTAATTTAATAAAAATATAATAATCATATTATTATATATGGTTGCACTGACTTGGCATATATGATTGAAAAAATTAACATAAATATATACATGTATATAACCAAACTAGTTTTTAAAAATGTTCCTTGCATATTAGAATCATCACCTAACTAATATTATAATACACACTCATATACATATACATATCCGATAAAATATTATACTAATAATTATTAACTATAAAATCATACCTTAACATCAAAGCCTTGAATTACACCTTGAAAATATAAATTCGCCTTTTTGAAACCTTTTTCGATTCAGTAGATTGTTAATCCTTGAACCGTTGACCTTTAGCCATCGAATAGCGTTTGAATTTGACTTGATTTGAGTTTGTATTGATAGAAAGGCTTTGGTATGAATTTGGCTATCAAAGAAGCAAGGAGGAAGCAAGTCTAATCTAAATAGGGTTAGAAATGCTTTAATAGTGGCTAGAAGAGAGAAAAGTGTGGATATCATCTCATACTAATTCTCTCTCAATCTAAGCCATCCAAAATAATCCCCCTTGCACCATAATAAAGCAGCCTATACCATGTACTTGCTGCTGAAATAACAAGCCCTATGAAAAGCCTTAAACCCATTTAATCCATATAAAAATATTATGCAATTAATTGCTTATCGATATTGTGTATCGATAAATATATTTATAACTATTATAAATATATTTTGTAATATTTATTTCTCAAATCATAATCAAATTTTATAATTAGTATTTCATAAATATTAATTAATTTATAATAACGATAAACTAATTAAATCATTTGATTAGAGGATAATTCATCATTTTGGTTGTGTGACTCGTCATCTGTAAATTTGGTCAAAATTATTATCGAACTATTCGAATATTAATGTTCACACATAAATAGCTAGTGTGACAGTTTCACTGAATTTATCGCTTACTTAGTTTCAATAAAATCCAATTTCAATTGATTAAGCATTACCCGGTTATGACTTTTATTTACTTCTTTTCGTTAAATTATATCACTTTGAACTTAGGGAATTTGATAATGATCAAAATTCCAATATCGTTCATATTTAACTTTATAGTCCAAACACAAAGTCCTTAGTTCAATAATAACAATTATTATTGATCGAAATGCTCTGGGTAGAGACTTTGACCTTGAGTTGACCATGATACTAACCTTATATAACGGAGGAGACGAATCCTCTCTTAAATAGTGCTTCGCTTCCAATACTTTAACTTAAACCAACTATAGTCACTCGATGGACATCATATGATTTGACTATAATCAAAGAGGAACTTTTATATTGAAAATCGATAGTATTCTTAAGTTAAGAGAACTGTGTAAGCAGTCATATCAATATTTCTGTTTGACCTTAGTTATATTAACCAATAGAAAACTATCGAGTGTGTCATTCCATAGTTATGCAACAACTATCAATTTGTAACTCATTAGTACCCCCAACAGCCATAGGTAATACATTGTCCAACATTTGGAGAGCGTTATGTACTCTAGTCTCAATGAATGTATCGATATCCAGTCTCGAGACATCTTAACTAGGAATATTTAGAATAGTATATTTATTTTTATTGTGATAAATTACTCACGGTTACAACACTTTGTAACTACTATTATAAGACATACCATTTATGAATTTTCTTTTAAATATACTTTTAGTTAAATTAACTATTAATATAAAACATTATATCAAGTATATAATAGAAAGAAAATATTTGTTATTCGAACAAGATTGGTTATCGAGTTAGATGTATGTAACAAATTACATAATTGCCCCTAGGACATACCCTTGACTCTATCAATAATAGTATAATTATATTAATTTTTTGAATATTTGGATCTATATTGTCAAACAACTACTATAGATTGCTACTGAGATACTCTATTAAATACAAGTCATAAAATAAAGTCGTAAAAACTATTTTTTTATAATGGGCATATTTTTATTTTTCTCATTTTTGTACTATATTATTTATTTCTTCGTCCATCTAATCATCTCTATTAGTTTTCAAATTCCATACTCATAGTTTATTCATTTTCATTTTATCTTAAATTATCGAGCGATGTTGATTTGATACTGGTTACTACTTCTAGCTCCTTCTTTATTTGTACAAATATATAAATTTACTGTTGTTCAATTTTTATTCGTCGGTGCATTATAATAAAAAAATAAAAAAATGAAAGTTCATAAATTAACTTACCAACTAAAAGTAATTAGAAAAGATTATCATTGAAATGAGTAGTAACTAATATAGGATCTTATTTTTAGAGATAAGTAAAAATATATGAAATTACGAAAGAAATAGAGTTTTCTTTATCGAAAGATTGAATAATAGATAGAAATATTATGGTAAATTTAATTTTTTTTTATAGCATTTGGAATATGGTCAGCATATTGTCATTCACATATAGTAAAATTAAACTTTAAGAATGTGAAGACATTTATTTGCCATTTGATTCTTACCAACACCTATAATAGTGATCGACAAATATTGGCTGTAATGATATTTTAAGCGATATTTTTGGAAAAATATCGACCGATGAGTGATATGAGATATATTGGTGGTATATCAATGATATTATCCACTATTAACTGCTTAAGTATTACATAGTTTGTAAAGCTATGTATCAATTAGTAATAAAGCGTTTCAAGAGTTGTTTTCGTTAGGAATTTTTATCAGGTCATTACTTAAGATCATTTTGTGACTACCATTGTTAAAATTGGGTTTGAAATTCAAAATATCAATGCATCCTTTTATTTTGTGAATAAATTCCATGAATGTTATATTTTTAGCTAATTTATAGCTAGGATTAGTAACCCTGATTATAATTAAAAAGTGCAATAGCGTAAATTAAGTTAACGGATGAAACATTGACGTTATTAAACATATGTTGGTTTCTTTCAAACCATACATACCAAGAAAAAATGATGAAGATAGCATCATGTAAAATTTTATATATTGGGTTCTAAATCTAATCTAGTAGGAGTCACATTCAAAATCAGAGTTTTTCATATTAAAGTCAAAGATCCTAAATGTGTTTACAAGGATAAAGTTAGTCAAGGAACACTTATAATATAGGCAAGTTACGTTTTCTAGGTTTAAGTTGCAAAAAGGCACATTTTTTTTTTATCTATAAGAGCTTTATTTTGGGTGGAGCCTTGACTTTCCAAGCACACTTGAAAATATACGCTTTGGTCCTTGAAAAGTTTTTAAAATTTGTAAACCGAGTTTGAGGTGTATGCTCTGCTATTATCCTAACATCTGATTTTAGTGTCCCTCTCGTCAACTAAGTTATAATGTTCTAGCTTCATATAGAGTACAATAAATTGGGTTAAAGTAGCACCTTTAAGTGCATGATTAAAATTAAAGTTCTATGAGTATTCAATATGAAAATTGTGGACTTCTGAAATTAGGGAGTTTTTGAAATTACAAATATCATAAAGCTCTTTGAACTTTAAATGATATAAAAAAAATCCAGCTATCATGCCAATATTACGTGTTGTTGCTTAAGTGAACTATGTTATTAATTCCGAGGTTATAAATTCTATAATTTTTTAGGATAGATTTCCATAAGTAGGACATGTTGTTGAAGTTAGGGGCGATATAGTGGAGGTTATAGAAGCCGCCATGAAATGGTTCGAAATAATTTCTTTTCAGATAAGGTTTTCGTTATTATTATTAAATTTGCAGAGCCATTTTCCTAATAAAGACACGTTGAGATTATGCATATTTATAATTACTAGGCCCCTCTTATTTTGATTTGCAAACTATTTCCCAATTAACAAGATAGTTAACATTGCTACATGGGTTATCCCCAACCTAAAACTTCTACTTCTACTTTTTATCTATTTTATAAATTACCAATTGTGGAAAAAGATAAAAAAAAAGACACAAATTAAGTCGAAAGGGCTAATAAAACAGAGGTTATTAGAATGATTCTACTAGATGTGGATAAAAATCTTTTGTACCAAGCAGTAACTTTTCTATTATTTATATCAATTATTATTTATCGGTTTTCTTTTTTTAGCTTAGTTTGTCTAAGCACAAAATCTGGGCAACGAAAAGGGAATTTCATGATTTTACAATTAAGTGTATTAAAAATAAGATGCTCTACGTTATCAACATCATTTAAGACCAAAATCAAACTCTTGTCAAAATTAATCTTAAGTCCCGAAAGTATTTCGCAACTATAAAATAAATTTAAGGGCTATAATGTGTCTAGGTTTAGTGAAAAGCATGGTGTCATCTGCAAATTACAGAATCGAAAGACCATTGCTGCTGATGTCATTACCATTGTTGGAAAAATGTCATTTGTAATTGATATCCTAGTGAAAACATCCATTTCTATGTTTTTTTTTGAAATGGTACTTTATATACAACAAATCACTGTGACAACATATCACATGTCAAATAAACGTTCAAATCACACTGCAAGTTTCGAACTTGTGACCTCTCGCACCAAAGCCAAATCACTTAACCACTGGGCCAATGGTGCTTGTCATCCATTGCTATATTAAATAATAAGGACGATAGAGGTTCACCTTGCTTCATAACCCATTTAGATTGAATCTTATTTTCTAGAATACCATTAACCATTATACTTGAGTTTCAGGTTTTGAGCAAACACATAATCCAACCTACCCATCTAGAACTAAAACCCCTAAGCAATAGTAAATCTTCTAGAAGAATCCAATCGATAGAATCAAATATTTTTTACAAAATTAAGCTTTAATGTGCACACGTGATATTATTTTCACAGCGATAATTTATAAATTCTTAGACAACAACGACCTCGTTTATAATGTTTCCACCTTTATGAAAGCAGACTGCATAATATTGATTAAATTGTTCATTTTAGCACTTAACGATTAGCTAATAGCTTATAAGTTATTTTAAGAGAATAATTCGTTGACAAAATATGCCTAAAGTAGCCATTTCGTATCCATTTTCATTTTCTTATAAAGAAGAATTACAGCAACAAAGTTAATTTTCTTAGTTACAAACTACCATTGTAATTATGCCATATTTTAGCGCATGCCAAAAAAAATTTGTAGAATAAAATGGGATATCCATCCGAACCAAGCGTTAGCGTATCATCGATGGCCCTAACGATCTACTCTTTCGAGAATCGAATATCCAAATCTTCAAGAGCAATTCTTGAGTTATCAAGATATAAGTCATTCCACCTAGATTTAATTCTATGACCTCTGTAAGATCCAACGAAACCTTTGTAGTAGTTAGTGATGGCTTTTTGAGCTCATTTTGATAAATATAATTCCATATTTTAATAAGGAGTTCATAAAGTTACTACATCAGCAACCATTAACTATTTTGTGAAAAAAATGGTATTTTTTTCTCCCTCGTCCATCAACTAGACCTAAGACCTTTATTTTCCCATTATTTATTCTTTCAAAACGACTTTGTCTAGTTCTTCTTTAAGGTTTAAAAGGAAGTTTCACTCTGAAAGATGTAGGATTCATGTTTCTTCTAATTTGTTTAATTTAAGAATTACTGAAAGTATATTTTTTTAATCTTAATATTGCCAAAAACATCTCTGTTCCATTTTCTAAGGAAAAGTCCAAGATCCTAAGCTTGCTAATGGAAACCTTCATTGTATTGCCTGAATATGTAATATTTCATTAATTATAGATCCATTCATTTGAAACCGAGCCAATAAAATTACTTTCTAAAAGCCACAACTTTATGAATCTAAAAGATCTATGAATTTTGATTTGGTTCTCACAAAAGAGTATAGGACAGCGATCTGAGAATAAAGTCAGGAGGCCAGTGACAAGTAAAACTAGGCACCTATCATCCGTAAATGATCAAAAAGCGCCATTGATGTGATGTCTCTAGAGTTCGACCAAGTGGAGCCTATTAGTCAGTGGTAATTCGATCAAATTACAATGACTAATAAGATGATCAAACTCCTCCATAGCAGAAAGATCGCATTCTCTAGGCGAGTGGTCCCCTAAAAATCTAGTAACATTGAAGTCTCCCCTTAATACCCATGGGCTGACGGTAAGGGATTTAAACTCTACACTCTCTCTTCGAAGAACCCTTCTTTCTAATTTATCGTGTAGACCATAAACATTGGTAACATTTAGAAGAGAGTTGTCTGTTAAACTAGTGAAAATAAGATGCACCGAATAAACATTGATAACCGATTGAATAAGCCTAATACAGTTCTGTTTTCAACCCACTGTTAAGCCTCTCAAATTGCTCCTAGTAGGGAGACAAACTCAGTTACTTATATAGTAACCCCAAATTTCTATAAAAACCTAGTCAGAACGTTCTATTTTAGTTTCTTGCAATAAAGCAAACTCGCTGTTATTATCTTTTAAAAAAACGTACTTTTATTACATTTGTTATCCATAACATTGCAGCCAATGTATCTCATGGACTAAGAGTAAGGGCCCTATTGATTTTTTTTGTTTCTAATGTACTCAAATCGTCCTACGCTATATCGAAAATAAATCATATTCTCCTAGCTAAGTCAAGCATAGATTTAGTAGACAACTTATTTAATACAGTAGGACTATAAGCGCTACCTAAAAGAATGACCAAGTCTAAGCTAGTGCCTATTGCTTTAGCTGTCAAACCAGAAGATGCCCGATGAAGTCATGCGCTCCTCCTAACTAAGCTATGAAGTTGTGTAGATTTTCTCCTAGAAGGACGCTTTGCGCTTGCAGCCAAATCAAGACCGGAAGACAATACCGAAGTCAAAGAATCTTGCGCCACCACTTCTGACTACAAATCCGACCAGAAATGCCCTATCCAGCTAATTTCATCTCCTTCACCTTGTATTCTGCATGAGAGATATCTATCCACAACAGCTTTGACAACATCTTCCACTGTCAAATCCTGACCCAAACAACCTACCCTTTCCCTCTCCAATACAACCCGAATCACATTCCCTACCATCACGTGCTTCCCTTTACTGCCAACCACTCCCTTAGTTTCAGTAGAACTAACGCTCACCTTTCCTGAAACATCCACATCACTAACTTCCTTGCCATCATCTGAAAATGAAATTCTGCACGCCATTTACTGTGACTGAAAACGAAAACACACTATCTGAAATTGGCTTACCTACAGCAAACACTCACCACCACGTTTAGTACCCCATATGTTCCTATGCCTCATCTACAGGCAGTGTCTAATCTTCATCATCAGTATTTTTGACGCAGCGGATTACAACAAGTTGTCACCAAATGATGCACAACGAAAAAACGACGATGGAACGATACAAAGATGAATCGATGGATTGATAATACCCAAGATAAATGCCCAAATCCGTTGATCTCGCGAGATACCAGATTCTAGCTATCTTTAACACGTTGATCGCGCACGATACCGTGTTAGAAGATCTACGATTCTTTGACGTTGATCTCGCGCACGAGATTCCGTGAACCGACTTCAAAATCATTGATTCGAGCGCACTCGAATAACCAAAGATGGAGAATAGAGATAACACTCAACTTCCAATTTTAAAGAGGCACAAAGCACTCAAACAAAAGTTTATTCAAAATCAACAGCCCTTTACAAGTGACACCATACCCCTATTTATAGGAGTTTACAACATACACAAACGACCCAACAACACAAGTGACTCACGGTTTACGGCATAAGAACAAATACAGGTTACAACGACCTAACAACATAACGACATAACGACCTAAAAATACAACGCGACCTAACATCACAGGCGACTTAACAAGTTACAACACACGCGACCTACACATACAATACAATGACTCAAGACAGTGTGGCTTCATGTGACCTAAGAAAGTAACGACCTAATCAAGCATGGCAGCGACCTAGGCAAGCTTCGGCAGAATGATCCAGGAACAACCTAAGAAACAACGCCCTATTGGAAACTTGCGACCTAAGGAGGCTCGCGACTCAGGCATATCGCTGCATAATCTTCGCGACTTAAGGTAGGTCGTCCGCGACCTCGGGTTTTCTCGCTACTTAAACTGGCGGCATCCGGAGGTAAACGCGATCTAAGGCTTAGGTCGCTAGGTCGTAGCTCGCTAGAGAGCGACCTAAGGCTTAAGGCATGGCGCGACTCAAGGATTAACTCGTTATCCTGGTGTACTGCTTCTTCCTTCCTTCGTATCTCTCTAGGCCGTATCCCACTAGGTCGCTGATGACTTAAAGCATGCGACCTACGGCCTAAAGCATGATGCGCTGCATCATCCTCCCCAGGTTGGAAAGAATTTGACCTCGAATTCACATTTTCCTCTCCCTCGACAAGCTTGTACTCATGATACAAAATCAAATGTTTGACGTTGAAAACGTCAGCAGTATGAATATGATTCGGCAATCTTAACCGATAAGCATTATCATTGATTTTCTTCAAGATTTCTAAAGGACCAATCTTTCGAGCTTTCAATTTGTTATAAGTTCCAACTGAAAAACGATCTTTCGTCAATACTGCGTAAACAAAATCACCCTCTTTGAAGTCCACACTCCTTCGCTTCTTATCTGCCAGTTGCTTATACTTCTCATTTGACTTAAGCAATCGTTCATGAACAATCCTGTGACATTCCTGTAACTCATTCACGAAATCACAAGCTCGTTTAACAACCCCTTTCTGACGTGAGACTGTCGAAAAATCCAACGGTCCCTTCGGAATTGCTGAATATACTACTTGAAATGGACTGAATCCAATACTTCGATTAACAGCATGATTATGTGCGAATTCTGCCTGACACAACTTCACATCCCAGCTCTTCAAATTATCCTTCACAAGACATCTCAACAAGTTTCCCAAAGATCTGTTCACCACTTCCGTTTTCCCATCCGTTTGTGGATGATAGGCGCTACTAAAATTCAGCTTAGTCCCAACCATCTTCCACAGACTCAACCAAAAATGACTTAGAAATCGAGTATCCCGGCCAGAAATAATGGTCTCAGGTAGCCCATGTAGTCGATAAATCTCTTTAAAGAACAATTGAGCAACACGGAATGCATCAGCGGTCTTTTTACAGGCTATGAAATGTGCCATCTTCGAAAATCTATCCACCATGATATATATAGAATCGTTCCCTCGTTGAGTTCTTGGCAAACCCAAAACAAAGTCCATGCTAATATCAACCCATGGTCTAATAGGCACGGGCAATGGCATATACAATCCTGCATTCGTAGCTGTCCCTTTGGAAACTTGACATTTGTGACATCTCTGCACAAATCTTTCAACTTCTTTCCTCATGGAAGGCCAAAAATATGATTGAGAAATCAACTGCAAGGTACGATCTCTTTCCACGTGACCTTCTTCATGCAATTCCTTCACAATCTTCATTCGCAAACTGCACTCTGGTATACACAACTGATTTCCTTTGAAGAGAAAACCAACCACCAACAGGTACTCATCCGTCTTCCCTTTCTCGACTTCATCTACAATCTTAGCAAAGTAAGGATCTTCAACAAACAATTCTTGAAATACTTCAAAACCCGTCACTTTAACTCTCATCGTAGTCAACAAATGATTTCTTCTACTCAATGCGTCTGCCACCCGATTAGTAACTCCCGACTTATGCTTTACAACAAATGTAAACTGTTGCAAATATGCGATCCATGAAGCATGCCTGGCTGCAAGCTTATCCTGTCCTTGCAAATGCTTCAACGCTTCGTGGTCCGTATATAACACAAACTCTTTATAAAACAAATAGTGTCTCCAATGCTTTATGGCTTGGGCAATAGCATCGAACTCTAAGTCATAGGTACTATATCTTGTCTTGGCTCCAGAAAGTTTCTCGCTAAAATAATCAATTGGACGACCCTTCTGACTTAATACTCCACCAATTCCAACCTTAGACGCATCAGTATCTAGCTCAAATAGCAACTGAAAATCCGGGTATCTAAGAATCGGTGTCGTAGTCAAGAGTGTCTTGATCTGTTGGAAAGCAGAATCAGCCTCTTCAGTCCACACAAACTGCTTTCCTTTCATACAATCCGTCACTGGTGCCATCACACTACTGAAATGCGGAATAAACCTTCGGTAGAATGATGCTAACCCATGGAAACTTCTCACTTCAGCTACAGTCCTGGGTTGTGGCCTATCCTTGATTGCTTCAACTTTACCTTGATCCGCATGGATTCCTTCCTTGGACAACACATGTCCCAAAAACAAAACACTGTGTGTCATGAACATGCACTTCTTTGTTGCCGCGTAAAATTGCTCCTGACGAAGTATCATCAACACTTCCCACAAGTGTTGTAGATGTTCTTTGTTTCTTCCACTGTATATCAATATATCATCAAAGTATACCACCACGAACTTTCCAATAAATGGTCGAAAGATCTGATTCATCACTCGCATAAAAGTACTGGGTGCACTCGAAAGACCAAATGGCATGACCAGCCATTCATACAACCCTTCCCGCGTCTTGAATGCGGTCTTCCATTCATCCCTGGTCGAATTCAAATCTGATGATACCCACTCTTCAGATCAATCTTTGAAAAGATAGCAGCTCCGCTCAACTGATCTAACAAATCGTTCAATCTTGGCATCAGAAATCTGTACCTCACTGTAATCTTGTTTAGTGCTCGACTATCTGTACACATTCTCCAAGTTCCATCCTTCTTTGGCACTAACAAAGATGGTACTACACAAGGACTTAAACTTTCTTGTACGTGCCCTTGTTCAAGTAACTCCTCCACTTGCCTTCTCAACTCTTCGTACTCCTTTGGACTCATTCTATAATGTGGTTTATGTGGTAACACAGTTCCTGGAACAAAATCAATCTAGTGTTATATGTCTCTCGACGGTGGTAACTTTTTTGGTAATTCTTCAGGAAATACATCTTCAAATTTCTTCAACACTGGCTTAACTTCCTCAAGAATTTCAACCGTTTCACTACTTTCACGTCCAATCAACAGAAATACTTCAGGTCCATCCTCTACTTCTTTGACAAACTCCTTCAAAGATAACAGAGTCTTTAGTTTCTCGATTTCCTCCAACTTGCTTTCATTTTGTTGTTGCTTTTTAGGAGCTAAAGTGACTCTAGTGCCCTCGAACATGAAACTATAGCAGTTGGTCCTTCCATTGTGTTGCACAGCTCTATCGAATTGCCACGGTCTCCCCAACAACAAATGACATACATCCATATCTACCACGTCACACCAAATTTCATCCATATACTTCTTTCCGATGGAAAAAGCTACACAAGCTCTTCGACTAACTTTCACTTCTCCACCTTTCCTCAACCAAGCTAATTTGTAGGGTTTGGGATGTTTCTCCATCTTTAACGCTAACTTCTTTACAGCTTCTGTAGAGATGATGTTATCACAACTTTCTGCATCGATAACAAACTTACAAACCCTTCCCAAAATAGTGCACGTCGACTGAAAAATGTTACTCCTCAACCAGCTAGTCTCCTCTTCCTGCTTTGGCGTCAAGCAAGATCTCCTCATCATTAAAGAATATCCTTGGTGAATTGGAACATTCTATTTCTGCATCCTCAACCTCAGCAACCATCGTTCGCTTCTTAGGCTTCGGGCATTCATTGCTCTTATGACTAAACTCCTGACAGTTATAACACTTGAAATTGTTGTTGACCTTTGTCTTAGCAACTTCATTGACAACCGGTTTACTAACAGCCTTGGAAACATTAGTATTGCTACTAGCCCCTTTCACCTGATTGATCAAACTTGTAAATGCACCACCTCCTCTTCTACCTTACTTCTCCCAAGCTAGAGCCTTCTGGTGTGCTTCAGCAATGAATCTTGGATCAAACATATTCACCATATCCTGAATTTGCATTCTCAATCCTCCAACAAATCTAGCTGTCAACTGTTCCTCCGTCTCCATGATATCGTTTCTAGTAATCAGTTGATAAAACTCATCTGCATAATTATTTACCGACTTTGTCTCTTGTCTCAAATTCTGTAAGCGCTGATACATAAGAGACTGATAATTATAAGGAAAGAAAGTAGCCTTCATCAACTTCTTCATCTTTTCCCACGAAATAATCTTCGACTTTCCTATTCTCTCCCGTGTAAGTTTAGTTTGTTGCCACCATGCCATAGCTCTTCCCCTCAATCGTGTAGCAACCAACTTAACTCTATGATGCTTGGGTACATCCTTGAAGTCAAAAATTTCCTCAACATTTGATAACCAATCCAGAAACTCTTCCGCTATCATTCCCCCTTTGAATTCTGGAATCTCTGTTTTCATCCCCGACTCCCATCGACGATCATCTTCTACATTCCGATATTGACTTTGTACTTGGTCTCAATCTCGATAATGAATACTACCTCTATCACCATCTTCATCATAATCAAATGTACTTCGATATCGATCTCGACCATCAACATCTCTACGATCACGCATATCTCTTCTGCTATGTCTTTCAGCATCACGATATGGCTCATCTCCAAACTCACGTGGAGTTCTTCTCTCTTCATTTCTGTACTCATGGTATTCTCGTCTCATTGAAACTGATGATTCTCTTCTTTCTCGATAAGATTGTGGTGACACCCTCCTCGCTTCCGAAACCGATGGTTAGCCTTTTTCCATGATTAGCCTCCATTTATTCTAAATCTTCTTCTTCTGGGGTGTAGCATGTTATCATCAGGTTCTTGATACAGAACAGCCATCTTTGCTTCTGAAATTGAATATAATTCTTATTGCTGTTGAGTAGCATTGGTTCTAGGTCTTATCTATCATCTTGGGATTGGCATATCATCTTCCCTATGTGGAACAGTACCTGTATGAGAATCCACATGTGGAACAATATCTCAATTGTACCGCGTCACTGAAGCATTCATTGATCACAGCTTGCACCAGTATACATAGGGCATCCACCGTCCCCACAGCTGCTTCTCTAAGACTTTTGGCATATGTCTTATCTGTCTCCGTCGCGGGCGGTGCGCACGAGAAAGGGCGCGCTAGTATACATGAAGTAGGCTAAGGTGTATTCTTAAGTTAGAGTCTTGTCTTGACTGAGTCTTTTGTTATCGAGAGGCTCGCCTGCTATAGAAAGAAAATCACCTGGCACGATCAAGATACTTTCGTCTTCTTGGATGAGGAGGATAATTTATTTCGACATAAGGAACATGATGAACAATAAAATCTCTTGGCAATCGATTTCGGACCGGAAGAGGATGAGTATGAAGATGATATTCTAATGATGTATATTGTATTTTTAGCTTATATTAATAATTACCGTTATCATAAAGGAAGAAGTTATAGTTCTAGTATAATGTTTTTTTATTTTTTTAGATAAATACTAATTATAATCTTATTCTAGTTATTTATTTAATGATTATGCATTGAATAACGTTGATGATTAGTTAATATACTAAAAAAACTCACTTGTAGCTAAATGTCAGTTTGAAAGGTTCTTACAAGTAAAAATTAATCTTTCATTTCAGTATAACAGTTTGTATTTTAATCTTTAAGTGTAAAAGCTTCATGTAGTTGCCTTCGTAAATTGATTATTAATGGAAGTAATTCTCTTATTTCATATTTAGGATAGGTTCAAACCGGACCAGACAAAAACCAGACCGTATTACATTAAACCGAACCGAAACCGAACCGTTTAAATTATACTATGGTTTGTATTTTTGATTAACTGTTTGATGAGTGCAGAAGTGATCTGGGTTTCAAACTGTACCAAACTGACATGCACCCACTCCTAATCATACATATAAACATCATTTCAAATATAAGTATACCCTAAACTTAAAGCACAATTATGAGCTATGTCATTTCAATTATAAGTATACCATATGCTTATCTATATTTTATAAACCATGTCATATAATCATTATACACATTCTTATGCATCATCCAGCTCTTATTTCGGTGTCAATATTAAATTTATGCTTAACTTTATTTAATAATTACCTTCCTAGGTCGTTCCATCATTAATTTATCTTGTTCTCGAATAACATCACCGATGAAATGGCCACCCATTTCACCATGGGAGCCACCCCGATTAGAGCCACCCTATCTCTCCTGGAAGAATAAATGTAAGTACCATGAATATATTCTAGCAAGCATCCCTACTAAGTGCCAATAACACCTCCTAATGCTAGAAACACTTTCATTTACATTCTTGATTCATTCTTTAAAATACATCCATTTTGGTGTTACTCCCACATTAGAGTTAAAAGTTCAGAAACCCAATAAGCATCATAAGATTTGGCTCCCTGTTATATATCATTGAATATGGACTTACCTGAGCCTTCTTTCATCCACGGACTATCAAATAACTCCATGAGTTGGTATATTTCCTAATCTTAGGTTAAATCTGTGACGCCCCACCTCTATACCCACGCTAGCCAAGGACACTACGGGGTAATGCCGTCAACTAACGCGGAGAATAAGGCTGGTTAGGAGCGACCATCTATAGCCTTGCTCTAACTATCTATTGAATACATCGACAATAGTCATACCAAGAAGATCGACATATCCAATGAATACTTAAAACAAAACCACAGGTGGTTGGAGGATCTATCAGAACAGAATATAACAACTCAAATATAATATACATCATAGAAGAGTAGATCATCATATTCATATACAGATACATAATAGAGTATACAAACTAATACATGTCAAGTAGTATAGCAAACCACAATATATAGGCGAATCCAAAAGAATATACATATATCAGAGTTACAACAAAAAGGACTACACAAAAGCTTTAACAAAAAGAAGCTAGCGAAGTAGTCCATACGGAAGCAAAATAGGCTAAGTCCAAAAGCACCTAACCTGAAACATCTCGGTCTGACCTGAGTATAAATACACGGGTCAGTCTAGCTAAACAAATCAGTTAGATAAACAGAACAACAATAACCTGCAAGGTCATAAAGTATAACAAATATCTCTAAAAGAGATACAACAATCATCTAACAAAAGATGAATCATAACAAGACAAGCCTCATATCATCGGCAACATAAATAAACAAAGGATATGAATAGCCCAAAACAAGCCAAAAAGGCAATAACAAATACCCATGAAGGTAACACAAGTTCCGCAAGGTAACCGCTACATATCGTGCGGCTCAAAAAGACCAGCACCGAAGGGCGATACCTAGGGAATATACATATCAATGAAACAACATAAAATTTGCACGTGCTCAGTACTGTATAAATAAGGATCCATGAGCCCGAAGACTCCAAACCCAATATCACTCGAGCGGTGACGAATAACCAACTCCAAAGTGATACAATAGGGCAACAAACCCGAAGGCACAAAACCGAAGGTACAAACCCGAAGGCAACATACCCGAAGGCAACAAACCTGAAGGAGACAGTCCGAAGACGCTATCCCAAAGGTAACAAACCGTAGTGGTGAAGGTCCGAAGGCCCAGTAATGGACACCACTAACTGGAAGAATGTGTCACAACTCTCGAAAAGGAATCCGAAAAGTGGTAACGTGTGTCCCATAACCACCCATTCGCACTAAACGGTTTACTATCCGTTAGTTAATTTCACACTCAAAGCAGTACAAAGTTTACCTCATCTCATTGGTAAACCAGACCAAAGGGTCAAAACAATTAATCGAATAGGTCGGGGATTAATTGGAAAGATAAACGCCCAAATTCATGGTCCTGTTTTACCTAGCCATTTAATCTCCCTTCCACTTCGCTCGAAGTGCGAACTTGCATGTGTATTTTAAATAGAATTTATAAATTAGAGAAGTGAGCTTTTAATACGATTTGAAGAGATCATTTTATACAAACCCGTGTAGGAAATCAAAAAGGAATCATCAAAGTCAAAATGCGGTAACAACTAATTGGAATCAACCCGAATCGATAAAAGTTGGAATCACAAGAAAATAGGAAAAATAGACCAAAACAAGCAGGTCAGTCGACTGGTCCTCTGCAGTCAGTCGATTGAACCATAACCCGAGAGTTTTTAGACCCTGCAGTTAGTCGACTGACTGCAGGGGGCCAGTCGACTGGCTATAGCTGAAACTGTTTTCCAACTTATCAAATGGAGGAGCAAACTCTCACCATTTGCAACCGGTCGAGCAATGGACTTAAGGGCTTTTGCCAATCAATAACCCAGCCCCATTGGCACTCCGATTCACCACCAAAAACATGTTCAACATCAAAAGCTATTATTTCCAAAGATTTGACTCCAAAACGCCAAAAATTGGAATGTTCACCAATTCAATCCAAGCCAAAAGCAATTGCACAAGAATAAGTGTTAGGAATTCATACCTAATAATCAAAGATAGTTTGGACATAGATGTGAGGTAAAAATCTCATCTTTTTAACTCAAAAACAAAGATGAGAAGCTCAAACGCAAAGAAAAGACCAACCACTCTCCACTTCACTCAACAAGCTTCAATCTAAGATCAAAACAAGTATTTCCAATGATAGGTTTAGGAAACTTTCAGAAATTGAAGAGGAAAAGAGTTGGAGAAGATGAAGAGGAGGCTTACCAATAGCTTCTCTTTGATTTTGGAGCAAGAACTCAAGTTTGCAAAGTAAACTAGGGCTTGGAATTTCTATTTCCCATTCTTTTCCCCCATTTTCAGTTTTAGTTAGAGTTTAGGAAATGAAAAGAGTGAATGGGGAAGAGAGGGACTGAATTAGGGTATTAAGCTAGCAAGTGGGATGAACCAAAACCCGAAACCCAATAGAAAAAGTAGCAAAATTCGACTTACTCCAAACATATCAAAGTTTATACTTAAAAAGATCGCAAACGTCATTTTGGACTCAATGGAGGTGGTTTCGAGCCCCGATTTGGCCGTTTGCAAAAAGTAGCATTTCGGACCTAAATCCGACTAACGACGCTATATTTAAACAAAACATTTAAATATATAATCGTTAAATATGCGGGTTATTACAGATCTCCCCTCCTAACAAAATTGCGTCCACGCAATTCCTAGAGACGATACTTGTAACAAGTACATACATACATCATCCCAAAAAGAAAAGAAAATAAGCTTGAGATGAAAAGATATTCTCACCATTGCCAAGCAAAGATAGAAAACTTGGATAAGATCGTTCGATAAACTCTCTGATTTCCCAAGTACAGTCATTGGGATTAGCGGACCATTGAACTTTAATGAGCGGCATGTCCTTGTTCCGAAGGTGTCGCACCTCCGTGTCAAGTACGTTAATAGGCCGCTGTACAATAGATAAGTCCGGTGAGACCTCAAGCTCTAGCGAATCAGGAGAATCGATAACAGAATCCGACTCTCGAAGACACTTCCGAAGTTGAGAGACGTGAAACACGTCATGAATGCCAGATAAATGAGCTGGAAGTGAAACTCTATAAGCAACAGGGCCAATACGTTCAGTAATAGAAAATGGTCCTATAAAGCGAGGAGCCAATTTCCAAGTCATATTGAAACGCATAACCCCTTTCAAAGGAGAAATACGAATAAAAACAAGATCACCGTCTGAGAATTCGAGAGGCTTCCTACGGCTGTCCGCTTAGGATTTCTGGCAGCTCTGTGCCTCTTTCATTCTCAAACGAATCAAATCAATCTTCTCATAAGAGTCACGAACAAAATCTGGGCCAAGAATAAGGTTCTCCCCAGATTCCAACCAACAAGAAGGTGATCGACATGGCCTTCCGTATAAGGCTTCGAAAGGAGCCATACCGATACTAGACTGAAAACTATTGTTATAGGAGAACTCTACAAGAGGTAGGTGATCCTCCCAACTACCATTGAAATCAAAAATACAAATATGGAGGAGATCTTCCAAGATACGATTCACCCATCCAGTCTGTCCGTCAGACTGTGGATGATAAGCTGTGCTAAAATTGAGCTTTGTTCCCAAAGCTTGCTGAAGACTCTACCAAAAATGACTCATGAACAAAGGATCACGGTCACTCACAATAGAACTAGGAACACCGTGAAGTCTCACGATTTCCTTGACATATAACTTAGCCAAATGCAAAGCAGTCCTATTGGACTTAATAGGAATAAAATCGGCAGATTTAGTGAGGCGATCAACAATAACCCAGATGCTAGAATGGCCTGATCTCGAACGAGGTAGGCCGTCAATGAAATCCATAGAAATCTGATCCCATTTCCACAATGGAATCTCTAGAGGCTTAAGAAGACCCGAAGGACGCTGATGTTCAGCCTTAATTTGCTGACAAGTTATGCAGTTACTTACATAACTCGCCACATCGCGCTTCATGCCTTCCCAATAATAAAGGCGATGCATATCGACATACATCTTATTACTACCAAGATGAATGGTATACTTAGAATGGTGATAGTCATCAAGAATGTCATGCCTAAGTGCAAAATCAGAAGGCACAAAAAGACGGTTCTTCTTGCGAAAACACCCATGAGATCAATGCTAAAATCCCGCAACGCCTCATCACAGGATCCAGACTCATAAAGCTGAATTAGATGCAACAAATCAGGATCACACCGCTGAGCATCGGCAATACGATCCAATAAAAGGGGTCGAGCTCCCAAACTAAGTAATAGAATAGGAGAATCAGAAGATGAACCTCGATCATGAATTTCAAAAAAAGATAGAGTCTCAAGAATGTTCCATTCGGCAAGCATCATAGAAACAACAGCCGAATGTTTGCGACAAGCGCATCAACAACACGATTACCCTTTCCAAGAGTATACTGGATATCAAAGTCATAGAAGGCAAGAAACTCGAGCCAATGTTGTTGCCTCATATTAAGTTCCTTCCGAGTGAACAAATACTTCAAGGATTTATGATCGGTATAGAGAATGAAGCGCTCGCCCAATAAGTAGTGTCGCCAAATCTTCAAGGCAAAGACGATGGAGGTTAACTTAAGATCATGAGTGGCATAACGAACTTCATTCGAACGTAGTTTCCTAGAAGCATAAGCAACTACCCGATCCTTTTGCATAAGAACAGCACCGAGACCACCACCACAAGCATCGGTGTAGACCACAAGATCATGATTCCCCTCGGGAACCACAAGAATAGGAGCATTAGTGAGAAGTTCCTTAAATGTCTGAAAGGAAGCTTCACACTTGTCGGACCAAATATATCATCGGCAACATAAATAAACAAAGAATATGAATATCCCAAAACAAGCCAAAAAGGCAATAACAAATACCCATGAAGGTAACACAAGTTCCGCAAGGTAACCGCTACATATCGTGCGGCTCAAAAAGACCAGCACCGAAGGGCGATACCTAGGGAATATACATATCAATGAAACCACATAAAATTTGCACGTGCTCAGTACTGTATAAACAAGGATCCATGAGCCCGAAGACTCCAAACCCAATATCACTCGAGCGGCGACGAATGACCAACTCCAAAAGTGATACAATAGGGCAACAAACCCGAAGGCACAAAACCGAAGGTACAAACCCGAAGGCAACATACCCGAAGGCAACAAACCTGAAGGAGACAGTCCGAAGACGCTATCCCAAAGGTAACAAACCGTAGTGGTGAAGGTCCGAAGGCCCAGTAATGGACACCACTAACTGAAAGAATGTGTCACAACTCTCGAAAAGGAATCCGAAAAGTGGTAACGTGTGTCCCATAACCACCCATTCGCACTAAACGGTATACTATCCGTTAGTTAATTTCACACTCAAAGCAGTACAAAGTTTACCTCATCTCATTGGTAAACCAGACCAAAGGGTCAAAACAATTAATCGAATAGGTCGGGGATTAATCGAAAAGATAAACGCCCAAATTCATAGTCCTGTTTTACCTAGCCATTTAATCTCCCTTCCACTTCGCTCGAAGTGCGAACTTGCATGTGTATTTTAAATAGAATTTATAAATTAGAGAAGTGAGCTTTTAATACGATTTGAAGAGATCATTTTATACAAACCCGTGTAGGAAATCAAAAAGGAATCATCAAAGTCAAAATGCGGTAACAACTAATTGGAATCAACCCGAATCGATAAAAGTTGGAATCACAAGCAAATAGGAAAAATAGACCAAAACAAGCAGGTCAGTCGACTGGTCCTCTGCAGTCAGTCGATTGAACCATAACCCGAGAGTTTTTAGACCCTGTAGTTAGTCGACTGACTGCAGGGGGCCAGTCGACTGGCTATAGCTGAAACTGTTTTCCAACTTATCAAATGGAGGAGCAAACTCTCACCATTTGCAACCGGTCGAGCAATGGACTTAAGGGCTTTTGCCAATCAATAACCCAGCCCCATTGGCGCTCCGATTCACCACCAAAAACATGTTCAACATCAAAAGCTATTATTTCCAAAGATTTGACTCCAAAACGCCAAAAATTGGAATGTTCACCAATTCAATCCAAGCCAAAAGCAATTGCACAAGAATAAGTGTTAGGAATTCATACCTAAAAATCAAAGATAGTTTGGACATAGATGTGAGGTAAAAATCTCATCTTTTTAACTCAAAAACAAAGATGAGAAGCTCAAACGCAAAGAAAAGACCAACCACTCTCCACTTCACTCAACAAGCTTCAATCTAAGATCAAAACAAGTATTTCCAATGATAGGTTTAGGAAACTTTCAGAAATTAAAGAGGAAAAGAGTTGGAGAAGATGAAGAGGAGGCTTACCAATAGCTTCTCTTTGATTTTGGAGCAAGAACTCAAGTTTGCAAAGTAAACTAGGGCTTGGAATTTCTATTTCCCATTCTTTTCCCCCATTTTCAGTTTTAGTTAGAGTTTAGGAAATGAAAAGAGTGAATGGGGAAGAGAGGGACTGAGTTAGGGTATTAAGCTAGCAAGTGGGATGAACCAAAACCCGAAACCCAATAGAAAAAGTAGCAAAATTCGACTTACTCCAAACATATCAAAGTTTATACTTAAAAAGATCGCAAACGTCATTTTGGACTCAATGGAGGTGGTTTCGAGCCCCAATTCGGCCGTTTGCAAAAAGTAGCATTTCGGACCTATATCCGACTAACGACGCTATATTTAAACAAAACATTTAAATATATAATCGTTAAATATGCGGGTTATTACAGATCTCCCCTCCTAACAAAATTGCGTCCATGCAATTCCTAGAGACGATACTTGTAACAAGTACATACATACATCATCCCAAAAAGAAAAGAAAATAAGCTTGAGATGAAAAGATATTCTCACCATTGCCAAGCAAAGATAGAAAACTTGGATAAGATCGTTCGATAAACTCTCTGATTTCCCAAGTACAGTCATTGGGATTAGCGGACCATTGAACTTTAATGAGCGGCATGTCCTTGTTCCGTAGGTGTCGCACCTCCGTGTCAAGTACGTTAATAGGCCACTGTACAATAGATAAGTCCGGTGAGACCTCAAGCTCTAGCGAATCAGGAGAATCGATAACAGAATCCGACTCTCGAAGACACTTCCGAAGTTGAGAGACGTGAAACACGTCATGAATGCCAGATAAATGAGCTGGAAGTGAAACTCTATAAGCAACAGGGCCAATACATTCAGTAATAGAAAATGGTCCTATAAAGCGAGGAGCCAATTTCCAAGTCATACTGAAATGCATAACCCCTTTCAAAGGAGAAACACGAATAAAAACAAGATCACCGTCTGAGAATTCGAGAGGCTTCCTACGGCTGTCCGCTTAGGATTTCTGGCAGCTCTGTGCCTCTTTCATTCTCAAACGAATCAAATCAATCTTCTCATAAGAGTCACGAACAAAATCTGGGCCAAGAATAAGGTTCTCCCCAGATTCCAACCAACAAGAAGGTGATCGACATGGCCTTCCGTATAAGGCTTCGAAAGGAGCCATACCGATACTAGACTGAAAACTATTGTTATAGGAGAACTCTACAAGAGGTAGGTGATCCTCCCAACTACCACTGAAATCAAAAATACAAATATGGAGGAGATTTTCCAAGATACGATTCACCCATCCAGTCTATCCGTCAGACTGTGGATGATAAGCTGTGCTAAAATTGAGCTTTGTTCCCAAAGCTTGCTGAAGACTCTACCAAAAATGACTCATGAACAAAGGATCACGGTCACTCACAATAGAACTAGGAACACCGTGAAGTCTCACGATTTCCTTGACATATAACTTAGCCAAATGCAAAGCAGTCCTATTGGACTTAATAGGAATAAAATCGGCAGATTTAGTGAGGCGATCAACAATAACCCAGATGCTAGAATGGCCTGATCTCGAACGAGGTAGGCCGTCAATGAAATCCATAGAAATCTGATCCCATTTCCACAATGGAATCTCTAGAGGCTTAAGAAGACCCGAAGGACGCTGATATTCGGCCTTAATTTGCTGACAAGTTATGCAATTACTTACATAACTCGCCGCATCGCGCTTCATGCCTTCCCAATAATAAAGGCGATGCATATCGACATACATCTTATTACTACCAAGATGAATGGTATACTTAGAATGGTGACAGTCATCAAGAATGTCATGCCTAAGTGCAAAATCAGAAGGCATAAAAAGACGGTTCTTCTTGCGAAAACACCCATGAGATCAATGCTAAAATCCCGCAACGCCTCATCACAGGATCCAGACTCACAAAGCTGAATTAGATGCAACAAATCAGGATCACACCGCTGAGCATCGGCAATACGATCCAATAAAAGGGGTCGAGCTCCCAAACTAAGTAATAGAATAGGAGAATCAGAAGATGAACCTCGATCATGAATTTCACAAAAAGATAAAGTCTCAAGAATGTTCCATTCGGCAAGCATCATAGAAACAACAGCCGAATGTTTGCGACAAGCGCATCAACAATACGATTACCCTTTCCAAGAGTATACTGGATATCAAAGTCATAGAAGGCAAGAAACTCGAGCCAATGCTGTTGCCTCATATTAAGTTCCTTCTGAGTGAACAAATACTTCAAGGATTTATGATCGGTATAGAGAATGAAGCGCTCGCCCAATAAGTAGTGCCACCAAATCTTCAAGGCAAAGACGATGGAGGCTAACTTAAGAACATGAGTGGCATAACGAACTTCATTCGAACGTAGTTGCCTAGAAACATAAGCAACTACCCGATCCTTTTGCATAAGAACAGCACCGAGACCACCACCACAAGCATCAGTGTAGACCACAAGATCATGATTCCCCTTGGGAACCACAAGAATAGGAGCATTAGTGAGAAGTTCCTTAAATGTCTGAAAGGAAGCTTCACACTTGTCGGACCAAATATAACAAATTCCTTTCTGAGTAAGGCTGGTGAGAGGAAGCACAACACTGGAGAAATCCTTAATGAACCGACGGTAATACCCCTCCAATCCAAGGAAACTACGACTCTCATGTGCATTCTCAGGCCTCTTCCAATTCTCGATGGCTTCGATCTTTGAGGGATCGACT
Organism: Allium cepa; assembly: GCA_030765085.1. Lineage (NCBI taxonomy): Eukaryota > Viridiplantae > Streptophyta > Magnoliopsida > Asparagales > Amaryllidaceae > Allium > Allium cepa. Next base: position 782,064,460 of record CM060941.1, on the reverse strand, counting down.
GAAACGCCGTCGGAAGATACAACATGGCCTAAGAACTTAACCTTATTCTCCCAAAAATGGCACTCGGAGAATTTGGCTCTAAGATGATGGTGACGGAGAGTACTCAAGACAATTCTCAAGTAACCAGCATGCTCAGCTTCAAACTTAGAATAAACAAGGATATCATCGATAAACACAAGGACGAACTTATCGAGATATTCTAGGAATACTTGATTCATGAGATCGACAAAGAAAGCAGGAGCGTTCGTCAAACCGAACGACGTAACGAGCCACTCAAAAGAACCATAATGAGTGCAGAAAGCGGTAAGAGGTATGCTATCCTCCACGACTCGTAACTGATGAAAACCCGTGGCAAGGTCGAGCTGAGAAAAGACCTTAGCACCACTCAATAAATCGAACATATCATCGATCCTAGGCAATGGATAACTGTTTTTGATAGTTAACTCGTTAAGCTTGCGATAGTCAATGCAAAGCCTAAGAGTTCCATCGGACTTCTTCACGAAGACGGCCGCGGATCCCCATGGAGAAAAACTGGACTGAATCAACTGCTTGGACTCAAGATCTAAAAGCTGCTTCTTGATTTCCTCATTTTCTTTTGTAGACATCCTCGTGGGAGGACGACTAACTGGCTGCGCGCCTGAAATGAGATCAATGGGGAACTCAATTGCCCGCTTGGGTGGCAAACCCGAAACAGGCTCGAAAACATCAGAAAAGTCACAAGCAAAGGAATACGAGATATATCATCATCATCTCGAGAATCAAAAGAATATAAAGACATTTTGGAATTATCCACATCCCAAAGAACAAGTGATAGCTGAGTAAATGAATCTGGATGTCGAAGATATAAAATCCTCTCAGAACAAATAATCCTGGCATCGTATTTCACTAGCCAGTCCATTCCTAAAATCATACCAAATCCCAAACAAGAAATAACGTGCAGATTCGCACGAAAGGAAAAGCCACATAAAACAATCTCAACATCATCACAAAGCATGCTAAGGGTCGCGAATCCCCCAATAGGATTCGCAATCCTTAAAGAAGTAACCAAACAAGAAACATCCAAAGATAAATCATCAACGAGCTTTTTCGATACGAAAGAATGTGAAGCACCCGTATCGAAAAGAACTCGTATACTATGACCATGAAATAAAATAGAACCTTCCAAAATAGATGGAGATATACCTTTGGGTTGAGAAGAACCTTCAGAAGCCTTAGCGGCATAAAGCTTGGTAGACTTAGCACCAGCAGGAACAATAGGGCAGGTGGAAACATGATGACCTTCCTTCTTGCAGTAGCGACAGAAGAGAGGCTTAGGACAAGCTCGAATCATATGATCAGGAGAACCACAATTGAAACACTTCCGAATGAAAGGTGTTCCAACAGACTGAGTCTGAGAATTAGAACCACCAATCTTCTTCTTCTTAGAAGGAAAAGACCTGGACTTCTGAAATGGAAACTGCTTCTTGTTGGGGTTCTTGGAAACCTCAACATCATCACCACTATCACACTCTTTCTCGATAGCTTCGAGATGAAGTGTCGAATCAACCAACTCCTCAAAAGAGAGCTTAAGCTGGAGCAACAAAGACTTCTTAAGACCAGAGACAAACTTCAGATTCTTCTTATAAGAAGTGCTAATGAATTCAAGACCATACTTAGAAAAAGCCTCGAATGATGCAACATACTGAGAAATAGAAAACTTCCCTTGCTTCAACTCAAGGAAGCGACGGTTCAGTAAAAATTTTTCAGATTCAGGAACGAACTTGAGTTCGAATCGTCCCCAAAACTGAGTCCAAGAAAGAGTAGACTCATCAATTTCGGCTACAAGAAGCTCATGCCATTCAAGGGCACGCTCTTGTAATAAGCTAGAAGTTACAAGAACTCTATCATGATCAGAAAGATCCATGCGAGAGAAAATACGCTCGCACGTGCGAAGCCAAGCTTGGACTTCAAGAACAGACTCGGAGCCTTTAAACGGCTTTCCCCCAAGATGAGAAAAATCACTGCACAGACGTGCAAAGGAAGTCTTGTGAGGTGGAGATACTCGAGGAGGATTTGGAGGCTGAGTACTCCTAAACAACTCCAAAAACTGATCGGCAGACATATAAACGCCATCCGGATGTGAGCCACTGGATTGCCCAGCATTCAAACGTCGTCCCCTGCCTCTTCCAGCCATACGCTGAAAGTAAGATAAGAACAAGATTACTCACAAGGTAGATGTCACTAATTCAAATGTGGAATACTACGGAACAAAATGCATTCCTAGAAGTATTCCCACATTCTATCTACCACCAAGGCACAGAAAGAATATAGAGGCATGATGGTTCAAAGATTTGTAACACTTATACACTTTGATGTATCGTAATATATGCTTTTATTCTGCGTTTATCATATTTTGTTCTGAATCATAGCTCTGATACCAAGTTGTGACGCCCCACCTCTATACCCATGCTAGCCAAGGACACTACGGGGTAATGCCATCAACTAACGCGGAGAATAAGGCTGGTTAGGAGCGATCATCTATAGCCTTGCTCTAACTATCTATTGAATACATCGACAATAGTCATACCAAGCAGATCGACATATCCAATGAATACTTAAAACAAAACCATAGGTGGTTGGAGGATCTATCAGAACAGAATATAACAACTCAAATGTAATATACATCATAGAAGAGTAGATCATCATATACATATACAGATACATAACAGAGTATACAAACTAATACATGTCAAGTGGTATAGCAAACCACAATATATAGGTGAATCCAAAATAATATACATATATCAGAGTTACAACAAAAAGGACTACACAAAAGCTTTAACAAAAAGAAGCTAGCGATGTAGTCCATGCGTAAGCAAAATAGGCTAAGTCCAAAAGCACCTAACCTAAAACATCTCGGTCTGACCCGAGTATAAATTCACGGGTCAGTCTAGCTAAACAAATCAGTTAGATAAACAGAACAACAATAACCTGCAAGGTCATAAAGTATAACAAATATCTCTAAAAGAGATACAACAATCATCTAACAAAAGATGAATCATAACAAGACAAGCCTCATATCATCGGCAACAAAAATAAACAAAGGATATGAATATCCCAAAACAAGCCAAAAAGGCAATAAAAAATACCAATGAAGGTAACACAAGTTCCGCAAGGTAACCGCTACATATCGTGCGGCTCAAAAAGACCAACACGGAAGGGCGACACCTAGGGAATATACATATCAATGAAACAACATAAAATTTGCACGTGCTCGGTACTGTATAAACAAGGATCCATGAGCCCGAAGACTCCAAACCCAATATCACTCGAGCGGTGACGAATGACCAACTCCAAAAGCGATACAATAGGGCAACAAACACAAAGGCACAAACCGAAGGTACAAACCCGAAGGCAACATACCTGAAGGCAACAAACCTGAAGGAGACAGTCCGAAGACACTATCCCAAAGGCAACAAACCGTAGTGGTGAAGGTCCGAAGGCCCAGTACTGGACACCACTAACTGGCAGAATGTGTCACAACTCTCGAAAAGGAATCCAAAAAGTGGAAACGTGTGTCCCATAACCACCGTTCGCACTAAACGGTTTACTATCCGTTAGTTAATTTCACACTCAAAGCAGTACAAAGTTTACCTCATCTCATTAGTAAACCAGACCAAAGGGTCAAAACAATTAATCGAATAGGTCGGGGATTAATCGGAAAGATAAACGCCCAGATTCATGGTCCTGTTTTACCTAGCCATTTAATCTCCCTTCCACTTCGCTCGAAGTGCGAACTTGTGTGTGTATTTTAAATAGAATTTATAAATTAGAGAAGTGAGCTTTTAATACGATTTGAAGAGATCATTGTATACAAACCCGTGTAGGAAATCAAAAAGGAATCATCAAAGTCAAAATGCGATAACAACTAATTGGAATCAACCTGAATCGATAAAAGTTGGAATCACAAGCAAATAGGAAAAATAGACCAAAACAAGCAGGTCAGTCGACTGGTCCTCTGCAGTCAGTCGACTGAACCATAACCCGAGGTTTTTAGACCCTGCAGTTAGTCGACTAACTGCAGGGGGCCAGTCGACTGGCTGTAGCTGAAACAGTTTTCCAACCTATCAAATGGAGGAGCAAACTCTCACCATTTGCAACCGGTCGAGCAATGGACTTAAGGGGCTTTTGCCAATCAATAACCCAGCCCCATTGGCGCTCCGATTCACCACCAAAATCATGTTCAACATCAAAGCTATGATTTTCAAAGATTTGACTCCAAAACGCCAAAAATTGGAATGTTCACCAATTCAATCCAAGCCAAAAGCAATTGCACAAGAATAAGTGTTAGGAATTCATACCTAACAATCAAAGATAGTTTGGACATAGATGTGAGATAAAAATCTCACCTTTTTAACTCAAAAACAAAGATGAGAAGCTCAAACGCAAAGAAAAGACCAACCACTCTCCACTTCACTCAACAAGATTCAATCTAAGATTAAAACAAGTATTTCCTAAGTTAGGTTTATGAAACTTTCTGAAATTAAAGAGGAAAAAATTTGGAGAAGATGAAGACGAGGCTTACCAATAGCTTCTCTTTGATTTTGGAGCAAGAATTCAAGTTTGCAAACTAAACTAGGGCTTGGAATTTCTATTTCCCATTCTTTTCCCCCATTTTCAGTTTTAGCTAGAGTTTAGGAAATGAAAAGAGTGAATGGGGAAGAGAGGGACTGAGTTAGGGTATTAAACTAGCAAGTGGGCTGAACCCAAATCCAATAGAAAAAGTAGCAAAATTCGACTTACCCCAAACATATCAAAGTTTATAGTTAAAAAGATCGCAAAAGCCATTTTGGACTCAATGGAGGTGGTTTTAAGCCCCAATTCGGCCGTTTGCAAAAAGTAGCATTTCGGACCTAAATCCGACTAACGACGCTATATTTAAACAAAAGATTTAAATATGTAATCGTTAAATATGCAGGTTGTTACAAAATCCATTTCTTTTATTCATTATTTGTGTACCCTCCACGTCCTTTAGATCTTTATGTAGATTAAAATCTTTCAATTCTTTAGGTAAAATATTTTTATCTTACATTTAAATGGTACACCTATCATATCTTGGCTTCCCTAAGCCTAAATCCTTTTTTTCTTATCTTTAATATATTCAAACTAAACATCATGGAAACTAGCTTCCAAAATATTACCCAAAAATTCACATATTAAAATAATGAATTTATTATCATTAGTTAATGCATCTATAGCTACCGACCATCTAAACATATGCTATCGCATACCTAGCTATCGCAAGTAAAGATCTTTAGGCTTATTTCAGGTATAAGTTCAAGTCAATCACATAAATAATCTATAACTACCGCAAGTAAAAGTTTAAGGCTATCACATGCTCAACTTTCAATAACTATCGTATGTGTACTATAGCTATCACATTTATAAGCTATTGCATTTCCAGGATATCACACTTCTAGGCTTTCTCACTGCTAGGCTATTGCACTTATAAGTTGTCACACTTTTAGGCTATCACAAGCATAGATTCCAATGCTATCGTGAATCAAACTTTAGAGTTATTGTATAGATAAAGTTTGAAGTTATTTCATGTATAGTTTTGTTGTTATCAACTTCTACATGAACTATCTCACTTCTATTTCTAATTAGCCATCGCATATTTAAAAAGGGTAAATTAGTCATTAAGTCAAAAACTTATATTTTCCCCTTAAAATAACTAGTCCCTTACACGTGTTAATTACTTATTCATCACTTTATTTATGTAGTGAAATTTTCTAAAATTAGCAGAAATTGATTTCCTTAATTATGCCATAATTAATTAATTTTGTTAATTATTTTCTTCAATTAAGGTATTTTCTTCCCTGCCATTTAATTCATAATAATTCGAAAAGTGTGGGAAAATTCATAGAAATTCGAAAATATCATTCTATAGCTTTAGTATAAATTTCAAATCAAAATATTAAATTTAAATATTTAAATATCAATTTAGAGTTGAAATTATCCATTTCGACTTTAAAAATTCATAATACACCATTTTCTCATCCGAAAATAACGAGATTAAATACCTATCTCTTTTTAACGTTATAAATATCATATTAAATTTTCAAAGCATTTGAAGTTGATTGACTCATGTTTTCACTCTTAAACATATCAAAACAAAGTTATTTAATATCCAAACATAAAGAAAATCATTCTATTATAATCAAAACATGTTTATCTTCATTCAAAACATTATAAACATGTTAAATCCAGATCTAAGTATATTTGAAAGTGAAAAACCATAAGTATTTCTCACCTAAGATTGAAATCTTCTTCTTTCCTTTAGAGATGAAAACTTTGGCCTTTAATTTTAATTTCCTCTTCTTCTTCTTTGTTATTTTGGTCGACCTAACTTGATTTATTTTATTTTTATGAAAATGAAAGCAAATGCAGAGAAGAATATGGTTAAGGGTATATGTATTTATTTGGATTTGGCTACAATACCTCCTTTCCTAATCTCATTAATAATTTCTCTTACTACAAAAATATCTTTCATTCAAATTTATTCTCTTTTATCTTCATCTCCGAATATAATTGCTAGTTACTCTTAGTCCATTCAATCAACCATATTTAAGTGTCCCGCACTTAATCGATCAATTTTCCCTTAATTTTCATTTAATAAATTCTCATGATTAATTTAATCCCATATTTTGGCACTCTAAAATATAGGGTGTGATAGTCTCCCTTATAAGAATTTCGTCCTCAAAATTCATCTAAAGTAAAGTAATGACCTTCGGTCATATATCTACACTAGCACTTGATAGTGTAAAGTATTCATCATACAATGCACAGACATGTACATAAGTTACACTAGCCCTACTAATGTTAAATAATCAATCATAAATCACAATGCATTAGTGCAACTACTAACACATAATCATACCATATACATAAGTTTCACTTGTTCCACTACTAGTGCATATAATAGACAAACAAAGAATGTTGCTATAAATCCTGTATGTCTAAAATAGTTTAGGATGGATATCCCTAACCCAATCCTCTACCACTTAGGTATAATTATCCTTAATGTCACTCCATTATACATGAAAAAGTTTAATAACTATGTTACTAAACTCTTTAGTGTCTTGAACTATTATCCTTTTCAGTCTTCTGACATACATCTAATATGGATCTATAACTAAATCCTTTACCGCCTTTGATTCCACTATCGTATTCGGGTCGTGCACACATTTCCTCATATGATATACGAAAACATTATACACACCCATCAAACTACTAGGTAACTCGACTCGATATGCGAGTTTATCAATCCTCTGAATTATTGAAAATGGGCCTACATATCTAGGAGCCAATTTCCCCACTTGTCTAAAGCATATAACACCTTGCATCGATGAAACCTTTATGAATGCATGATTGCCTAAATCAAACTCTAGTTCCTTTAGTCTCTTATCCGCATAACTCTTCTACCTTGACTCTGCAACTTCCATTCTAGCGTTAATCAACTCAATCTTCTTATTAGAAGCTGTTACAAAGTTGGGTCCTTATAGGAGGCTATTTCTTGTGTTCAACCAACAAATAGGTCACGTACATGATCTATAATAAAGTGCCTCAAAAAGTGTCATCCCAATACTCATCCAGTAACTATTAATCTTGGCAAACTCTACCAAGTGCAAATGATTTTACCAAGATCCACCAAAATCTAGGGAACATGCTCTCGGCAAATATACTAGCGCTCAATTCACCCTTTCCATTTGATAATCTTTATGTGCATGGTAAGCTATATACAAGTGCAATTATATGCCCAGTGTGCTTTATAAACTTCTCCATAACTCACTAGTGAATGATGGGTCTTTATCACTAACCTTGTTGCTAGTAATCCCATGGAATCTAACAACATTCTTCACATACAGCTTCGTTAAGTTAGCTGTTCTTTTCGTCTTCATTTGGATAAAATGGGTGGTTGTAGTCAGTATCTACTATTACGCATATATTATCGTTCCCCATTTCTTGAACCTGACAATCCATCTATGAAATCCATGGATATTGGGTCCTATTTCCAAGTCGATACTTCCAAAGGTTGAAGTAAACCACTTGGCTTTTGATGCTCAACCATTGCTTGTTGATATGTGAAACACTTTTTCACACATTCACCAACCTCCTTCTTCATCGCTTACCAAAATATAACACACGTAATATCACGATACATCTTTATTCATCCATGATGAATCATAAACTAAAACTATTGACTTTCCTCTAGCAATTCCTTTTGAAGATCTCCCACATTTAGTACACACTATCTTTCTTTCTGTTGTAACTGGGCCAGTCAACAATTGGTGAAATGGGTGAATTACAACTTTTTCCCCTAATTGGATCTTAGTGGGCACATGAAGCCTAATGGTTGTACTAGATCCAATCTAGTTAGTTAAATAAAATCATATTTTATTAAATTTTCTTGATTTAATAAATAATATACATTAATTAATTTAATATTTATATGTTTTGAGTATATCGATATATATATATATATATTTATTTATGTATATATATATATATAAGTGTGATGTGCAATGTAGCAAGGCGCACATGATTAATGATTATAGGTAGATATTGTGATTTATATTCACTAAGTAAACATTAACCATTTATGTATGTGTTACTTGTCTTAAAAAATTGTTTAATATATTTATAACACATACACACACATCTTTACTACTAATAATGAAAGTTCACCCCACTAATTTCAACCGTGTCTTTTGGAACTTCCCGAAATGCTCTTGCGCATCTAATCATGCCCGCTTGCGTTCCTCCCCTTTCCCTTCTCGCTTCATAAAACCAAACCATGTTCGTCTCCAAATTCGTCCACCTTCCACAATCAAATTGCTCAAAACCCTAACTCACACAAGCTAAAAATCCTTCTCAGCAATCAGCTTCTCTTGCTTGCGAATCAATATTGGCCGCATTGCCGCAGATACCGTCGACGAGAGGCGATTCCATGAACTGCCAAACATAGGTCAAGTGTATTATAAGCTTCTTTTTTCCTCCATGATATACATCGATTTACTATATATATTTTAATTAAAATGTTTCCATGTTTGGATTTGCCTTAGTTTTTTACATCCTCACTCATTATATTTTGCACTGATTTGAATTGTTAATGTCGAACATAATTGTATCATTCTGATTTGTAATTTATGAAATAAATTTTGTTATCAACGAAAATACTAAATCCATACAACCTTTCGCATCGCTACTCCTTATTTTTTGTCTTTTTAAATCTGATTTGTGAATCTATGATGTCGAAGGCAATTTCTCCATCTGATTTGTGATTTACGAATATAATTTATTACAAACAAAACAACCATAAACATTTTAATACAAAAATTTTACTGTGTAGTTACTGATTATAGAAATATTGAGTTGTAATTATTTTTATTTAATTACTGTTAAAAACGTCAACCAAACTCCCTACTACCGTGCAATTAAACTCACTACTAACTTGCAATTAAACTCACTATTTCAGTTCAACTATGTAATTAAAATTAAAATTCTGAATTATTTTAATTTGATTAATGAAAAATATAAAACTGCATTTGGTTAAACTCCCCCCGACCACATGAATACTGAGAAGTTGCTTGAATCATAAGAATATACCGCTTATTCTTTTTTACTTAATATGGTTTCTAAAAGTATATAGATCACTGTTTGGTTCACAAAACTTCGTTCATTTCAAAACAAAATTTAGTTCAATTCTTTTTTTGGTGTCATCTTTGTAATACTATTGTTAAAATTTATGGATCTATGTCTTTTGTATTATTTAGGAAATGATAAAACTACCTGTTTTAAATGGCTGAAGTATATTACTAGAACCAAAAGAATGATATGAATGTTGATATTTTTATTTAGAACGATTCATTTTGTTTACACTTTGAGTTCATTCTATTTTTGGTCATTCTTACACAAATGCCGATATTTTTTTTCTACCCAAGGGTGTGTTTGATTTTTGAGGCTTTATTAAATAGAAATTACTAATAATGTCTTGTTTGAAGGTGGTTACGTGTTGGGTTTTATTTGAAGGTGGTTACGTGTTGGGTTTTATAAGGCAAGAAACTTTAAGGAGTGTATAATAGGATTTTAAATGAGATTATTAAATTACCTTTGCTTTTTGATTTCGGGGACGAAATTCTTTTAAGGGGGGAGGAATGTGATATCCCGGAAATTTTAGCAATATCGATTTAATAATCTATATCTAAAATTAAATTGATTTGATAAAATTTTGTTAATAAAAAATAAACTTGATTTAATAATCCAATTAAATAAATGTGTAATTGATGAATTTTATCTTTTTGAAAATTAATAAAATGTTTTCCTGTTTATAATGTATATATATTTATATATATTGTGAATAGATAAGTTTTGATTTGTAGTTTAATAAACAAATAGAATATTGTTTTTAAATTCTAACATTCATCTTGATAAATTAGAAATTTATTATTTTATTTAATAAATAACTCTTCAAACTATTAAATAAATAACTATTTGGTTTAAAATACTTAAAGAAATTGTTTTAAATTGTATAATTGTATTTTAAACATAGTTTAAATTTTAATAAGATAAAAAAAAGTTTTATTTATATCTTTTTGAATATAGCTTAATAATCATAATTTGGAATTATTTAAAAATTTAAAATACCATTTATATATTAAAACATTTATGCTTTTAGATATGTTAAATAAGATATGTAATTTATAATTTCTTTTATAAATTATTTAAATTAATAAATATGTTATTTTCAAATAATGATAAATGTATAAATATAGATATGTTTAAAAAGACAATATTATTATTTTAAAAATTAAAAGATGATTAATATAAATTAGTTTTGAACTGGAATTTTTAGAGATATAGATAGCATTTGAAATTGAATTCTTTTTGAAATTCAAATAAATTAACATCGTTAAATTTTATAAATAAGCTTTCATTTTTTTATAAATTGTTTTATTTCATTAAAAAGAAACACGTATACATTTATTAATGAAACTACAATATATGTATTTAATAAAGAAAAGAGGATTTTATTTATCTTTAAATTAAATAAAAATAAGTAACATATGTATAAAACAAATGTTTACATTTTAAGCAACTAATAAGACAAGTGTAAACATATATTAAGTTATCTAAACACATGTGTTAGTAAATGAACTCTTGCAAAAGACAAGTGTCCTTTTCATTTTAATTTTCCTTTTAATAAATCATTCATACTTATGTAAACATGTTTCCTTTATCTTTATTCTTTTCTAATTTTCATTTCTCAAGTTAAGAAGAAAAGTTTTCAAACTCTCAAAAACTAAAATCTAAAAATACTTTCTTTGAAACCAAAATCAGAGATCAAAGCATGAATACCCTCCACGTTTACAAATCCATTCAAAACAATTGCATATTTCAAAATTGTAAAATTTCTAAGCAAACCAGAAAATAGCATATGCATTCTTCTTCAACTCAATCAGATGCATACTTTCAAGTCTGAAATCCTCTACAAAATCATTTTTCAAATCCTCATATCAAGATCATATTCCCTACCCTGTACAATTGCAAAACAAATCTGCACATTTTCAAAGCATTACAAATTCCTGTACAAAGCCTCTGCATTCTTTACAAATCTAGGAATCAAGCATACAAAACCTGCATTTTCAAGTTTTTCAAATTAAAGATTTAAATACATATGGAATCAAGCCTGCATGCAAGTTTAAATCTGCTAGCAACTCAAGTTTTATCAAAAATTCAAAGAAGGAAAAGCTTTTCAGATAATTTGGGCTCTGTTTCATACATTTCCAGGTGAGGAACTTTTATTTTTTTTTAAATAAATCTTAAGTATAATCTGTTGCTATATTGATGACTGGAAATAGTGTGCCTTGTGTATGTATATCTGGTTGCATGTGATTAGTATGTTTGGGTATATATAATTTTAAATGCTTTGCTGTATATATATATGAATGAATGATTGAATGTAAATAGATTTTATGTGCTGAATCTGCTTGCCTGTACCTGGTTTCAGAAGCAAGGATTTTGATAAAAATTTATTTTTCTCTTAAACAAACTCATGTTAGGATTTAGGATTCAAACGCTATCTGATTGATTAATTATAAAGAAAGCTTTAAAATTTATTTATGCCAAAACAAATTGTAATTTGCTCTGGAAATAAGAACAACAGGAAAGAATGAGTTTTTAGTAAAAATTCAAACTTATGAAATCATGAATTCAGGATTAAATTATAAATGCTTATACTAAATCATGATTTTTAAAAATTAAATTACGAATTTTAAGGGTAGGATTAAAGAGCGGTTCTGTTTTTACTGGAAAATGTAATTGGAGAAAATTCTGATGATCACGAGTGATAGGAAGGTCGGGCTTCCTTCTGGCGATGGATGGGTGATCGGTGGTGATGGGAAAAATAGGGGATCGATGTATAATTGATCGTGGCGATGGTGGTTGATAGGGGAAATTTCTAAACCTAGTTTCTGGATGTTGCTGCAGTTTTGCTCGGCATGGTAGATTTAGGAGATCGAGTGCTTCTGTATTTGGGAAGAGGGTAGCTCGGGTGTTGAAGGAGAGATGGATGGAGTTGTAACGCCTCCGGTGACCGGAGGAGCGAGGATGAGGAAGGTTTTTCAGATTCGAGAAAGTTTCCTGTTGCTTCCAGATTTTGTTTTGGGTGTTCAAATTTTGATTTCGTGATGCTAGTGAGGTTTTGAAGGTCGTGGTGGGTTTCAGGGTTGAACGTCGATTTGTTCGATGTATTGGTGGAGGCCGGAGATGGCCAGAGCCACCGTGCATATGCACGGTGGGGTGATATATCAGGGTATTGTTGGGTTTGCAGTAATTTTTGACTCGGGTTAATACTCGAGTAATTCGTGTTGTTACTCGAAGCAGCGCAAAGTTTTACTCGAAGTCAATGCAGTTGTGGCTCGGGCATTTTATGTAGTTACAGGTTTCTTTGAAACCTGTATAAAATTTTCCAATTATATTTGTTTAACAACTGGAACATGGTTTCAAAACAGAATTTAAAACTTAAATTTTGGATTTCAAACTGAGCTTGAATCTAGGTTTGAAAATCTAATTTAAACTTTTTAAATCAAAATGTTTTAAACAACTTTAAAAGGGGTTTAAATAAATCTAAAATTAAAGATAAAGCTTTGAATTTAAAGTAAAAGATTTAAACATAAGTTTAAATTTGAAACCAAGATCCAATTTGAATTCATATTTAAAAAAAAAATAAAGGAAGTTTTAAAAGAAATTTAAATGTTTAAGCAAATTTGGATGTTGAAACATATTTAAATATGATTTGTATTTTGAAATGAATTTGGGTTTAAATTTCTTTTAACTTCTTTTATAAAATAAGGAAATCTTTAGCATAAGTTTTTAAAGGGTTTTGAAATGTTTTAAAACTTTGTTAAAGTTAAGTTTGATTTCTTTTTAAATTTTAAATTTTAAATGTAATTTGAAAACAATTTTAAGTTAAATTGTTTTAAATTACTTTGTTAATGAAAAAGTAATCATTAATAAGAAATGTTCTATTTTAAAGTAAATTAAAGATTTAATGATCTTTGTTTCATTAAAATTAGTAAGATAATTTAAATAATTTAATTAATTAATTTGTTTAATTAATTAAAGATTTGAAATAAATTAATTAAGGTTAATTAAATTTGTAATTAATATTAATTAATTTAAGTTAATTACTTAGAAAAAGGCGTATTTAAAGAATTGATGATGAGTTAATAAAGGTCATTAACTTGTGATTATTTGTTGATTAATTAATGTAATTAATTTTGATAATTAATTGGATTAATTAATTTAGAAAATCAATTATGGAACTTGATTAAGTATAATTACTTTATGGAAATAATTAAAGTTATTAATTACTCATTGTAATTAATTAATTAATTTGATTAGTTTAAATTAATTAATTAAGTTTAATTAATTTGGAATAATCATTGTATGGGTTGATAAGTAATCAATCAGGAATAATTACTTAGAGAAGCAATTAAGTTAAGTAAATTACTAGGGGTAATTAATTGGAGTATGGTATTTTGGGATTAATTACTTTGTGAAAGTGATTAATAATTAATTACTTAATGTAATTAATTTAAGCGTTAATTGATTTAGTCATTTGGAAATAATTAAGTGATGTAATCAATTAAGAGTAATTAATTACTAATGAGATTAACCCGGGATGATTAATAAATATAATTAATTATTAAATATAATTAATTTAGAAGTAATTAAGGAAGTACTTAAGGGTAGTTAATTACTAAATGTAGTTAATCAAGAATGATTAATAATTGTGGTTTAATTAAGATTAATTACTTAATGTAATTAATTTAAATAAGTAATTAATTTAAATGTGATTAGGGATCATTAATTAATATAATTAATGATGTAATTAAGGATTAATTAATTAAGATTAATTAATCAATGATAAGTGATTAATGAAGTGATTAATTAATATAATTAATTAAGGATTAATGTAATTAATTATAATTAATTAATGAAGTAATTAAAGGTTAATTACTGATTTTGGTTAAGGATAATTAATTTGTAAAATTAATTGAGGATAATTACTTGAATGTAATTAAGGGATAATTAATTAAGGATGATTAATTAAGGTGATTAATTTGAGGATAATTATTTAATTGATTGGTAATCAATTAATGGTTAAGTGAGCAGGATTTAAAATGAGGAAGTAATTATTTTAATTCATTTTAAATTACTTAAAGATAGGTAATTAATTTAATTCACTTTAAATTAATTAGAGATAGAAGTAATTAATTTAATTCATTTTAAATTAATTATAGACGGTGTGATTATAGATCCTTGCTTACGTATGGATGATATGGTTTACCTTGAATGGTTTGAATCTCAGACATGAGATAAATAGTATTGTGTGATATGGATGCATTGGTTGCGTTGTGATGATATAAGTTATCTTTTGGTAATGATAATATAGATTACCTGTTTGTGATGATAATGTTGATTATCTATTATGATGATGTGAATTATCTATCTGTGTGTATATAGATAATTGGATTGAATTGTTTTAAACTTAAAACAACTTGGACCTAAAAGACACGCTTAGGATTTCGATGAGACCGGGATCGGGTTTCCATATTTGGATATCCGAAAACCACATAGATTCCAATTAACGGTAGGTCGTGATCTCTTGTGAAGAGTGAAGACTCGAGGTGTAAGAACTATAAGTCAGTATAACTCTGTGGGTGATTCCGTAATGAGTTTTGACGGAATAGTACTTATAGGTTCGAGATGGTGATTTAGAGTGCAAGGGTTATCGTCGTTAACTCTGAGGGTGATTCCAAAATGAATGTAACGAGATAATGCCTTCGGTTTCGTTCGAACCCGGAACGGACTTGTATGGATTGAATGCTTTCAGAACATCGTCAGGTGGACGATGAGCATTCTAAGATAGATGTGCTCTCTAAAGGTAATCGTAGCCTCAAGCCTCATCAACCGGGAATGGCTAAAACATGGGAGGTGCAGCAAGGCTTCGTGGGTAGCCCCCACTGGAGAGCAAGATTTACCCCTGTCTAGAGGTCCCTTTTTATTTCGGCTGTGTGGGCGGTTGATTCGCGACAACTGCCGGGGTTGTCTTGTTCGGAACTGTTCAGTAAGGAATGGGTCCGGCCTTGTGTTGCAGGGGAGCGGGCGTACTCCTCGGTACGGTGATCTAGGCTACGTACTGTGATGGGCGGTACCCCAGTAGCCCTGCCATTATATGGAATCCAAAATCCAATAAGTGCCAACAGTTTTGATTGTATTACCCACTTTTGTGGCTAGTAGCTGGAATTTAATAGATGTAACAATTTCGGCTATTTCATATTTACTTGAAAACCCTAGACACTATTATAATATCATCGAATTTCCTATCAAATGTTTTGGTTAGCGTAAGGTAAAAACTTTTCCATGTTTACGTGTGAGAAGTCTTACGTGATACCTTTCTTTTAAAAGATTTTTCAAAAGTTAAGAAACTTTAACCTGCTACTCACACCAGACCCATGTCTTACCCAGAGTTTATTTTTGTTTTTCATAAACTCTTGGGTACTCAAATTTTTACGAGTAGCCAAGGGATTCATGTTAGCTTTGACGAATTGTGGAGGAGCAAATGGAGCAGGAGTCTGCGTTGTAGTTATATAGTAGTCCGCTGTGTTTGGTATCTCTGAGTTATTTGTGATGTTGTACTGAGTTGTAATAACTAGACAGGTGTTTATAACTGTCTAGTATGTGTTGTATTATCTGTGTAACTCTGATAGTTGTTGTATGCTATGTAATACTTATGTTATTAATATAATTTATTCGTTCCGCTGTTTAGATTCTGATGTGTTGTTTCTTCTTTCTTCTCTTTCTTTCTATTCTCTATCCCTTTCTTTCTTCTTAGTGATGCGTCTTCCTGGAGATAGGAAGTCGGGTTGTTACACTAATGTTGTAACAGGCTTTATTGCATTGTGATACAAACTCTTAACATTATCCAACAATTACATTATTTTTCATTATGTATACGGTCATACTTCGATGTCTTTTGTCCCTTCCGCTTGGAAACTGTTAACCCTTGCAAAAACATGTACTTATAGGGTAGTGTTGATCATTTTCATTGCTCTTATAATTTCAGACAACATGAGCCACTTAACATTTATACACGTTTTTTGTTCTTTTATTTAGATAATTTGCATTTCATTATCTTTTTATTGAAGTTAGATTGTTTATTAGCAAAAAAAATTAGTTTAAATTAGGTAAAAAATGGTTGTAGTACATTATGACATAGTTTTGAACTTAATATCTATCATAATGATATTTTGGTGAGTAGGTCAATTTTACCATATGACGACATTGTGGCAACTTTTGATACTGTGCTGGATAAAACCATGTTGCTAAAATTTTGCAAAATTCAGTTCATATAAATTTTGCATAATTTAGATAATAAAATGTTGCCATATGGAATATAAAAACTTTCCATAATGGCATGGTATATGCCATGTGTTGAAATTGGTATGGCATATCAAATCATGCGAAAAAGATATAAACAACTTCTAATATGAATAGTGTTTAATTTGCACGAAGAAACATTAAATGATGTAATACAAAATTACTACCCCTAGCAATAAACATAATGTTCTATGAATAATACAATATCAATAAGTGTTATTTCTTTGTTGAATTAGGTTCAACATTACTTTAAAATTGATCTTTAAATGTGTGTCTACTATGGTAAACCATTTAGCCAATAATGGCCTAAAAGTTTATTGTATACAATAAAAGTATTATTTTGTATTTGCTATAATATAATATTTTGGTCACTTTCTTACCATTTCTTCATTTTTTTGCATTGCATAGACCACCATGACATGCTCAAGATTTATTGGTGATTGAGTTGTACAAGCGGGGATTTTGATCAACGATGGAGGTTGATCATAAATAGAGTATTTGATCATCCAAACTTAGTAAGCATCTCTCTCTCACCTTCCCCTCTCACTTCTTTTAAATATATGGTTATAACGTTGATATCGATTAAACAATATGGCATCATCCAAAGTTGCATCATTATATACCATTATCATGTGATGACAATGATTTTAACTTGATAAACAATTCTTTGCAAAATATTTGACTATAATTGTGAAATTTATGTAAATAAACTTAGCATTTTCCAATAATGAGAGTATATTCAGTTTTAATTCCTTAATTGTCCGCGAAAGCATTTAAAATACACTCCTTTAATTTAATTTGATCATATTAGTTGCTTAGTGCTCCATGGAGATATATTTAATTTTTTGCAGTTATTTTCACCATAATGCTTTCCTATGTACATTTGTGGTGAATACTTTAATTTTTGTGAATAAAATAGTTTTTGCATAAGCAATGATCTAGATACAAGTTTAATTTGTATAATAACATTTACAATATACAATTTTGTCACAATTTATTTTAACTTCCAATTTTCATCTCAATTTCTCAAATTAATTTTAATTTATGTTTACTTATTGATTGAGTAGGTATTGTTTGTAGTACATAGCTTTACCTTTTTAGCTGCCAAGTAAACTTACTTGTTTCCTATTTAGTTATCATTTTGTTTTCTTTTCTTAAACTTATGATTTCACATTCATTCATTTTTCTTCCAAAATTCCAGTACATTCATCACCAGGCTTCAAGGTGATTGGGTTCTCTACAGCAATTGCCTCTACACATGGCATATATTTCTATTTGCAGTATTGATGAATGAAGTTTTGGCTGTGTATAGGAATAGACTGTAGACCTGAAACATGCATATGTGAAGTCTGCTACAGTTTAATATAACTGGAAAAAAAGGTTACAAGTAATGATTGCTTTTCTTACCCGAGTAAATGGATAGGAGGTTAGCTTATTGGTCCAACTCACTATTCTTTTGATTTGTTCAATTAAATTTGATTAGGTGGCTCAATCGATCATTAGTCCGACTCGCTGTTCATTTAATTTGTTCAATGAACTTCGAATGTGCAGCTCAATTGATCATTGTAATCTCAGGTTAGGATTTAATGTTCATTTATTTTGGAATAGCCATGTTTGAGTTCTCTAAATATTTTGTTTATATATATATATATTACACAAATTCTAAGGATGCTTAATCTTTGAGCATGAAGGTTAGCTATATATACAACCTTTAAGTTTGTATTTCTTTTAATAACATGACATGAGAGAGAGAGTGAGTACTGATGATATTATGCCGTCCTTTAATTTTCAATGACAATTAAGAGTCAAGTGATGTTTTATGGAATAATAGAATTTATAATCCAAATTCTTTAATATTTTTAATAATTAAACCGTACAAAATTTGAAACCTTCAAATGATAAAATAATTTCCTTACATTAAAAGTTTTTGTTTGGCAACTGTGAATCGTTCACTTTCAGTGATTTGCAACAGTAACATAAACCTAAATCATTATATGTTTGGTCATGTTAAGCTTGGAAATATTAATGACTTTTAATGGATTTATACCAAAACTGATTGTTAATCATAACCAGCATCTCTTTTCAGAAAAATTATTCAAGCAGGATATAATTTTAAAATTTTATGTTGTTTTGGTTGTTAGATGGGTGGGAGAGATTTTAGTATTAGTAGGTAATTTTTAATAAAATGCAGGCCGTGGAATAATTTAAATGTTATTATGCTAAACATAAAAGCACATATGATTCCAAAAGAATGTCACATGATCAATCATAATATAGATAAATCATTTTGCTTTTCTGGTGACAGTAATTCTCTTTCGCTTAACCACCTTGCTTGGTCAATGTATAACATGATATGGATTAAATGATGCTCCTTCCTCTCCTTTTTCTTCAAACATTTGAGTTAATTATAACTTAGTTCATCAAATCCCCGATTCCATTCGTCACCTGATTCATAAAATCTAAAAAAAGTACCCAATATCCGACCTTCAATTGATGCTTTGAGACATTATTATGAAGTTATAATTCGAGATTAATAAATTAAAAACCATGTTATAAAAGCGATCTACAAGCACTGAGTGCATGAGGTGACATGTGTATTATTTTATTTTAAAGCTTAGAATTTAATTTCTCTGTGTTGTTTTTGAATATTAATACCGGGTACCGCTTTCACTTTTACATTGATGATTAAACCATTTCAAGTCTATTAACTACTATATTATATTAACTTAGTAAGCATAAAAATGTACCAGAATCAGAGTTGAGGCCTCTTTGTATGAGCTTTGAGGTAGCATAAATTACTCCAAGTGTAGAGCATTGCAGGCCAAAATTCTGAGTCTTTGATCCCAATTACTGATCCTTATCTGATAGCTCTCAAAGACATTACTATCTCATTTATTTGATTAATCAGTATATCACTTGACTACTTTATGCTATCCATTTTAGACTATTTTGTTTTTGATTCCTCCACCGTATATCAGTATATCCTTTGTGTTTACAGTTCGTCATATGAATTTTTCTCTCCCTGTAGTTAGCATACTGTTCGGTAGTTTTTGACAACTTCATACAGAATACACCGATGATTGTTAGTATGTTTTACAATCTTGCTCTTATTTTGAAAGAAATATCAGCATGTTATTATCAGAATACACTATTGATACGCTGCTGTTATTGTAATGATTAATGCAAATGAAATTTATGGCTTCACATCCAGGAATTTATTATCCTTTTGCTGATTCAATTTTATCTTTCTGCCTTGATTCAGGTAGCTAATATTGAATGTTTTGTTCTGAGTAAATGGTAAATTAAAAAGTAGAAGACAGCTGACCTACATCCATCTCAAATATCAAGTAAATTATATATCTTTGATTTTTGAATGCAGTTTTTTTTATTCCATAAGTTTTTGATTTGGTTATTTATTCCAGAAATTTTTGATTTATTTATTCCAGAAGTTTTTGATTTGGTTATTTATTATAGAAAATTTTGATTTGGTTATTTATTCCAGAAGTTTTTATCTCTTCAATCTTCCGTTTGGATTTGTTTGCAATATGGAAATTAGCTCCGCAAGAATTTTAATTGATTTCTTCAGCAGTCACAAGGTTTTTGCATAAACAGTTTCTTTCTGTTTTCTCCATTAACCAAGATTTTATTTCCTTAAAAAAAGGAAGAATTCCTATTTGACCCAATTTATCATTGATTATATTTGATCTTGTTTATTTTTATATTATCAGAGCCCATTGAATAAGTTATATATTATAAGATAACATGCATATTTGTTTAGTTTTGTTTAATTTATTCCCATATTGAATTTGAGTTAAATATCAGTGATTGATTACTTAAAAGTGCAAGGTGGCATGCTTATTGCAGTAATATGTGAATTCAAACCTTAAATTCATCATTACTTTAATCATTTTAAATGGCTTATACATTGATAGAAAGGAATATGAATTCAATCTTTAACTCATTATTACTTTCATACATAAATATTTAGTAATCATTAACATTGATTTGGTTATTTATACCAGATGTTTTTATCTCTTCAATCTTCTGTTTGTATTGGTTAGAAATATGGAAATTAGATCCAAAATAAGGAATTAAAAGGCAAATAGTTTATCAGAGTGAATTGATGCAGGGGAAGGGTTGTGGATGATGGACGATTTCTGATAAAGGAGTGGTTGGGGTTGAAGTCACTGGTGGCAGTAGGTTGCGGTTGTAAAGTGGTCGTATTTTAGATGTTGAAGGTGATGGGTCAGTTGGAGGGAGTTTGGGTTTGGATAACAGGCTGATGAGGTTTCAAAGGTTGCGAGTTAAGGGAGTTGGATGTTGTAGGGGATGGTTGTTTTGTTGTGGGCTATTTGCAGAGGACGGTGATGGTGATGGTGATGTTGATGGAGCAGGGAGGAAGTTTTGGTTGGTGCTATGTTGTTGTTCATTGTTTGTTGTTTAAAGGTGATGTTTTGTTTCAGGTTATTTTTTGTGGTGGTGGCCTGGTGGGAGGAGGAAGTTGTTCCAGGTTGCTGCTGTTTGGTAGAGGAAGGCAGTGGAAGATAGAGGAAGGCACAAAATAAGTAGCATGTAACATATAATGAAAACAGTGAACATAATGTAAAATGAAAACAGTGAACACAATGTAACAAGTAGCAATGTAAACAAAGATGTTGTGTACTTAAGAAATAGAGATGTTGTGTATATCGTTCCTTTATTTTAGGCAATAATTTTAGTTGATTTTCTTCAGCGGTCACTAGGTTTTTGCAGAAATAGTATCTTTATGTTTTCTCCATTCTTACGTCATCGACCAAAATTTTATTTTCTAAAAAAAGAAAAGAATTCATAGTTGACCCAAGTTATCTTTGATTATAGTTGATATTATTTGTATATTATCAGAACCCATTGAATAAGTTAAATGTTGTAAGATAGCATGCATATTTTTTTAGTTTTGTTGGATTTGTTCTAATATTGAATTTGAGTTAACAATCATTGGTTGATTACTTGAAAGTGAAAGGTGGCATGATTATTGAAGTAATATGCAAGATAAGATTACTATTTACTCATCCCCTTCTTTTACATTGTAAAATAATTGTTTGAGGATATTATATATGTCACAACTCTAATTTATATGGTCGTTTGCATTGCTGGAAACATTTTATTTAACATTTTCATTGGTGGGAGCTATCATAACGAGCTGTAATATTTTTGTATCCTACAGATTTCAAGTTGATTGACGGTCGATAGACTGATATGAATACAGGTGTAACAACTCATGCAACCAAGGTCAGTAACTCTATTTACTTTGTCACAGCCTGCCTACATACACGTGTATAATAAAATACTGAAAAGATGATCAATGATAAATATATTTTTTGATGTACGATTTGTGAAAAGTAGAAAATATTTAGGCAGAAAATTGGCTTCACATCTGCGGTTATAATTACTGCAAAGTGAATTTGTTTTTTTTCATTCTTTTTGTTATATCATATGAAATATCCATAATTTGAGAATATTCCCAGATGAAATACACATGAAAGAACTTATAATCCCATTAAGAGTTTGATGTGATCTATTATGCTTTGAGAAAAGTAAAGACGGGAGTAATTACCGATTTCTTACCCATATGTGCGATGAAAGAATGGATTTTGTCACAAGTGTTACATCATTTACTTTTTTTTATATTGGAAAAACTATAGTTGTATTATGCACACAATCAATCATCTGATGTTGATGCTGAAGCCAAGTAAAAAGTGTCACAAGTGTGTAATATTACTTTTTACAATTAATTTTTGTTTTGATCTTTCATGCATTACACTAACAATTCATTGCCTACAATCTTCAACAAATCAATGATATTTATATTTTTAAACTTTACAACAGCTAGAAAATAAAATATTCAAATGTTAATATTTTGATATGAAGCAAATTGAGTATAAGAATCGTCCAAATTCACAAAAAAGGTATTGTTCTGTCTGTAAACAAAATTTGAGTTTACGCATTACCTAATTCTTCAAAAGAATTCTTTTCATTTTAATAGAACTTAAATAGCCCAGCTATTGAAACTTTCTATCAAGTAATTTAAAATTGTAATGAATATTTGGGACACAATTGGAATTTAAAGGCTAATTTTTTGTAAATTTAAAATAAGTCATAACCAAGTATTTGTTGTGTATGATTTGGTAATTTCTAAGTAATTTATTATGTTTTCCTAAGAGCTCTTGGCAAAACACATAAAGATTAATAAGTGATTGGCAGGTTATTGTTCTTTTCTAGGAAAATTAGAGTTTATCATTGAATGACTCTCTCTCTCTCTCTCTCTCTCTCTCTCTCTGTATACGGATATTATTGATCAAATTTAAGAAACTTTTTTGCAATGCTAATGTAATTTAATTACAGATTTCTGGGTGCTTGTAGGAATAATGATTTCTCTGATTAAGTCTGCATGTTTTATTTTCTCCCTAATATTTGCATTTGGAAAACTAACCACAAAGTATATAAGTTTCAAGAGGGTTTATTATACTAGAAAACTATTTCAAATAGATTTATAAATTGGATATATAACAGATAAATGTTTGGATTATGAAATTTTTTCTGCCCATGCTTCATATTGTTCTGCCTCATACTCCATATATGTCTGTTTGACTGATGTGGATTTTGATGTTGAAAAAACAGCTTGGCTGCTTTGTGCTGCTACCGCTGGAAGCTTGCTGTGATTGAAGAAGAAAAGAAAAGTAGATGCTGAAGCCAATCTAACTATTTGTCTCAAAGATTGTGAGGTGCATGAGGTCGAGTGTGCCAACTCCGTGGAAGCTTGTCAATGCAGTTATACTTTGGTGGGTTTTTCCTACATTGCCAACACAACAAATTTTTGTACCATCATTACAATGCCAATGATAATCTAGGTATGATTAGTATGGCTTATGATATTGTAGTATTATAATTGTGAACACTTTGTAGTTATTATATATAGCGAACAAACCCAATTAAAATGTGTTGGTTAGTCAGAGCACAAACAAACCTTACATAATCAATATGCAACTTCTTGGCAATGATGTAAGCATCCATAGATTAGTGTAACATTCTGTAACTGTGATCTACTTCCTATTCATTATCATATTTATCTCACGTATAGCTACGAAATATACTGTTAAATATGAGATAATATTTATAGTGCTATAGGTTATTTTACATAAATCGAAGACTTGCTACAATTAAAAAGCATATATATATATATATATATATATATTATTAATTGTATATGGATCTCATCTACAAGAAAGAAAGGTTTACTAGATTTTTTATTCTCCGTAAAAGCTTTACCACTCACATGTTGACTCATTCATGTTCCAAAGTTTACTTCCATGCCATATCACAATTATGGAAACTTCAGTAGCTTTAGTGTATTAGTTTATCCTACCTTTCATGTCATGCTGTAAGAATTTTATGAAGTATTTATTCTCCTGTTACAATTGGAAATTTTTTATTTATGTCTGAAAATAGCGGAAGTTAGTGCTGTCAACCTTCGACTTATACCTGTTATACCTATGCATATGTATTTAACAATGGCATCCCTCTTATTTATTCTGGAAAATGGCAATGTTAAGGTGAAAAACTATTTTCACAAGTTAGTGGGAGTGGATACTATTTTTGAATTCAGGCCAAACAAATATGAAATGAGTACCAAATATACCACTTTGACTGCACGAAGAATCGGCAAGAAAACCCCATCTTCCCAAATATCCACTGCCATGTCACAAGTATTATTTTTTTACTTTCCTTTGCAGTTTAATTTTTGTGTCTCTACACCAATTTAAATATTTGTTTACTTTAGTCAAACTTACAACTAGATCTTCTGTCCTTCTGTAGATGTCAACTGTCAGTGAACACAGTAACTCTATTGAAAATGTATTCACAGAGAACTGTGATACATTTCCTGCACAAGTTGATTTCAAAGGGAAACAAGTGGTCACTTTGTTAAGCAAACTAAGTTGAACATTTCATGGTTGTAATACATTGTTTCAAATAATTATTTACAAAGATATTGTGTTTCTATAGAATTTCGAAGAGGGTAGTAATGAGAAAGTCAATACTCACAACACATTGCCCCCAGAATGAAAGGGGGGATGAAGAGGAATTGTTATTGCTGTATGTCTTTTATAATCAATTACCTTGCTCATTTTTCTGCCCATTACCACCGTCCTATATAAGGATGAAGAGGGATTATGAGAACTTTCTTATCAAAGGTTTGAGAAGTTTCACCATTTTGTGTTACCCTAAGCATGTGACGCGTTGAGGTAGAATGAACTGTGCTTTATATTCCATACGATTTATAAAAATGGTTTGATTATAATATACAAAGAGAGTATTAGCTTAAAATCTAATGTTGTGATGAATTTATAAAAGAACTGAGCTGGAAAAAAAACGTTCGATGAGCATATGAAACTTGACCGGCAACCAAAAGAAGTATAAATAACTAACAGGGAATCCTTTATAAGCTCACTATTTGTTAAGTTTTGTATAATTTTTTTCAACTACGAATAAAATTTGTCAATGAGCTTTAAAAATATATATGAAGTCATATTGAATTTCACATTTAAACAAAGAATGAAAAAGGCAATCACAACATGTTACTAAGTATGTCTGCATATGGCAAGTAACTAACTTTGACTTTGTATCAAGAAACGTGTGCATATAAAACAAAGTTTAGATACAACTATGAGTAAAATAATATAAGATATCTGTGACATGGAATATATACCCTGAATTAATATCTGTAAAAATCAAAGGAAAATTGTCCAGCAACATAAGCAAGAAGTCATGCATGAAGTACAATTGAGCTTCAAGTAAATGGCAGGCAAAAGCAGCTTTATGTGATATTACTACATTTATCAGTCATTGGAGTACACCGGTTATCTGAATATTTTTCTCTTGATCACCGTCAGATGACGCCTGTGAATGAACCATGAAACACTGTATAAACATTTTACAAAAACTGAGATACTGAATTGGAAGAAATCCATTTCATCGATATTATAATTGGAATATGTTCTGGTAGGTTAATTTACACAAGATATAGAACATTTGATTGATCAAATGCTCCATATTTTAAATTTTTTATGTTCACACCAAAGCATGTGTACATAAGCCGACTGAAAGACAACCATTATTTATTATAGCCCATTTAAATTTTGTTATGTCCATATTCACTTTTACATCTCATTGATCTTTCTGTAAAACACAGAACTCCAAAGATGGTTATATCTTAATTATGATTTAAAAATGTCAACCTTTTTTTTGTAATGCTCATATTTTTAGACTGTTCGATAAAGGATTGAGATATTTATGCTTTTAAGTTATAAATTCAAACATTTGAATAGCATTGTGTAGCTTAAAAGTGGGTATATTTTGATCAAACACAAATTTATGTTTTGTCCATAATTTATTCACCTCTCCATCTCACTGTATTCTTCTTTTGCAGAATAAGAAGCTTGAATGCTAGCTTAAATTAATAATGTTAATGGAAGAGAAACAAAGTTAACAGCTCTCATATAAATTCTAGTCTAAAAAAGCTTACATCTTTAACAAAAGGTAATATTTCAAATTTGTGGACTTCATTATTGAACATCTAATTTATACTTCATCAAGGGGTTTGTTCATAATATAATGATTGAAGAGACTTTTTAGTCGAATATTCTTTAACTCAAAAAGTTGTTTTTAATCCTTAATTCTAAATTGCACTATAATAGGCTAGACAGTTTCAAAAAGCATGGGAAGTCTTACAGAATGAGATGTTTAGAAAGTTGCCACTAAAAAGTGAATGTACAAAATGTACAGTTAAATTTGAAAAATGAATGTAGATAATTTGGTAACATGATTGGATGGATCTATTTATATACACTAATAGTTAATTATACACTCATATAGCATTGTAATTATTGGGAACATATACGAGCATTTAAACTATGTAACCAGGAAAAATGTATGAGCACTTAAATATGTAAGACCGAGACAGAAAGTGAACATGTTAAATAGTGAGAAATTTCACTAACAGTTGATTATACACCCATATAGAAACTGATTTTTAATTGTAATCTTATTTTCAGTATTTAATTTTTTAATAGATATATAAAATTAAGTAAATATTTTGATTAGAAGCGTGTTGTTGGATTAATGCATGCACATTGTGATTAGATGCAAGTCCACCTGGACATGCATATATACTCGTATATATAATATTCTTAAATTAATTATACATAACAAAATATAAAATATCTTTTCTAATTTTTATTAAGCCAACAAATTTTAAATTTAAATTTTGTATTTAAAATATCTAATTTGGACTTAGTAATACATTTTAAAATTCAAAACTGTATCTTAAAATATTTGTCAAAAAATATCTTAAATTGAATTTAAATATTTATATTATATAAAATAATTATTATAGCCAAAATAATTTTTCATTTATATTCATATATATTGTATTTATTTATTTATTTAAAATACATAACACAATTTTAGTATTAAGAAACAACATGTGTAATGTGTGTGTATAATAAAATAGATATTTTAAAATGATATATGTATAACATTATGTGGTTGGTAAGGAAAAAAGTATATTTATTTTTAAAATAAAAACTAATTTTTTATTAAAAGAATATATTATATAATAATATTTAAAGTAAACACTATACTAAATAATAGTTTTTTTGAAGGAAATAATAGTTTATATATATATATATATGTATGTATATATATAATAAAAGTAAACACTATTGATTGTACTAGATAATAGTTTATATTTATATCTTATAATCATATAAAATTATATTTTCAACCATAAAATTTTTTAATTTTAAAAACTAAAACTAATTTAAATAATTTCATTAAATTTATATATAGTTTGAAAATGGTTTTAAAGTATTTTAGGTTTAAAATTAGTGAACAATAATTTGAAATTAAAAATAAATATTAAGAAAATTTATATAATGTATTATAATGAAAAATTGGCCAAATTTATATTTATAATTTTTTTTAATTTTAAGTATTGAATTTAAATTAATAGTTTCATGTAAATTAATTATTTAATATAATTTAATATATATTGATTTTTATAGGGAGACAACATCACGTATATAAAATTAGTATAATTATTTGAATAACATATAATGAACAACATATATAACACAAAAGAATATACCTAAGAGAAGTAGCCATGATTCATACATCGGTTCAAATTATCACATAGATCTCTTAGGTCCTTGTCCAAAGATGTAAAACTTCGAGTGCCACCACTTAAAAGATTTTTGTAGTAGATTTAGGTTGTGTTAAAGCAGGCTACGTGCTAGAGTACATGGGGGTACGGAGGCCAAGAAATAGGAGAGATAGAGAAAAAAAGTAAATTAAAAGGTGGAGGCTTAGGTTCACTTAGATATGGGACATCGTAGAAATTTCTTTTCACCATTGCCTTACTAAGACACTCCCTAAGACCACCTTTCCCTCCTCAATTTTGGTTGACCTAAACTTGGTCAATAATGGACCAAATTGATCTCAAAACTTAGTAGCAATTTGTTTCAATATACAATATCAATAAGATTTTAAATCCAATTTAAAATCTTATTGATATTGTATATTGAAACATATATGTATATAACTTTTATATATGCACTCAATTAATTACTAATAACACCTAGATCATTTCTAGTGGCTACCAATACATCCAAAATATTAAATATAACAATTATTAATATTTTAAATGAAAATTAATTTAATTAATTTGCACTTTATAAACTAATTAAATCAAGGAGATTCAGAGACTAAAATAAATTTAGTTGTGTGACTCACATGTATGAATTCGGTTTGTGATTAATATCTGAATAATTCAAATGCTAATGTTTACATGTCACCTTAGCTATGGTGTGATAGTTTGACCAAACATATCACTTACAAATCTCATTAATATAATCCAGTTTTACAAATTTAAGTAGTACCATTCAATGATGATTATTTACGGCAATTGTCTTCGTCAACATTGTATCATATTAGGATTTATGGAATTTAATTTTGATTAAAATTCAATACATCCATATTTAGGTCGATTAGTTTATAAAAAGCGTTTTTGGTTCAATAATAACGTTTATTATTAACCATACTACTCTGGCCAAAGTATTTGACTATAAATGACCATGACACTAGCCTCATACAACAAGGAGATGAATTCTATATATAATTCTCTAGTATTTCTTAAATACTTTAGAACACTCTAAACTGTCATTTTGTGACCTTAGTTCGAATTTGATACTTACTTTACGTATCAAATACATAAGCAAAATGTGATATTATAGACAATACATCATGCATGATAATTCCTGTTGTTGATGCATAGCGAATCTATCTTACATGCTTCGTATTAAACATTTTAACATGGGGTCTGTATATATCTTTTAAGATATTCCCAACATCCTTCTATACTGATTATAAAAGCTGTCTTTTCAAATTCTATACTGAGAATTAATTAACCAAACTATAACTGATTTTAACAAAGGTTTACTGTTAACAATTA
The DNA here is from genome assembly GCA_030765085.1 of Allium cepa. Taxonomy (NCBI): domain Eukaryota; kingdom Viridiplantae; phylum Streptophyta; class Magnoliopsida; order Asparagales; family Amaryllidaceae; genus Allium; species Allium cepa. Next base: position 782,034,930 of record CM060941.1, on the reverse strand, counting down.
GTGGTATATTGTGTACTAATAGTTCAGAAATATCTTAGTAAATTTTAATGTTCTTTCTTAAAGACACATGCTTCCTTTGCATTGTGACCAAAAATCAAATTAGTTGATTTCCCTTTCTATTAGTACTTGGATCTTGTTTGAAAATCAAAAACTCAATATTGCTTCCATTGTCTTCGAGACACTTTGATTGTTATGTACAAACAATCCATTTTAAATCATTATTTAAAATGAGATTTTATGGCATGTGCAACACAAAGGCATGCAAAAAAGTTCTTATAAATTATAAAATTTGAAAATTTCGAGTAATTTTGATAAAGATAAATTGAAAAATACAAAGAAAAAATTATAATTTTTTTGTTAGAATAGACTTTCAAACTTGTAGGCCTAGTTACATTTCAAAATTTCAATTTGAAAATAGATGTTAATATTTATTGATTGTAAGATTCAAACTTCTAACATGTTATTTGTATATAAAGGTATTTTTGGAACTTCACGATCGAAACAAAAGATTGTGTTTCTATTCCAACTATTTATGAAGATTTATGTTGCAGCATATATGACAAAATAAAAGGTCATACTGAGCGATAATTTTGTGAGTAAAATTGAAATTAACTCAAGTTTGGTGAACGATGAAGCCATTACATTAATTCAATAATTAAAATTTAAGATGTTATTCTTATTAAAATAATTTGATACATGTTATCATGCCTTCTGACTAGGTGGACGGGCGAACGAACCCGATGAGTCATACTTTAAAGTTATCAAGGCGAGATGCCCAGAGAGGTGACCACGAAGCCCAAAACCAAAGTACAACCAAGACCGTAACACAAATACCAAACCACCACACAAACTTAAGGACCCAAAGCCCCATACTGTGGGGTCAATACCGACCCATCCCTAGGGGTCGGTACCGACCCATAGAACCTCCTCCTATGGGGGCCTATCTTCTGCTTATGAACCCTTCTTGGTGTCAAGACCCCATTTCCAATGTTGCTTTGTTGATTCAATATAATTCTCTATTGATCCCCACGAACTTCCAAATCAACACTTCACTCTTCCACAACTCCGTTATTTGGACTTCGAAACAAGCTATTATTAATGCAAACAACTATGGAATCATGAATCTAACCATAAGACAAGCAGAAGCAGAGAGTTAAAGATGCCCAGATTGGACATCTTTGGGGTCGGTATCGACCCCTACCCTTGGTGTTGTACTGGCCCATAGTTATTTGATGAGGTTACAACCTACTTTTGTAGAGGATTGGTTTATAGCAAAGAGAACGACCTAAAGATCTTTGGTGAGAGATTTTGGGCTCCCTACCTCTATAAATAGAGGGATATGGCTTATTTTTTAGGATCTTTTGGCTCTAGTTATGCTCTACTCTATATTCTTGTAGTTCTAAGAATCTAAGTGTCGAACTTGTACCGACCCCTAAGAACTTCTTCCTCCAAGTCAGAATATAAGCAATAAAATCATTAAGTAGATGTAGGCTGAAGTTTGCCGAACTATTATAAATCTATGTCTGTTCATTTCTAACTTATTTTAGTTTATTTTCTTCCCTTTTTATTCTCTTCTATTGTCGATTGGGTATTTGCACCATTTTTGGTTCAAACATTTTGGTGCTTTCACAGAGAAACACTTAACTAGCCGATTTAAGATTTGAGAAGGATTCTAAATGGCTAGATGATCAATAGAAGGATTGACTTTGGAGGAAATCAACCAGAGGTAGCCAAAAGGCATCCTCAGGGGAAACCCTCCATCAATCTACATAAATAGGGATGAGATGAAAACTATGATGAATGGATTGCAGGAGAGGATGGCACGCCAGGAAGAAATGATGGAGAATTTATTCATAAGAATGGGATAAATGGGAACAACTGGAGTTGCTGCAAATCAAAATCATTGATCAGAAGTCAAAATCATTGATCAGAAGTCGAAGCGCAATTAGCTGGAGTTAGAGTAGAATAACCTAGAGCAAACTCCAACCCAAACGTATGGGTTGATATCGACCCTAGGACTCGGTGGCATGGGTCGTTCTGGCCTTAGAAGGAATGACGTGCATATTGAAGCTGAAGCGGAGCATTTGAACATGGATCAAAATGTAGAAGCACAGCCGAAGGAGTATGTACTTGAATTCCTTCAGAGAGTCGGGGGAAGATTGAGAATGGTAACCTTAGAGTTCCTTTGAGTGATGATAATAGACTTACTGAGTTGGTGAGATGAGTTGTGAGATGTGGATTTCCTAACCAAAGCTTAGAAGATGTAAGCATGAGTTCATTCACTCCAAACATTCGGTACGCTAGGAATTCGCCTGATTTTGAATTACCTTTACGGAAAATGTATAACAGGAAGACAGATCAAACGATTCATTTGATGAGATACGTTTGGCATATGAAAGTGTTAGGTGCATCTGAAGTTGTAATGAGATGGTGTTTCCATTTATATTTTACAAGTTTGGCGACGTTATGGTATAGACAGTTGGAGGACGGTTCCCTTAGCACATGAGCCGATTTGGTGAATAGATTTGTGAAGTAATTTCAGGTTCATATCTCATGACTCGAGAATGTAATGATGTTGGCAAGTATGAAGCAAAGGGCTAGAGAGACCCTTAGGAGTTTTCTAACAAGGTTTTGATGTGGCGACTGCCAAGGTCTATATGCCAAACCTTTCAATGGTCTTAATTGTGGCAGTTTCAGGGATAGCTGCCAAGACCGTTTTCAAGGTGGTATTGGAACGGGATCCCCGAGGGATCGAGGTTGAGGTTTCTACACCAGAAGGAATTGAGGCTGATAAGCATGAGGTTAATGTTCTGGAGGGCAGAGGATCGCTTGGAGCAGGATCTAGCAAGGATAAAGGGAAACAAATAGACAAAAGCTTTGAAAGATCAAAGCGGCAAAGGAGGGAATCGAGATTCTCTTCTTAGATGGATTTATATAAAACACTGGAACATATTTATTTGGATACTGGGGGGGATATTCACTATCGAAAACCAACAAAAAGAGAGCCTACGGGGCACGATAGGGCATCTGAAAAATACTGCATATTCCATGAGCTGGATAGGATAACACAAACGTCTATAGGCACTTATGGGATCGGATTGAGGAACATGTCAGAGATAATCAATTACAGTAGTATGTGAGAAATCGAATTACGGTGGTAGAACAGGAGTAGCCATCAACCGTAGCAAATGGAAATAGCCCTGGATCAAGTTTAAGGATAGTCATCTCTAGATCAGGATCGCAGGGAATCAGGTTTGATTCTCGCACCCTATTTTCCCTTTTCAATAAACCATGCAATAATATAGTCTAGACACTTACTCGTATATGAGATCCCAAATAGCTCCTTGGCATGCTTCAAGTAGGATGCTAGACTATAATGTTCGGCGAGGCAGTTACCTTTATTTTGGACTTCGATTATTTTGAATATTTGAATTCGATTATTAAAACCCACATGAACATGATGATTGATATTGATTGCTTTATATCCCCTTCGAAAGACCAGGACCAGAGTGTAAAAAGTAAGTCCCCTCGTCGAAGAGTGAGCGGATGGACTTGCGTGTCATCATGTCTCCTCGTAGGAGAGCGAGCAGATTGGGCTCGGCAAAGGCCCCGAATGGCTATAGATTTGATCATCGATCCAGAAAGACCATGGATTCGGTTACCGACCCCGAATGGTCATCGGGGACCAACGACCATGGATTTGATTACCGGCTAAAAATGGCCATTAGCGTCAAACAACCATCGGTATGAACGGCCATGGGTTTGATTGTCAGTCCCAAACGGCCATTGGCCTCGAGCGATCATCAATCTTGAACGACCACAGATTTGGTTATTGGCCCCGAATGGCCATCAAACTAGAACGACCATAAATTTTGATTATCGGCCCTGAATGGACATTGATTTGATTATTAGCCCTAAACGGTCATCCACTTAGTTAACCGTCCAGAGAGACCATGGAATTTATTATCGGCCTTGAACAACCATAAACTCAATTAACGATTTGAAGAAATTGTCCCCTTAACTTGAACAATAAACAATCCGGGGAGATCTTACATTAAATTAACTATAAAACGATCCGGAGAGACCGCACATTGAAAACTGATTATTAAATGATTAAGAGAGATAGTGCGTAAAATTATATCTAAAGTGATCTGGAGAGATCAAATCTTAGAACATATATTGATTTGATATAAGGATTTGAATGCGTTGAAATTAGAACAAAATAGATAAATCTTGGATGAACATTAGATGAATTTCATATGTAATAACTATGAATGAAATCAAAATGATAATGATGTAAATCCCGGATGAACACTGGATGGTTTTGACATGTGACGTGATGGCTCTTAATGAAATCGAAATTGTGATAATGTATAGACAGCACCTAGGCAGAGTCTAGAGTCTTAGGCTATGACAGGTCTGGAACTACCCATAACTAACAAGATTGAATCCGAAGAAACTGGATGACTCACCAAGTTTGAGGTAGCCAAAGAGCTAAACTATCAAAGATTGACATCACCTTTGTTCTTGGACAAAGCATAACTTCCATTCACAAGGCATGCTTTGGAGGGCAAGTGTTATACCGCCTTTTGACCAGGTGGTATATGGACGAACCCGATGTGTCATACTTCGAATTTATCATGGAAAGACTCCAAAGAGATGACCATAAAGCCCAAGACCAATGTACATCCAAGATCACAACACAAATACCAAACCACCACACAGACTCAAAGACCTGAAGCCCTATAGTGTGGAGTCGATATCGACCCATAGAACCTCCTCCTAGGGGGCCATCTTCTGCCTATGAACCCTTCCTGGTGTCAAGACCCCATTTCCAATGTTGCTTTATTGATTCAATGCAATTCTCTATCGATCCCCATAAACTCCCGATTCAGTAAATTCACTCTTTTAAAATTCCATCATTTGGCACTGAAATAAGCTATCATTGATGCAAAAAACTATGGAATCATGAAGCTAACTGCAAGAGAAGCCAAAGCGAAGAGATCAAGATGACCAGATTGGCCATCTTAGGGATCGGTGGCGACCCCTACCCTTGGTGTTGTACCGACCCATATTTATTTGATGAGGTGGGAACCTTGTTTTATGAAGAACTAGTCTATAGCAAGGAGAATGACCTAGAGATCTTTAGCATGAGATTTTATGCTTCCTAGCTTTAATAATGGGTTAGAGCTCATATTTTGAGGATCTTTTAGCTCTAGCTCTACCCTACTCTATATTCTTGTAATTTTTGAAAATCTAATTTTCGAAGTTATACCGACCCCTAAGAATTTCTGCCTCTAAATCAGAATATAAGCAATAAAATCATTAAGTGGACATAGGCCAGAGTATGGCAAACCACTATGAATCTCTGTGTGTTTGCTACTAACTTGATTTAATTTATTTCTTACTTTTTATTCTTTTTTACTTTCTATTAGGTGTTTACGGTATTTTTGGTTCAAATACTATATTCCATTTGCATAGGTCTTTTCTTGAAGACATATTTGCGGCCAGTGGATCATATCCATTTGGTTGCAACTATAAAATCATATTTTGATTATGTACTTAGAACCCATTCTAGATTTGAGCGTCACGTCATACATAGAGTAAATACTCTTAATGGCCTGTTAACAACTAAAAAAAAGTCTTTTCTTCGCATTGATAAGGAACTCATAGTTTCTCTTTAATGTGTGAGAATTTTTATTAGAAAGTCTAATGTGTTGTGTTTATAAATTCTTGGTTAGTTTCATATCATCCTTTGTAATTTTTTTATCTCTAGATCGTATCCAAATCCATTTTACTACCAATAATTTCTAAAATAAATTGCTTCATCATGAAGTTGGTATTTCTTGCAATTACAACAACAATTATATCTCAGTGCAACAAAATAGGTATTTATAATCATTTTATGAACTTCCTTTATATATCTATAAAACTGATTTATTTTTTAGTTATGAAATTTATGTTCATACCATAAATTAGTCAACCAATATTGGTCGGTCTTAAACTCTTTTGCGGTGATCTACACAAGATCCCTCATAAGCAAATATTACGTGTAGCCTATCGAATGACACAACCTGTCAACTCCTTGACTTAGGATATGTAGAGGTTTCTTATTAACTTTTATCTTATATGATCTCGTAAACTACTTCCCTTTTAAATTTTTTTGTTCACCATTTTCAACTGCAGCTTGTGAAAATTCATTTTATTAATTATTATCATGCACTTAGAACTAAATGATGAAGAGAAGTAAAGTTTAATATTTGACATATCGATAAAGAACAAGCTTAAGTAATAACTAGTATCAAATCAATATTGCTTATTTGACAAATTAAGTAAAGAAGAAAACGACAGAACTATAAATATGGAAAATTTGGGAAAGTAATATAGACGATTGAAAAAACGATGAATATAGCATAAAAATGAAGAAAATGATAAAGATGTACAATATACGAATTGCTTGATTTTTCGAAGCCTAAATTATGATTTATATTAACTAGAATATCTCAGTAACCGAATTATAAACTATAAGCTATATGCAATTAGTATTTGGTAATAATTTTAAATTATTAATCCAAATATTTGAATGCTTTACATTAGCATAACATCATAATATAGTACAATATCGTTTATAATGTGTTCTACACATGTCTAATATTTCACCAATATTATCTGCTATTATCACGATATTTTAAAATATCTCATATTGATACTTGACTGATACGTACCCAATACCGATATTAACTACTTAGCATGGATGACTCTGATCAAGGATTAATTACTCAAAGGATTCTCCCAAGAGAAAGGAATGAACATAAGAAACTCCTTTGAAAACCCCATGGTTCATGATGCAAGAAGGAGTGTTTTATAGGAGATAATTTTCTACCCTTTAGCTTGGGTATGTAACCAAGGATAAAGCTAGGAAAATCCTCATGGAAGTCCATGAGGGTAGATATGGTGACCACACTAAGGGCGATCATTAGCATTAAGGTACTTCGTTAAAGATATTTCTAAGCAACAATAAATAGAGATGCAGTTGATTACACCAAAAAATGGGACCGTTGCTAGAGATTTGTGAAGCTTCTGAAAGCCCCGTCAATTGAGCTTATGCAAATGGTTATCCCATAGCCATTTGGGTTCGGGAAATTGATATAATCGGTGTGCTATCGATAGCGAAAGGAGGAGTTAAGTACACTATAGTTTTAGTGGATTACTTCACGAAGTGGGCCGAAGCAGAACCGCTTACCACAATCACAACAAAAAAGACAAGCAACTTTGTAACAAAAAACATCATATATAAATTTAGAATACCTCATAAGATTATAAAGAATAATGGAACTGTTATCCCACCTTTTGGTCAAAGCTGGAATATCAACAAATAGGTTGGAATGGATGGATATCGGGATTGGAGATCAATTGGAAACAAGGTCATGATCGATGTCATCAAAATTTGGTTGAGCTCCAATCAAGGCAGGATCGATTAGGAATGATGATCAAGGCTAGGAGAGGTAATGTTTCAAATTTCAGGTCAATCGGAGTTCGTATGCTCGAGATATGGATGGGTTGAAATATGTGAAAAATGGTTCATACCGATACTATTCGTATCGATCCACATGGAAACGAACAAGACTTTCATATCGATCAGGGAGAAGGATTAAATGGGTTTCGACTCGATGGATGTGGGCTAGGATTGAATAGATTGACATCCGATATTTTGGTCGACTCGAAATAGTTGAATTCGATGTAATTTCGTATCGATCAAGCCTTATGATCGATGCGAATTAAGGGTACGGAGAAGGTTGCCAGGACTAATATGAGCACGTTGTTCGTATCGATCAGGATGGAGCGAAATGGCCTACTTCGAATCGATGCAGTTCGTATCGGTCAACACATGAAGTTGAATAAAGAAAACGCAGCACTTGTAGTCGATATGAAGAAGGCGCTTAGGAGCGATGTGAAAAGACAGCCAAGACCGATACGATTGCATTGTTCGTATCGATCGAAGAGAGGGGTGCATTGTACTTCGACTCGGTACAGGCTCGTGTTGGTCAAGCAGTGATCGATGCAGGTAGGATCAACATGAAAGGAAGAACCGATAAGAACTAATAGATGTGAGGTAATGGATGATCTTGGACACGAACGAGCAAGCGTTATTTTAGGGAGGAAGCATTCAACTCAGCATGGGAAATGGATCAAGCCCTGAAGATAAGGCCACGTCATCAACAAGCACGTGCACGGTATCGATACGATCCAGCATCGATACGAAGTTAACCAATACGAACAGAATACCACACGAACACTACATTTCGTATCGATCATATCTGGAGATCTACAAGTTCAAATGCTATGAAATTTTCATAGGAGCTTACGTGCAAGTTAAGGAATGTTCACGCCAAATTTCGACTCCACTGGACAAAATCTTGATCGATACGAATTACGTTCATGTCGATCATGGATCGAGCCAAAACTTCATGGGATCGACCGAGTGGGCCCACCCACGTGAAAGAAGAAGTCCTTCGAGATTTGAGCGAGATATTAGCCTCCTACGGCTATAAATAAAGCCCCAATGCCTACAGAAAAGGGACCTTTTTGGCTATCCGACGCCCAGACTCTGCCAAAAACATCTTTGCACTATAAGGCTGCTGTTGTACTCGAATTTTATCATTGTTATCTGCCGTAATCAACTGCAACTAGCAAGGAAATCAATAAAAGATAAACTTTTGAAGTGGACGTAGGCCGGAGGTAGCCAAACCACTATAATCCCTATGTCTCTGTCTATTATTTCGATTTTAAGTTTATTATTCTTCATCTTTCATTCTCTACATTACCTAGATCTGTGATTTGTGATTAAACACTATTGATCTGTATTCATACACTGGTGCTTTCATGATATTTGGGGTTTGTGACTAATTTTGACGCAAACACGAACCTAGTTCGAAAGTACTACGTTCAAGGATTTCTACAACCGGTACAAGGTTGTGAAGAGTTTATCAGTAGCAACACACCCTTGGACGAACGGATAAGTAGAGGTGGTGAACAAAATCATCAAGTCTACCTTAATGGAATGGTTGACAAAAGCTAAGGAAAACAAGGTCAATGGGCTTCAACTATCATCGTGGGCTTATAGGATAATTCATAAGTTTTGGACTGGACATATGCTGTTTGATTTGGCCTACAATTCCGAGGCCATGATACCGATAGGGTTGGGAGTCCCTTCTCATCATACAAGGCATTATGATCTAAAGGTAAATGAGAAACTCTACCTTGATTCCCTTAATTTGGTCGATGAGAAGAGAGAGGAATCAGAATTAAGGGTAGCTGCTTACTAGAAAAGAGCAGCACGACATTTTGATGCCAAGTTCCAGAGCCTTACCTTTGGGGTGGGGGATCTTGCTCTGAAATGAGTTCCTCTAAGTACGAGTGCACTTGATCCGAATTGGGAAGGTCCTTATGCAATCGAACAAAAGATCGGAGCTAGAATGTTTAAGATAGCCACTATTGATGGAATCCTGATTCCATATGCATGAAATGGTGATCTGTTACGATGCTATTTCATTTTCGTTTATTTTTTTTTTCAAATAAGCCACTAAGGGATTCATAGGGTAATGTAATAGGGGCTGGACTTTCCATGTTTTTCATTTATAAATTAAGTCAGCTTCTTGAACCAATAGAACCGTGTTCTTGTAAGCAATGCCTTGTGCTGCATCTAGTAGTAAGTTTAGGCGCTTAGAAGCTGTACCAATTCCTTTGGTCCAGGATTAGGACTGGAGAGTATAATCACATGGGTTGATCAGTTAATTCGGCCCTATCCTTTAGGTATTGAATGTTGCCCAAAGATATGCAATGTCAAGAAGAAATGCCTAGAATAAGGCAACTAATATGTCACTTTCAAAGATAGAAACTGATGCACAGTTGAAATTCTAGTGACCACACTTATGGCCTGATAAGATACGCTAGGTTAAGGATAAGCAAGGGAGGTCACAGACACTCTCAGTCAATGTTAGGCAATATGTATATCTGAGAGCAGTTGCCCCAAGACAGGAATCTGAGCTATCGGTTCTCAAAGACAGGAACTAATAGATGGACAGGACTTCCACGATTGCGTTTGTGGCCTAGCAGGCCATGCTCAGCGAAGGATAAGCGAGGATAGTAGTTGAAGGTCGAAAATTGGTACTATCAAACTCTTTCGGTCTAGGATCAAGACTATGAGAGCATTATCAGACTAGAGCAGTCAGATAATTTTCCCTGCATGGTTAATCTCCGACCAATGCTTGGAAACAGGCAAGTTCAGAGAATGATATCCGGTGTCTAGCATTTGGACAAATTTTGGATATAGGACTTGGTATGTCATAGAGTCACAGTAAAGGCATTGTTTCACTTGCGGCTTAACGGGATTCGCTTCACAAAGGTTAAATAGTGAAAATCTATGGATAACATCGATCACACACCGTTATTGGGGAGATTGAAGACGTTGGGAAATAGATGTTCAAACCACTATTCCCTGAGATAAGGAATGGTACGAAACTCGAATTACTTGTAACTGGTAATTGTTGAAGAAAACTCGACCCGGAATGAATAGGAATGGCCATAGAGTTAGCTTAATAATAGTTCTATCTAGCCAAGCAGAAATTCTTTTGCAGTGGTAAAATAGAATTAAATGATCTAGTGTGACTAAAGCAATTGTAGGTATTTTATTTACATGTATAGAGTTTTAGTAAATAAAAGCTTTGCATAGAAACAGACATATATAACATGAATAAATTGCAATACGAGTAGTTATATGTAGCCAGTAGTATATAGGAAGGAATAGAGTATAAAGTGAAAAAATTTAAACTAAACAAAGATTAAATTAAGGAAAATAGTCTTTTATTTCAATCAAACTTTATACACAATGAATGTGGCGGACGGTCCTGTACAAACACGACCTATGTACAATAAACTGGAAAAGTGGAAAAAAATACAACCCAAAAGGAGACAAATAGAAACTATCTCATAGTCACTGGATGATTATCGAGAAGCCTATTTCTTGTGACCCTTCCTCTTCATCTTTTTAGCGTTGCTGCTTGAGCCATCATAGGGCCTCTTTTGGCCCTTTCTCATCTTTTAGTGTGTTGCCTCCAAAAGGGGTTGTGTCACCTTCGATGGTAATGGTAGCAGGGTATTATAGATGGTCAATAGAGGGGTTAGAAGGTTTATTGATGCTGCTGGTGTTACTACCCTTAAGAGGCCTGATAGTGATAAGAGGAAGTCGAGAAGAAGGTTTTAGCTCCTCTGTACCACAGGTTTTTGAGTCTAGGCTTGATTTTAATATTGACTTTGGAAGCATCAATCTTTAAGTTATCATTTATGGTAATGGGCCCAGTTCAGGCCTAAGGCTCTGGTAATGGCAATATCTTCCCCTTGGTACTAGGAGGTGTCATCCAATCCCTCCAAAGTTGTGATCCTTCGAATAAAGCTAGAGGGATGGCTCAGAACGAATAGCCTTATGGTCATAGAGGTTGACTTGGTAGTAATTGTAGTAGTTCCCAAGCCTTAAGTAATTGGTGGTGGAGAAGGTGGAAAAGAATATTGCTACAAGGTCTCAAATAGATTAGTAAATGTTATCCAGCATTTTGTCCCAGCTGTATTAACCTGATTGGACAAGTTAGATTCAACTGTCATCAAGGCCGGTAAGTCTAGAGCGATGATTATGGGGTCCTGAAGTCACGCACAGATGATAATATGAAGCCGTGATCGAACAAAATTGAGAGATGTACAATGCAGAATGTTCAAAGCAAGGAGCATAGTTCAACATAGAGGAGGGATAGGCAATAACCATTCTCCAACGTAGCGATCGGCATGTTACAAGAAGTAAGTGCACTTCAGTAGAAAGCAACCAATATCTCAAGATCCATAAGCCCAATGAATACAAAATTTTATGATCAATATATGGAAACCCTAGGGAGCTTTCCGTAGGGATCGCACCTCAAGAAGGTGAAATAAGACGGATCAGTCCTTTTCCCCTTAATAGGGATTGTTTGAAATCAGGAGGCAATTCACATTGAAGCAAAGGTCTAGCAATAACTCAAGTTCTACTAATCCAATTGGCATGAAACTTGGAGGATAAGCACATTTCAACATGCGAAAGCTACCATAGGGATCGCACCCCTGAATTCCTCCAAAAGAGGGATAGGTAATGTCTCCTATTCTTTGGAATTTAGGCCATGTGATCCCTCTTATGGGTCTATATGGTCCTTGGAGGTCCTTTTGTCGAATTTTCAGGAAGATATTTTACCATATTTGTTTATAAATATAGGCTTAGTTGTTCATTTTCCGGGGTTTTACGCTGCTAATAACTTTGTACTCTATTGCAAACACGGATTTTCGTCCGATCCCTATTATATTCAGTTTACAAAGTGATTGATAAAACAACCTATTCAAAGTGGACATAGGAAAACAATGTTGAACCAATATAAATTGTTGTTTTCTTGTTATTACTTTGATTTTCTGCCATTTCATTATATTTTCCTCCGTTTACATTTTAGATTCTTCATTTATTTCTCTATAAAACACTCTACTGGGTGTTTGTGCCAATTTTTGATGCAAACAGTAACAATCTTAAATGAGAACCGGAAGACTTTGAATACAGGGAATACGAGGGATATACCTTTACCAGATGCAGTCTCCTTAGTGGGAGATGCAACAATCTCACCCCTTTTGGCATTGAAAAGTTAGGCTGAGAGAAGGAAACTAGAATATTCATTTCAACCAAAGTAGTGGCTATGGATATTGAATTCAGTTGAGTGGTTTCTGAACTAGCCCGCTTAGTTGTAGGGATATCCGCTGCAAGCCCTTAGGACTTAGAAGTTGACCATTCTGCCTGAATCGATGTACTTTGGTCGACAGAAGCTTTAGTAGCAGCTTTAACGGTAGCATCTTCCACGGTGAGAATAGCTCTTTCGTTTTTATATTTTTCTATGTCTTTTGTATCAAGGTAGTTGGCTTTCAGCTTATCTTCGGTGAGGCCTATACCAGATGCCTCTACACGGTGCAATACTTGCTTCCAAGCATCGACAAGGGTAACGACACATGTACTTTCTAACCATTTCAAGTTCTTATATTGGATGGCATATGCAAAGAAAAACTAAAGGGTGGTGTTTAGTTCTTCCCTTTCTTTGGCCTTCTTCTTCTTTATCTCATTCAGGTCATGCACATTTGAAGTGTGATCGATTTGAGCCTCCAGTTGCTTTTTTTTCACTAGAAGCAATTCAAATTCAAGCCTCTCTTTTTCGTCATAGGGCTTCTGTATTTTAGGTGCCTGGTCTTTGATAATTTTATCCTTTACTAGGGTAGTTTCTCATGGAGGGCCAAGTCCTTGTCAATAAGCTATGTCATGGGAGCTGCATTTTCTTTATGAGCAGTCCTTAACAGATCTTTTGTCGTGATCTCGGCTTGGCTATGAGATCTCTTCATCTCCTCCATCAACCTTTTGGTTTTCTCTCGGATTCTAAAGCCACATCTCTTTAATTTTCCATCTTCTCCAAATCCCTCTTGTACATATCTATGAGGTTATCATAGGTTTTCTTTTCAGATTCAAATTATTGGATATTTGTTTGGTTGATGTGGTTGACATTCGAGAGGGCATAACAAAGCTTCTTCCACTCATATCCTTGGCCGACAAGCTCCTGGATCCACCCAAACTTGTGATTTGCTTCTTCTTTAGGAATATTTTTGATGTCACAGTCAAATATGACACCAGTTAAGCGGAGGTCAGGGAAGCGGCCTGCTTGCGGCTGGATTGGGCCAAAGGAGTAATTGGACGAGTGGTGATTCCTTTGGATTGAGGGAGAGGAAGAATGGTAGTAGCAATTGAAAGTGAAGTTGAATTTTGTTATGGTAGAGGAAGATGAGGTTGAGATCGAGGTGGAGGAATCTCGGAAGATGAACTATGGTGATCTCAGGAATCTTTCTACCTTTTCCCATGATCGTAGAAGTGCCTCTCTTCGTCTCATCTATTCCTTCTATCACTTTCTTCCTCGTGATCTTTTCTACCAGCTCTTTCTTCTTCAGTCTCACATCCCCTATAAGAGCTAGAATGAGGCAGCTTAGAAGTGCGCTTCCTTTCTTTGGAATAACATGATGGAGTTTGCTGGATCGATCTCTGCCCATTGTACCTGAAATAAAAGAAAGGATCATGGCAATTTCAAAACATAATATTGTGAGCAAATGTGTGCTCATGATCCTAGAAGAGTGTAGAGTGCCAGTGACCTCCTGAGTACTCTACGGATTGTGTTCAGAAGGAAGTAAGGATGAAGTCTTGCCTCCTTCGGAAAGGAAAGGAAAGGAGGCCCACAGATGGAAAGTTGAACTCTATGGAGCACTCCTTAAGAAGATCCAATGTCAAAATCGCTCAAAGAGGCTAATATTTCATCTTAAAAACTGGTTGGAGGAGTCTCCTAGCTATTAGTACTATGCTTGATTCAGTGGTTTGTTTCGAGATCTTGATGATTTTGCACATTGGATGTGGTGAGGCAGGAAGTTTGGCGCCTTCGAGATATGTTTCTTCGTACGTCCATCTCCTTATTGGTCGATATCATCATCACTGTCGCTTCCTACATCACTATCTTCTTCTTCTTCTTTCCTTTCCTCTTCCCTACCGCCTTCTTCTTGAATCGTTTGCATTTCAATCTATCATCTCCATTTGCTTGGACTTCACTGGTAATACACTACAAGAAAAGTGGATTTTTATAGCCCAATACCTAACGTTTGTTATTATATTTTCTATGGAGGATAAATTTGTGTGTAATGCATTCTGAGCAGCCTCTTATTTTTGTGGCTGCTAATTCCTTAAATGATTTTCCCTCTTCTTATCTCAAACCACCAAAGCCCAAATTAAAAAACCCTAGTTAGGATATCAATTGCCACTAAAAGAAAACGAAAAAAAGATTGATCGCTCGCATGCGAATGGAAAGGCGACAGAACTATAGCAATAGGAGGATATGCGGCTTGTTTGACTTGTGTGCGATGAAGAGAGCGATGCTGGGAGGAGGAGACACTATGATAGGAAGCATACACGATGTGAATCCATACATCATGTCCATAAGAGGGCGGTGACTTGACAACGGCTCTAGGTTTCCAATCTAACAGTGACTCCCACTCTAATGAGATGAGAATTTACCTTCAAGCTGTCCTACAATTGATTCTTCACTGTTGAAAAGGTGCTATTTGGCATAATCTAGTTTTAATTTGGCATAGATAGTGTTACCTGGAGATTTGACCAGGAAACTAAGTACTCGGCATTAGCATACTGCTCGGCATTCAGGAGTCGTCCGGCACATATGAAACGTTCGGCAATCCAAGGACGTTCGGCATACAAGGAACGTTCGACATACAAGGAACATTCGTCATACAAGGAACGTTCATCATACGAGGAACGTTCGACACATATGAAACGTTCGGCAATCAGGGACGTTCGGCATATAATGAACGTTCGGCGTACAAGGAACGTTCGGCATGACTAGGTCGAATGACATTTAAGAGCATTCGACTTCTAGAGCGCTCGGCATTTATGCTTCACTCGGCGTTCTTGGACTACTCGGCATTCCAGCCTCGTTCGGCTTTTTCCTCGTTCGACGTCGATTCTCAGTCGGCCTGCACCCCTCGCTCAACACATCGCATCGTTCGGCTTGAAGATGATGGTTCGGCATTTGGCCGTTCGGCATGTTCGGGTCGGCACGCAGAGCTTACTCCATTTGGACCGAGGTATTCAGCTACCAGGCCCACCAGGGAAGTCCAACCCATCTTCGTCTACAAATAAAGAGGCAGGGGCATAGTAAAAGGGATCGGTTTTGTGAGAACACCGGGGAGACTCTGCCGCATTCAAGACTCATTCAAGACTTAATCTTTTTTGCTTAGCAGTTGTATTTGAGTGATTGATATACGGATTATATATGTAATCGATTATCGAGAAAAGCAATAAAGATCCACCTCGAAGTGGACGTAGGCAATTACGCCGAACCACTATAAATTTGGTGTTCGTTGTTTCTGCTTTAAACTTACGTACTATCTTTTGTTTAACTTTGCTTTCTTCATTAATCTCTCTACAAAATCTCTCTTAAGGTTGTTAGTGACCAAATTTGAAGCTAAAATTTTGGTGCTTCCACTGAGAATCGAATTCTCAGGCCTATAGGATCTACTTTGCAGCTACTGGATTGAAAAATCCCTTGAAGGAGATCCAGATCATTCACAAGACATCTGTAGATCCTACTCAGAGTTACAACCAAAAACTCTACCATGGGGAGACCACAAACTAGATCGGCCTCTCACAACGCAGATGTCCATGAAACTGCTAGTGTACAATAGATAGGACCTAGCAACCAACCAGTAATTCAAGGCGTAGGAACCTCCACCCAGAACCAAGCGGAGGTTGTTTTCCGAACAGAGTTCAACGACTTGATAAGAGAACTCAAGGAAAGTAGAAGGCAACTTGCTGAGCAAATCCAAGCCAATACTAATCTCATGACTCAACTTCCCAACACCAGCATCAGAATGCTGGAAGTAGTCCTGCTTCTTATTCTGAATCTGATAGCTCGATCTCAGCTGATGAACCCCCTAGGCGTAGATGCCGTAGGGATGAAGCTGCTCAAGCAGGTGCTACCGATCGATCCGTCAGGGATCAAGTATGTGATGAGACCGGACGCCCGGATCACCAAGACCCAAATCAAGCGGGACATCAACCCATACGGTCCCATGGAACGGAACCCAACCTCCCACCCTCCATACAAACTCCGGACTTATCAGCCATGATCAGGCAGTTAATGAGAGAGAACCAATGCCTGACCAACGAAGATTTGGGAGTGTCCAGAAGTCATACTCCCTTCACAGATGTTATCCTACAAGATGAGTACCCCAAGAAATTCAGTATGCCGACTATTCTAGCCTATGAAGGGAAGACTGACCCTAGGCAACACGTGATGAGGCACGAATGGATGATGGATTCAGCAAGGGGGAATGGCGGAACTAAGTGTAGGTGTTTCCCAATCACTTTGTCCAGAATTTCCACTATGTGGTTTACTCGGCTCCCTCTACGATCTATATCCAACTTCGACGAGTTAGCGAAGAAGTTTGTTGAACAATTCAGGATACATGCTACCCGTCCAAAGGATGTTATATCATTATCAAGCGTAATCCAAGCTCCAGAAGAATCTTTGAAAGCATACTTACAGAGGTTTCATGTTGCCGCCACTGAAGTTAGCAATCCTAACGACCACGCGATTTGGATGGCGGTAATGCGAGGTGTAGATCCAGACTCGGAGTTTAGAGATTGGTTGGCGGGAAAGCCCCCAGCGACATTGGAACGATTCTATTCCAAAGCTCATCAGTTCATACGAAGGGAGGAGGCTCGATGGACGATACGAGATAAGCCACCAGGGCATGTTCAGGAGACTGTGAAAAGTAACATCGCCGTGAAGCAGTCCCACGATAGTTCGGAAAAGGTTCAAGTCAATGTCCAGAACAAGCCTGGGCAGTCCAAAAGATCCGGAGGTGGAAATCCCAAAAAGAAAAGAGAAGCAGAGAAATGGAAGTCAAGGATTCCGACCTACAATGAATACACCCTGCTGAATACTTCTCTTGAAAACATTTATTTATCTACCTGTAACACCTTTGAATACAGAAAGCCACGCCCAAAGGAGTCCACTAAAGAACAGAAAAGGGCAGGGATGTACTGTCGCTTCCATGAGACCCATGGGCACAATACTGAGGAGTGTAGAAACCTCCATGACGCCATAGAAAAGTTAATCAAACAAAAAAAGTTGCAGGAATTTGTCAAAACCCGCAAGATGGAAGGCAAGGAACGTCAGACCCCGAATGCGGGCTGGCACCATGCCAACCAGAACAACCTACTCGGACTGTGGGCAGATTGATTATAAACACTATTGTCAGAGGACCTCATCCTGTAGACAAGAATTGGCAGGAGATGAAACGATATGCTACCTCCTTAAGGCATGTAGATTACGAATGTTGTTCGAATGTGGAAGATGGAACTCCCGCAAAGCAACAACGCATGATGACTGACGATAT
Source organism: Allium cepa (assembly GCA_030765085.1). Lineage (NCBI taxonomy): Eukaryota > Viridiplantae > Streptophyta > Magnoliopsida > Asparagales > Amaryllidaceae > Allium > Allium cepa. The sequence goes on along the minus strand of CM060941.1, from coordinate 782,016,873 downwards.
AGTGTTTAGGAGTCAAGACGTGGACAATGTGGAGGCTCCTAGTATTGACCCGATGGTTATATCTGCAACAATCGGGCCAGCTTATGTCAAAAGAATTTTGATTGATTGTGGAAGCTCCATCAACATCATCTTCAAGAAGGCTTATGATCAAATGAAGATGGAAACGAAAGATTTGAAACCATGCAAAGACCATATCCACGGCTTTAACGGTGCTGCAACCGATGCGATGGGGTATATAGAGTTACCAGTTGAACCGGGAGAAGGTGAACGTAGGAGAGTGCAAGTCCTACCATTCATAGTAATGGATGTTGACTCTCCATACAATGTCTTTTTGGGTCGTCCAGCCTTGACACAGTTTAGGGCTGCTTTGGCCCTATGGTGTCTGACATTAAAATTTCCGACAGACAAAAAAGTCGGTGTTGTACATGGAGATCAGGCGACCAGTCGTGCATGTTGAAGCTCAGCGAAGAGAGAAGGGAAAGGTTGCCGACAGCTCCGTCCGCATCCTAAAGACTGATGATTGACAAGTAGTGCCCGAGCCCTGGCTCGGGCAGCATTCTCGTATCCTTAGATACATAGATCCGAGAGATGATGATGGGGAACCCAAGGAAACGAATACATCACCGGCTTAGCTGACGATCGACATCCCAGTCAACCGGGATGACCCATCGCGAGTTCTTAAGATTGGATCGCAACTCGACCCTTCAGTGGCCGAGAATCTTACTGATTTTCTCCGGGCAAATCTGGATGTTTTCGCTTGGACACACTCTGATATGTGCAGGATTTCTTCAACAATTGCGAGTCATATGTTGAACATAGACCCAAAATATGTTCCCGTAAAACAGAAAAGGAGAGGTATGGACCCAGAGAGGTCTGCGGCTCTCAAAGAGGAGGTGGACAAACTCGAAGCCAATGGGTTCGTCAGAGACGCCCTCTATCCTGAATGGGTATCTAACCCAGTGCTAGTGAAGAAAGCAAAAGGAAAGTGGAGAACTTGTGTTGATTACTCTGATCTAAATAAAGCATGCCCGAAGGATAGTTTCCCTTTACCTAGAATCGACCAGCTCGTCGACTCTACCGCCGGACAAGAATTATTGTCATTTATGGATGCGTATTCAGGATACAATCAGATCCCGATGCATATTTCAGACCAAGAGCACACCAGCTTTGTCACAAATATGAGGCTATATTGCTATGTAGTAATGCCGTTTGGATTGAAAAACGCGGGAGCATCTTATCAGCGTCTGGTGAATCGAATGTTTAAAGACCAGATCAGTAAGACGATGGAAGTCTATGTGGATGACATGCTCGTGAAGTCACGACAGTCAAACGACCACATTCGAGACTTAGCAGAAATGTTTGATATACTCAGACATTATGGTATGAAGATCAACCCTTTGAAGTGCTCTTTTGGTGTGGCGCTGGGAAAGTTCTTGGGATACATTGTGAATGCACGTGGAATTGAAGCTTACCCGAAAAATATTCAAGCTATTCGAGACATACAAGTGCCCAAAACTATAAAACAAGTAAAAAGCTTGAACGGAAAGGTGGCAGCGCTGAGCCGATTCATATCCAGAGCCACGGATAAATACATTCCCTTCTTCGACTTGATTAAGAAGGGAAAAAGGAATTTCGAGTGGACATCCGATTATGAGGAAGCATTTCGAGCTCTGGTAAGGCATTTGGAGAGCCCCTCGGTGCTATCGAAACCAATCGACCATGAAATGTTGTATGTATACTTGGCAGTATCCCAGCACGCTATCAGTACAGCTCTGGTTCGCGAGGAGGACCGAGTTCAAAAGCCAATATATTATGTCAGTAAACGCTTGACGGGGGCAGAAAGAAATTATCCCAAGATCGAGAAATTAGCTTATTGTTTAGTGATTGCATCACGCAAGCTTCGACCATACTTCCAGGCACACTCAATCAGTGTTTACACTGATCAACCCTTGCGACAGGTACTCCAACGACCAGAAACTTCCGGAAGGATGCTAAAGTGGAATATCGAATTAAGTCAATTCGATATTACTTACCTACCGCGAAAGGCCATACAAGGATAAGCGCTAGCAGATTTCATCACTGAATTCACCAAGACAGACGAATCAAATGGCCGCGATGTCATACCTCCCGTCCGATGGAAGTGTACACCGATGGAGCATCTAACGACCGTTGTTCGGGGGTTGGCATAGTTCTGGTAACTCCTGAAAACCGATCAGTTTGTTACGCTTTGAAGCTCGAATTCACAGCAACAAATAACGAAGCCGAGTATGAAGCATTGATTGCCGACTTAAGACTCATCAAAGAACTAGGAACAAGATCGGTTGAAATCTTTTGCGACTCGCAACTGGTAGTGTATCAAGTGCGTGGAGACTACCATGCAAGGGGGCAGAGAGTTGCCCCATATTTGGCCCAAGTTGCAGGAGCTGCAAGTGAATCTTGAATATTATGATATTTCACATGTTCTGCACGAACGAAACAGGGCAGCTGATTCATTGGCAAAATTCGCAAGCACAGGTGATGCGCAACAGATGGGATTGTTTCCTGTCGAAACCTTACACATTCCGAGTATAAATATGATGGAGGTAGATTTCATGTTAGAAATGGAAATCGAAAGGGAGTCATGGATGACCCCATTCAAGCAGTACTTGTTACACGAGGCCGTGCCCGAAAGAAGGAGCGAAAGACGACAAGTCATTCGTAAGGCTTCTCGTTATGTAATGCAGGATGGAATAATGTTTCGGAGGGGATTCTCGACCCCATTACTCCGATGCATTGCCCACGATCAGATAAAATGAGTCCTGAAGGAAGTCCATGAAGGTGAACGTGGCGACCATACCGGAGGGCAGACGTTAGTAAAGAATATCCTCCGCTATGGATACTATTGGCCAATTGTAAATCGAGATGCCACAGACTACGTGAGAAGATGTGACAAATTTCAGAAGCATGCGAAAATCCCAAGAGCTCCGCCGATGGAACTCACACAAATGGTTAGTCCTTGGACATTTGCAATATGGGGAATCGACATAGTGGGTTCCTTGCCTCTATCCAAAGGTGGTGCAAAATACGCGATTGTTGCGGTCGATTACTTTACCAAGTGGGGAGAAGCAGAACCTTTGGCTACTATCACCACCAAAAAGGTCATTAATTTCATTATACGAAATAAATATTATATGCCGTTTTGGCCTTCCACGAACCATTGTCGCAGACAACGGAACTCAATTTGAAAGCAAAGAGTTCAAAGAGTTTTGCCAAAAATATGGTATTGGAGAAAAAGTTTGCGGCAGTTGCTCATCCGAAAGCTAATGGACAAGTGGAGGCGTAAAAAAGATAATCAAATCCATATTGAAAAAACGATTGGAAAAGGCTAGAGGCAAGTTGGTGGATGAGCTTCCAACAGCACTTTGGGCTTACAGAACAACCCATAAGTCCACGACTGGCCACACTCCTTTCGCATTAGCATATGGCATGGAAGCTGTCATACCCGTGGAACTTGAAGTCCCATCACATCGGGTAACTTATTATGACCCAGAGTCTAACCAAGGTCTCTTGTTGGAATCTTTGGACTTCATTGATGAAACACGCGAAGAAGCTAATTTAAGAGTGGCCGCGTACATGCATCGTGTTGCTCGATATTATAATGAAAAAGTCCGACCGAGAATCTTTGGAGTGGGTGATCCCGTTTTGAAACGAGTTTTCCCAGTTCCGTCACACATGAGCCCCGCATGGGAAGGTCCATACGCCATTGAACGGAAGCTTGGAGAAGGAACTTTCAAGCTAGCAACCGTTGATGGTGCAACACTTCCCCGAGCATGGAATAGTGAACATTTGCGGCACTATTACACTTAGTTAATTTCTATCATATTATAGTTGCATTTATTTCCAGCAAGTTTTTTATTCTTAGTTTACGGCATGTGAAAAGACAATTTAGCTTATTTACATTAATAAAGGCTTGAAGCCATTTCCTTTTCCCATGAATTGTCGATGTTTCTGTGTATGATAATACTGTAACAAACGACTAAGAGGTATATTACTTTATCTGACGTACGAACGCGTATAAACGACTCGAAACCTCCAAGTCCCCGGAGTGCAGACTTGAGTACTCCAAGTCCCCAGAGCACGGGCTCGAGTATAAACGACTTGAAATCTCCAAGTCCTTGGAGTGCGGACTGGAGTACTCTAAGTCCCCAGAGCACGGACTCGAGTATAAACAACTCGAAATCTCCAAGTCCCCGGAGCGCGGACTGGAGTACTCTAAGTCCCCAGAGCGCGGACTCAAGTATAAACGACTCGAAACCTCCAAGTCCCTGGAGTGCGGACTGCAGTACTCTAAGTCCCCAGAGCATGGACTCGAGTATAAACGACTCGAAATTTCCAAGTCCCCAGAGTGCGGACTGGAGTACTCTAAGTCCCCAGAGCACGGACTCGAGTATAAACGACTCGAAATCTCCAAGTCCCCGGAGTGCGGACTGGAGTACTCTAAGTACTCAGAGCGTGGACTCGAGTATAAACAACTCGAAATATCCAAGTCCCCGGAGTGCGGACTGGAATACTCTAAGTCCCCAGAGCACGGACTCGAGTATAAAAGACTCGAAATCTCCAAGTCCCCAGAGTGCGGACTAGAGTACTTTAAGTCCTCAGATTGCAGACTCGGGTATAAACGACTCAAAATCTCCAAGTCCCCGGAGTGCGGACTGGAGTACTCTAAGTCCCCAGAGCGCGGACTCGATTATAAACGACTCGAAATCTCCAAGTCTCCAGAGTGCAGACTGGAGTACTCTAAGTCCCCAGAGGATGGACTCGAGTGTAAACGACTCGAAACCTCCAAGTCCCCGGAGTGCGGACTGGAGTACTCTAAGTCCCCAGAGCGCGGACTCAAGTATAAACGACTCAAAATCTCCAAGTCCCTTGAGTGCAGACTGGAGTACTCTAAGTCCCCAGAGCGCGGGCTTGAGTATAAACGATTTAAATGTCCAAGTCCCCTGAAGGCGGACTGGATATAAATGACTTGAAGTCATCGAGCCCATGGCACACGGACTAGAAAATATTCTAAGTACCCGGAGCGTGGAATAAAGAATGTGCAATGCCAAAAGATTATCAACTTATTCGTAGTTGAATCGAGAAGCTTATGTAACTCGTAATAATTTGGGTTCCGACCATGATTATATAGAAAACCGGACAACAGAAATCTTCCAAAAGGCAAAAAAGAACTAAGTTTTATTCATCAAAAATAAGTTTCTACTACAACTCCTCCGAAGCTCAGAGTCAAAAGTTTATTTACATAAACTACGAAAACAAAAATAATTACATAATCTAAATTAGCTCTTGTTGAACGAGAGCGAAATCTACTTCTATGACTTCTTTGACTTTTTGCCCGATGACTCCTCCCCGATACGTTTACCCTTGACGGTTTTCTTTGATGGGGGAGTGACAACCGAAGAAGTATGAGGAACATCCATGGGTTTGGACCCACCTGCGAGAATGACCTTCAACGGCTTGTTCAAAGGGTCGTCCGGGTCCACAGCTTGAGGTTCGACCTTGATCTTGATCATCTTTTCCTTTCTTTATCCGGCTACTCCTTCATGCTCAGTTCGGACGTGTGCTCGATGATGCCTGTAATTTCAACTTCATAACTCCCATCGATGGGGGAGGAAGTCTCAGATTTGTCCTAGTCAAGCGCTCCTATCACCTGAGCATGGGGGCCGGGAGCCTCTCCTGCATGAGTGGCTTCACTCGTTTTTTCCCTAACCTCCTTGGCGATATCGCTCCTCGGAGTGGGCTCAAGATTAGAATGGCCTGCATAAAACCACGAAAAGCAAGTATTAGAATACGATAGCTTCAGGTGAAAAACGAAAGCTCTTGGAATGTTAAAGCAAAAGAGTTGCCTACCAGGTTCCGGATGGCTCTCAACTGTCAGGGGGGTCTCGCCGTCTGGAATAGGTGACAAAACATGAACTCCAAGGCCGAGGTCCTCCGGATCATAGCCAATGTGCTATTTAAAAGGATCAAGTATCGGCCGAATGGTCGGCTGGGTAGGCACACGAGTTGGAGACTCAATCCCGGATGGACCGGCGATAACTTCTTTCCCTTTTGTTGAAGGGGAGCCTTTGCAATAAATAGCTTTAGCCGCTGATAGGTCCGACGGCTCATTCCCCATGAGGAATTCTTTTATCAAGGCCCCCTCATCAACCTCCTCGATACCTTGTTCGGCCTTTTTGATTTCAATTAAAGTCTCCCACGCCTCGGCCAAAGATTCGAGATAAACCTCGCCTAGAAAAGTTAAGTCCCGTTGCATGAGAACGCGGGCATTGAATTCAGCAATAAGCGAGTCGAACATGGTTTTAATCTCTTTTCTACCCTCTTCCTTGGCCTCCTCGAGACAGGAGTCGATCTCCACCGAGGATATCTTTTTGCCCTCTTCGCGGGCTGCGTTCTTCAATGCCTCAACTTTAGAAAGCTCGCCCTTAAGTTTCGCCTTAAGGAGTCGCGTTGCAACAATATCGTTGCGACTCTTCTTGGGCAGCAACCTTCTCCTCTTGTTCTTTACGGAGTCGCTCCTCAAGTTCTTTAACCCGGAGACAAAATGCGTCCCTCTCTTTTTGCATCGAATCTTTTTCCAAAGCCAAAGCCCCACAGGGTTGTACCGCCTTGTCGAGTTCTTTTTTATGAGTCGATTCCAGACGAGTCACGGCTTCGGCGGTATCCTTGGCGCTCAGATGGGTGGCCTCAAGTTCAGATTTATAAGACGCAACCTCTTCGTCCTGAGCCTTAATGATATCTTTGTCATGGATAGCCTCAAGCTTCAGGCGATCAATCTCATATTGGCGCTCCATGGAGACTTCTGAAAGTTTTTTTAGCCAAATGAACAAATGCGTCATGTTGAACATAGACGTCGTTGGTGCATGCGATGGCGCTTATTTAACATCTCTAGGTATATGGTGGATCACAGGGAGGAACTTTAGACCATCAAAGCAAATCTTTGGAAATTTAGCTTTAAGCTCGGCCAGTCTCTCCGATATTGGATCTGTTGCGGGAACAGGAGGAGACGGCTTTGAAAATTCAGATCTCCTATGAGGATCTCGAGATTGTCGTGTGGAAGAGAAGTCAGAATGTTGGTCTCCGGGGACATCGGATTGCGATCCCTTATAGCCGTGCTTATCTTTGCTTTGTTCCGAGTAAGAGTAGGGATATTGGTAGTACTTGGGCTGGTAGTATGTTTTCTTCCGAGATGATGAGTCCCGGGAATGATAATCCCTATCGCCATCATCGTCTCTGTCTCGACGTCTCCCGGAACCTGAGTCACGTCCAGAATGATGGAAGAAAGATGACCCGTGGAGGCGAACAATTCCATGTGCATGCCCCATGTCACCTGCATAGAAGTTAAATAACAACGAATCAGCAAAGAGAAATGTGACGATGGAAAATTAAGTGCAAGATGAAGTGCATGTGTATGTGTGTGTGTCCTAGTGTTTCCTCCCGACGGACCAGTTGCTTTACTAATGGGAGTTTTTTCTCCCTGAGTGTGGGCTTGAATGCCTGCATCGCCTCTGATGGGCGAGTGAAGTTTAAGTGCTTCCGGATCATCGAAATCGTAATTAAGTAGATCGTCGGGTACTGAGAGGTTCGAGAGGCCCTTTAAAGAACTTTCTAAACATTGTGAGGAGGCCTCTTTCTCCGTCGGAATAAGAGTAATTTTTGAGATTGCACCAACTTTTTCCCTCTTTATCTTGTACATCAGTTTCTTTTTCTTCTTCGAAGGGGAGGATGACGTTTCGATGTCATGAACTTCAACTGGTGGGTCCTGAGTAGGCCCAACGTTCTCATCTTGTGCTTCGGGCGTTTCATGTTCTTTGATTTCTCCTTCCTCTAGTGCACCAGGAGTGCCGTGTGCTGAAGACTCGGCTTGTTTTTTCCCTTTACCGGAGGCGGGCCTGGGTATGGAAATGCCCTCAAGAAGGCTTATCCGACGACCTTCTGCTAACAGTCCAAACCTCGATAATGACTCATTTGAAATAAGAGTTCGGATGTCCCATTTATCGGCAGGAAGAGCTCTAATGGCTTCGACGGCTTCAGAATACGCGCGACCATCAGGACGTGGATTGATACCTGAATAGATGGAAAAATGAATTAGAAGAGGCATGGCTTTGACCAAGTATGAATATCAATCCATAGAAAAGACTTACTTTCTTCCATCCATCTCCTTGCGAAACCAGGAGGGCAACACACACAGAACCATTCCTGTTTATACAGGACGAACTTGCTGCATGCTCCAGTTAAGATTTGGCATTTGTGGTGCGGCTCAAGAAACAGGAAAGAGGGGCTATCTCTCCGCTTCTTGATCATATATGTATATATATATATATGTATGTATGTATGTATGTATATGTATATGTATATCTGATGTCACCCGGGGTTGGAGGCCTGGAGAGAACGGTCATGAAAAGGATGTAGGTACCGTAGATGAAGGCGTGACCGTTCAGGTGCAATTGCGACGGGGTAATGTCGATGTATTACAGCATGTCCCGAAGAAATAAGTTAAACGGTGGCACACTGCCGACCCAACACATAAACTTATTACGGCAGTATATCCAACTGAGGGCAGGTGTGGACGATCGTGCCCCGGTGGAACTAATACATCATCAAAGGGGATTCCATGGACGGAGAATATCCGACGGAGTGCATTTTCATTGATCTTCGAAGCCTGTGAATCGACCGGGTTGTCCAAGAGAATTGATGCCTCTAAGGCGTCGGGAGCTAAGTTATGTGCATGGGAAGTCGACGGGCTAGAAGTATCCACGACCCCTTGTTTAGAAGACGGCCCAGGTCTATCTGAGATTGCGGCGGAGCTAGATTTCTTAGACTTCTTTGATAGAAATTGAATCCAAAAGAGTACCTAATTGAACTATGCTTGAAAAATGATCAACGTTAGACTTAACAATGTAAATATTGCCCCCATGTCGTGTGTGAACTAGTGCGATCATTCGTGTGTAAGTGCTGAGAAATTATAAGTCACAGAATTGATGATATAAAGTTGAGCTTTGAACTGTCACCTTCGAAGACCGTCATCGCTGAACGTCTCTGAAAACCAGCCTTGCATTCAATTTTGGACTCGGACATTGGCACTACGTGTTAAAAGTTTTTATCTGTTCTTGTCGATTTAAGTTCAGACTTGTGGTTATTGAAACTAGGAAGTGATTAGTCTGGATTAGTTTGATATGCTAGTATGCTGGGGTCCTTGTCCTTGTTTTGTTATATGGTTCGACATTCGTGATTGTTCGGCCTAAGTACTGTTCGGCTAAAGTATGGTTCTGCATTCATGATTGTTCGGCCTAAATACTGTTCGACTAAAGTATGGTTCGGCATTCATGATTGGTCGGCCTAAGTATTGTCCAGCCTAAGTATTGTCCAGCCTAAATATGATTCGGTGTTCACATTGTTCGGTCGAAACATTATTCGGCCTAGGCATCGCTCGGCCAAAGCATTGTTCGGCCTAGGGTTCGTTCGGTCAAAATATCGTTCGGCCTAGGTGCTGTTCGGCCGAGGTATCAATCGGCACACTATCCAATTCATGCTTCCTTCCTATCCTTCCACTCCACTGGTCGGCATGTGACGAATCATGCCAAACCAAAATTACGCCGAGTCCCAACGCTCAGCACTCCATCCTTAACAACGATTTCATCGTTTTCCTCCATCCATGTCGAACGACGGGAACGAGCCGTTCGGCAAGTCATACCGAACCGTGTTGTTCGGCATTCTAACCAACTCCTACTCCTCTTCTATTCTTCCCTCCAACATCGCTCGGCATTAAAGGATCGTGCCGAGCCACTGCAATGCATCTCCCACCTTCCTCTTCTCCAATCCATCCACCTCAAGGTCATCTGAAAGCATACTAAGTTTCAACCTTAGAGCGTGCCCAGACTTCAATTCATCAATAATGAGTGATACTTCCTAATCTAAGAGAGTGATCAGAGAGTTCTCACCTAAGAATATGGCAGGAACTAGGGGGCTGTAAATTTAGGATTGGGGGTTGATCAAGCTTAACTTGGAAGGGCGTGATGGATGCCAACTAGGAAGGGAAGATCAAAGGAGTGAATGAAACTCAAGGGAAGTAGTTTGTATGTTCTTGGAAAGTCACGGAGGTAAAAAATGAAAAAGTGAAGGAGAAGGGAAATGCTGGGTTTTATAGGGAAGAAGGGAAGTCGAAGAGGCCATGACCGGTAGAACCGGTCAAGACAATATCGTTCGGCATCGGCTATCTTGGTTCGTTCAGCATCATGGGTGCTCGTCTTCAGCTAGACGTTCGGCATTCGCATGACATTCAGCATACATCATCTCACCTAGTATTCAAGAGAAATACTATTGAGGAAACTGAACCACATCTCGAAGCAAAGCGCAGTGGACTCATGGTTCAAAGCACACCACGTTCGACCACGTGATGCACTTTGGGGGGGCAAGTGTTACCTGGAGATTTGACCAGGCAACTAAGTACTCGACATTAGCATACTGCTCGGCATTCAAGAGTCGTCCGACACTGATGAAACGTTCGGCAATCCTGGGATGTTCGGCATACAAGGAACGTTCGACATACAAGGAACTTTCGGCACATATGAAACGTTCTGCTATCCAGGAATGTTCGACATACAAGGAACGTTCGGCACGACTGGGTTGAATGGCATTTAAGAGCGTTCGGCTTCTAGAGCGCTCGGCATTCATGCTTCACTCGGCATTCTTGGACTGTTCGGCATTCCAGCCTCGTTTGGGTTTTCCTCGTTCGACATGGATTCTCGGTCGGCCTGCACCCCTCACTCAACACATCGCATCGTTCGGCATGAAGATGATGGTTCGGCATTTGGCCGTTCGGCATGTTCGGGTCGGCACGCAGAGCTTACTCCATTTGGTCCGAGATATTCAGCTACTAGGCCCACCAGGGAAGTCCAACCCATCTTCGTTTATAAATAGAGAGGCAGGGGACAAGTCACAGGGATCGGTTTTTTGAGAACACCGAGAAGACTCTGCCGCATTCAAGACTCATTCAAGACTTAATCTTTTTTTCTTAGCAGTTGTATTTGAGTGATTGATATACGGATTGTATCTGTAATCGATTATCGAGAAAAGCAATAAAGATCTACCTCGAAGTGGACGTAGACAATTACGCCGAACCACTATAAATCTGGTGTTCGTTTTTTCTGCATTTAAACTTACGTACCGTCTTCTGTTTAACTTTGCTTTCTTCATTAATCTCTCAATACAATCTCTCTTAAGGGTGTTAGTGAACAATTTTGGTGCTAACACATAGTTTCATAATTATTAACCCATAAGATGTGCAATTTGATTGCTTTGATATGACACTCCTTGTTGAAAAGATACTCTTACACTAGGTAAATATTTCGTTACTAGCCGTTTATAATATACATGTTTGTCACCTCAATATACTGATAGTTAAATGCACTCATAAAATGGAGCAAAGCAGACGTACCTTAAAATTTGGGATAATTCATAAATTTTGAATTTGATGGTAAATTGTTATTTGGAAAAGGAGATGGTCCATGAAGTTGAATCTCCTCAAGGGAAGTGCACTTTGTTAAATACTGGCTAGACGTATATTGGTTGAAAGTTGTAAAAAATTAATGCTTCTTAGGACATTTAGCATACGTTGTAGTATAGCAATTAACCTCGTGTGAAATTTTTCTACAGACGAGAAACTTGAAGATATTTATGACAATTAAAAAAACATTCGATTGCTTCAAAATTTGTGTTATTTCTATTGATTTTGTTTGTTTAGTCGCTTATACTCCATTTCTTTGGTAGCTTGTTAAAGAGTGATATATAAGGACTTGTTTTTCATATCTTGTTACTGATTAGAATTATATGCAAAAGCCTTTTTAATGCTTTAAATAATCCAAATCAGGATACGAAGTTACGACAATTGAATAAAATATCACACAGTTTAAACGAAATATTGTGTGTTCCAATTTTAGGATTTAGAGACAACTTGTTTTCTCATATTTTAGGATAGCAATCTTTATCCACTTTATGACTTGCTATGAGAAGTTATCTTATTACATAGCTCTTATTTGAAGACTTTAGAGCATAGGATGCCAAATAATAAATATCAAATATATCATCTGTGCTAAGAAATCTATTTATTTCTTAATGGACATTTTCACCACATGAATTTGTATTTTGCGTTTGATTATTAGTTGATCATATGCTTGTCCACATGAAAGTTTGGTTGAATTTTTTATGCATGTTCTAAATTATGTATTCTTGGTTGGAAAACTATAAAATCTTCACTAATGCCAAAAAGGAATAATAATATCAAATGATATCTTTGGCGTAGAATCTTCTGTAAAGAGAACCACTCAAGCTATTTGATTCCAAGTTCCAAAGAACCTTTGTGTACATAAATGATGCAATTGAAGCCATTCTTTTGATGATTGTAAGTAACCGCTCTTCTTCTTTAGCTTATTTTCCACTCTGTTCATTTGTATATATGTTCTAACAACACAATATAAACACTAGTGTACATAATGTAGTTTTAGTATTGCCACATTTTGATGTTTTAGTATTTGCTCAGTTATTGCTTAAAAAATGACCTTTATTGCTTGTTAATTATCGTTATGGAAACAAGATGAGTCAAGTATAATAGTTAACCACTGGTGCTGCAAATATAAGATCAGTATTATATATCATGCTTAACTACCGACCATTCGATTAGACCTTTTTAATCACATATGTCCATCCATGTTATTTCACACTGCTTCCAGCTTTTAGAGTCCTAACTCCCACGCTCTCAATTCCTATAGGCAGTAACAAACCACTAAATGAGGGACTGAGCAAGTTTTTACAGATAGATCTGATGCTTTGGCTAGAGTTTTTCTAATGGGTGAGAATGCAAATCCAAATAGAGTAAAAGGGCTGAACTTTCCTAACATACGTGAATTTCCGAATAACGGCTGCTTCCTTTTGCTTGTATACCCCTAAAGATTGAATTTTTTTTATTAAGATGGTAATACTGGAAACTTAATACATTTACTTGATGCCTTGAACTTTTGGGAATATCATCTCTATTGTGAAGGCTGATAATATCTCATATTCCTTTTGCCAAAACTTGAAAACTATTACATACATAAGTATTTATTTATGACATCTAGGGTCGATCCAAGTGAAAGGTGGAAGCTTAGGTCAACATACATATAATTCGTAAAAGTTACTGTGTTTTGACTTTTCTGCTTCAACTTTTCGACTTTGACATACATACATAAGAAGTGAAAGTATATAATTAGAGATTTTCGACTTCAACTTTGATCAAAGAAATTTACTTGACATAAGTTATTGTGTTTGATCAAATTGAGAACGAGAAAACAAGTTGTCTGTAACTCCTCATCTTTAAAAAGTTCTGAAATAGTGTTATTATGATTCTCAGTATATGTGTTCCAATTTTATTTTTAGGGAGATTAAAACAAATATAAATAGAGAAATAGTTTTAGGATGTCCATTCCAAAATATAAAGAAATAGTTTTAGGATGTCCATTCCAAAATATAAAGAAATAGTTTTAGGATGTCCATTCCAAAATATAAAAATGCTCTGAAAGTTACTAAAAAAATGATTTGTCAAAGAAGGAAGAGTAAAACGATTAGATTTTACTGAGATCAAGAGAAATCAGTCACATGCATGAGATGGCTTTAAGTTAAATCCGCATGTGTTTGTACAATTTATTATACTACAGTAGAAACTTTATTATGTCCTAAACATGTTTCTTTTTTATCCGAATAGGAAATGATATTGAAACATAAGATAATATAAAGAAGACAACATGAACTCATGGCCTGTAAAATATATAATGATGATAAGTGAGCCTTTAAAGTCTTGCACTTTTGCACTCTTCCACTTTTTAGTCTACAGAAAGATATGAATCTTTAGTTACCACATAACATGTTAAAAGTTCCCTTACTTAGATTGGAAGTTGACTCTAAGGTTGTAATAATAAGTTTCAGCTTTGATTCTTTTCAACTAAGCCAGAAGATAAAGTCCTTACATCTGAATCACTCCACACGTATCTATCTTGATCATCTTACTATCTTTGTTATAGATTATAACCAATGCACAGACCTTGATGTGCTTGTTTTCTTCCTCTGATTTTTGTAGGGTATTGTAGATTCCTGCTGTGATAACAATATTGTTAAATAAACCCCAAATGACCTATGCTGAATAGAGGGAAAGATTGAATGGATTGAACTGTTGATTAGATTTGATATCCAATTACTAGGTGCGTTTAAAGGGTTACCAGCTTTGATCATGTAATATACATTACTTGTGCACAGGCCCGGTTATTGGGAAGGCCCAATAGGCCATTGAATAGGGCAACCTCCTCTTACGGGGCAACGAACGACCAAAAATCAAAACCCTATTTCTCGAAATTTCAAATCGATAATCGCGTATCCTACTTCGGCAGCCTCCAAAGTCCAACCTCCACGACGCGATCCACTCAGCGACGCATTCTCCTCCACGGCGCGCTTTCTCCTCCACGACTCGAGTCTCGAGCCACAGCCATTCGACGACAGCAATCTCCAATAGCACGATTCGCGATTAGCAATCTCCAAACAGCACGTTAGCAACAGGCAACATCAAGCAACAGAAATAGGGTTTCGAGAAATAGGGTTTTCGAGAAATAGCGATTCGCGATTATCGTGGTTATCGCGATTTGAAATTTCGAGAAATTGCCGAAGTTGCAACCTGCAGCAAGCAACAACACTTTGGCAGGCCTTTGGCTCCACCGCTCCACGACTGCAGCAGTCTCCAGGCTTCTAGTCTTTGACATCCTCTGCTTCTAATTTGATTACCGGCTTGAAACAATTTGATAAAGGTAATTACTAATTTCATATTCTATCTTGTTATTTTGACCGATACAGTCAGTCTACAGACTCAATATGAGTATATTCTTATAATTGATTTGTTGATTTTTGTCCATTGATTTGCAATGCAGACTATAATTATTGTCCATTGATTTGTTGATTTTTCAGGTTAATAATTATTAGATTGATGTTGATTTGTCAAATTCAACAGTTCATATTTTTATTATAAGCATGAGAGCATCAAAATGAAGTATATTCTTATAATTTATATACGATGTTAAAACTTAACTTATTTCATCGAATTAAAAATCTACAGGGAATATGACGAAGAACGAAGATGATAAAAATCGAATTAGATTTCGTAAACAAAACTCCAGACTTTACAATAGAAAAGTGAAGCAAAAGAAAGATGAACTTGCAAAATCTCTCGTTGGTTCGATCTCTAATTTATTTCAAGCACAAATTCAAAAATCTCAATCTACAACTTCAAGTAGAATTGAAGAGATGGATGAAAACGATCATATTGAGATTCATGAAACGGATGGAGATGTTGATGTCAATGAAGAGGCTATTGAAAATGAAGAAGGAAATGTATGTGAAGAAGACGTAGTTGGTAAAGTGAATGATTTGAATGAAGGTGTTGACGATTTTATTGTGCTTGATCTTAAAAAGGATGTTGATGTCAATTATGATCCGGGATTATGGGGAAGAATAACCGATAGTAAAAGGACAATGCTAGTTAAAAGAGGGCCTATCAAAATTGTGAAAGAAAATGAAGATTTTCCTAAAAATGAAATTGATAGTAGACATTTTTCTTCTAAACACTATTTTAGTTGTTATCCACGAGGAGAAGAACATGAAAGAAATGGCTAATTAACTCAAATGAAGTAAATATAGTCTTTTGTTTTTGTTGCAAGCTATTTAAAAACCCACAAAAAATGTTTAAATTAGGAGAAGAAGGAATGAATGATTGGCATAACATTACAACCAAGCTAAGAGAGCATGAAAGTAATCCAGAGCATACCGCAAATCTTATAAAGTGGGTTGATTTGTACAAAGGTCTTCAAGAAAAGGCAATAATTGATGAAAAAATGGAATCTTTAATCGATCAAGAGAGACAACGTTGGAAAAAGGTATTAGTGCATATAATTGGCATTGTGAAAACTCTTTCTCGAAATAATTTACCATTTCGTGGTACTAATAAAAGAATTTATGAAAAAAATAATGGACTTTTTTTGGCAACTTGTGGAATTTGTAGCCGAATTTGATCCAATCATGGAGGAGCATCTTAGAAGAGTGGTAAATAATAAAGTAAATAATCATTATCTTAGTCATAGCATTCAAAATGAAATAATACTTTTGTTGGCAAAAAATATTAAAGAGACGATGCTTTCAAAAATATTAAAGGCAAAGTATTATTCAATCATTCTTGATTGTACTCCGAATTTGAGCCACAAAGAACAAATGTCAATTATTTTAAGATGTGTTGACATTGATGACGCTATCAAGGTGGAGGAATTTTTCCTTGGCTTTATAGAGGTTGATGATACATCAGGACTTGCTCTATTTAAAAAGCTTCAAAATATTCTAATTGATCTTAAACTTAACATTGATGATGTGAGGGGCCAAGGTTATGATAACGAATCAAATTTGAAAGGTATGTTATATTTTATAACATGAATTTAGTAGATTAGTATTATTATATTATATCATGTCATAAATAACATAAATTTGATATTAGGTAAACATCAAGGGGCACAAAAGAGACTTATCGATCAAAATCCAAGAGCATTTTTTATTTCGTGTGGGTGTCATGGTTTAAATCTTGCTTTATGTGATATGGCAAAATCATGCATGAAAGCTAGAGATTTTTTTGCATATGTCCAAAATATCTATATTTTGTTTTCCGGTTCAACTCAACGGTGGAAAATACTTAGACAACATGTAAAAGGTTTAACGACAAAACCATTATCGGCAACTCGATGGGAAAGTCATATAGAAAGCGTGAAAGCGATAAGACTTCAACCGGCGGAGTTCAGAGATGCTTTAATTGACATTGCAAATAAGTATAAAGATGATAGTATCATGAGGGTGGAAGCTAAATGTCTATGTCAAAATGCATTAGAAGATTACGAATTTTTGATTAGTTTATGTGTTTGGTACACTATATTGGATAGCATTATTCGAGTTAGCAAAATACTTCAACGTGTAAACATGGATATTGAAGATGCAATTACTAAAATAAAGGAGCTTATTGCATTTTTTGAGAAATTTAGAGAAGATGGATTTGCAAGCATGATAATTGAAGCTAAAGAACTCGCGGATGAAGTTGGCATTAAACCTAAATTTGCTAAAAAAAGATTATTCGTAGAAAGAAACATTTTGATGAGGATATGGATGTTGATGCTCATGAAAGTCAATCTTTGGAAGATAATCTTAGAACCACTTACTTTCTTCATATAATAGACCAAGCTCTTTCTTCACTTAAGGATCGGTTTGAACAATTTGAGCTTTATGAAAGGAATTTTGAATTTTTGTTTAATGCAAAGTTAAAAACTATCGAAGAAAAACAATTTAAAGAGCAATGCATGAAACTAGAAAGTTTTTTGGAAGATAATCAAGAGAGAGATATACGTGGGAAAGGATTATTTCTTGAACTTAGACAATTGAAAAGAATATTGCCATCGGAAACAACGAAATCAATTAGTATTCTTGAGTTTTTAAAATCCTATCGTGATGTGAGTGGATTTCTAAATGTATGGGTTGCATATCGAATTTTATTAACTATACCGGTTACGGTTGCTTCGGCAGAAAGAAGCTTCTCTAAGTTGAAGTTGATAAAAACTTATCTTCGAACTACTATGTCGCAAGAAAGACTAAGTGGGTTGGCAATGATTTCAATCGAAAATGGATATTTGGATAGTTTAAAATATGATGATATAATTGAAGAATTTTCTTTCAAAAATTCAAGAAGAAGTTGTTTTCGTTGAATGTGATTAATATGGTAAACGTATTAAAGTATGTATATGAAGTTAATGAGAAAACATTTTGGAAGAGTGGATGAAATATGTATTTTTTCTAGAGATTCAACTCGTTCTCACCGTCGCTCCCACCTCATTATCTCGTTAATTCTACCAGGTTTCTGACCCTGTCATTGATCTCCAATGTCGTTCGACACTTCACCTACCATGCCACCAATTGAGTCCTCTGATTTGACGCCTTCTTCACTAGATCACCCTCCGGGCTTTGCGCCGAGTGAAACAGGACCGACTTCCATCACCTCCGATGATGGATTCACTCCACTTCGATCGCGTAAATGGAAGAGGCAAAATAAACCTACTCCTTCTAGTAATCTGGACAAAGTCGAGAAGCACTCTAATCGCATCCCTTCCTCAAGTTACGTTGGTCTATCCCCTAATCAGAATACTAATCCAATCCCTAATGGTCCTGAATCCCATCACAACGGACGTTTTATTGCTAAGCAAAATCCCCCAGTTTGGAATTTCGCTTCCCAAAAGAGTAAAGCGTGGAATGAAATAGTCAAAGGTAATAATATTCCACTCCCTGTACCACTGAAATTTTATCCGCCTCGAGAAATCAACTCTATAAAATGAACTAAAATGTCTGCTGAAGTTATCCTGGATGCTAGAAAACAATGGAGTAACGCCATAATGGTTTATGTAGTAGGACCTAAACCATATTATCCATACTTCAAAGAATATATCATCAGAGTTTGGAAACCAGTCGAGGAATTTTCGATCTTTTCAATGGAAAATGGTTTTTATGTGATTAAATTCAACAAAGAGCAAGACTGTCTAAATATCTTGGAAGGAGGACCATACTATTATAACAAAAAATTGTTGATGTTGAAAAGATGGCATCCCGGAATGCAACTTAATAAAGAATTACTTCATTCTATTCTGATCTGGATTCGTCTCCCCAATCTACCACTTGACTATTGGACAGAAGAAGGGATCAGGCGCATTGCTTCTGTGCTCGAACTCCTATTAAACTTGACAAATTCACAGAGGGAATAATAAAGATTGCTTTTGCTAGAGTTCTTATTGAAATTGATAATAAGTTTAATTACCCTAGCAAACTTCCTATTTTAAATGAGAAAGATGAAATAACTTGGCAAGATATAGTTTATGAATGGAAGCCTATCGCATGCCCCAATTGTTCGAACTTTGGTCATACAGAAAATCAATGTCAATTCACTAAAGCATGGGTTCCAAAACAGAATCACAACACAGAAGTAGGTAACTCTGAGATGATAATAGACTCCACTGATACCACTCTGAATAATTCTAACATAACTAAAAATTCTATCAAACAAAACTCGGGTTTGGATACCAAGAATCAGGCACAACAAGAGAATGGCACTGAAACTGATCAGAACAGACAAATTGACCCAGTGCCAAATATAAATGAACCAAATCCTATTCATATCATACATATCACCACTCATACAGTACAACCAAATAAAGATTACATCATCAATAACTCTACTGAAGGTCACAACATGAATGACAAACTGGATACATCGTCTGAAGATAAGTACACAGGTAATTCAAATGTACATTCGGAAAATATACATGTTGTAGCTACCGCCATTGAAGAATCTGATAACATAGACGTGTCTCCACTTCCCAATCAACGGAATGGTTGCCTAAATTCAGATTCATCATCAATAGCCAGAACAAAAACAACTCGCAAAACGAGAACAGAGGAAGCTCCTTTTGAATTCAAAGCTTCTTCGAACCCTGATGTTTTGGAGAATCATGCATGATCAAATCTTGTCATTCAGCTAAAAAATAGAAGCAAAAAATCTAAAAAAAGCCAAGACGACGGGGAAAGCTACTCCTTTGGAAGAAAGTAGCACTCTTAACAATGAATTCTAATGCAGTTCCTAATTTGGAACATAAGGGGGATGAATGCCCCCCACAAACAACTAGAAATTTTAAAAATCATTAATTCGAATAATTTTTCATTTATTGGCATCCTGGAAAACAAACTTTCTCTTAATGCTATTGAACGCTTCATGGATAAAATTGATAATAAGTGGAAAATGTCTCACAACATTTCTGATCGAAAAAGTCGTATTATTATTCTCTGGAATTCATTGATATGGACTAATATCATTCTTCACTCCACAGACCAGTACATAACCAGTGTCATGTATGATGATAATGATATCAGTGTAGTGTGCACCATTGTTTATGCTCATAATGAAGAAAATAATCAATCCACTCTATGGGAGGACATCATATCGCTATCCAAAAAAGTTACTCTACCGTGGATTGTGGCAGGTGACTTCAACACTATTCTACATCACAATGAAAGAATGAATTATGGTAGTTTTAACTCTAGCGGTGATCCCTATTTTATGGACTGTATTACTTTATCGAGGCTGGTGGAACCTGAATTTACAGGCAATTTCTTTACTTGGCGAGGAGGTAACTCTTTTTCTATTCATAGTAAAATAGACAGAGTTTTTGCTAATTTGCTATGGTTAGACAAATTTGATAATTTTGGTATTAATTTTGGCAACCACTCTCTGAGCGATCATACTCCTATCTCAATTATGCTACAAATTCAAAATCTTAAAAAGAGGAATATACCTTTTAAGTATAAGAACTCATGGCACACATACTCTGATTATAACCCAATCATTGCTGAGGCTATGGATATTAATCCCCTGGTAGCCCTTTGTATAAACTGCTCTGCAAGATGAAGAGGGTGAAAAGCAGTATGAAGAATTGGTTAAGTACTAAACCTAATATGCAGCTAATGATTAATAATTTGAAAGAGCATAACAACATTTATAATCAATTAGTTAACAACCCACTGGATGACAACCTCCTACAAATATACACTGCTGGTTGTGATGCACTGCATGATATGTTGAGGAAAACTGCCATTGATAATGATCAAAAAATGAAATTCAATTGGCTTCTCAAAGGGGACGGGCCTACAGAATTATTTTACAGTAAAATTTCAGAATTCAAAAACAGTCAAAGAAACAATTTTACTGTCAACAGTCAGGGAACATGGATCTCAGCATCAGAAAAATTAGCCCAAGAAGCTGTTACCTATTTCTCTAAGTTATTTCACTTGTCACAAGCCTCAAATCAATTTCCAACCATTACTTGCAAGAAAGTTCTATCTGAAAATGCTAAAACTAATTTGAGTAAATCTTTTTCGATGGAAGAAATTAAAGAGGCTGTTTTTTAGATTAGTGATAATAGTTCTCCCGGGCCAGATGGATTCAATTCTAAATTTTACAAAGTTCCTTGGGACAGCATTAAAAAGGATATTTGGGAAGCTATGAATGGTATTCTTCAAACTGGAAAAATCATTAGAGAAATAAACCACACTTTCATTTGCCTTATACCAAAATTTCCAGAGGCTAAGAATATATCTGACTTCAGATCTATCTCTCTTTGTAATGTCACATACAAAATCCTAGCCAATTTACTATGCAACAGAATGAAAGCATATATGAATGATTTAATCTCAGTTAATCAGAATGCATTCATCCCTAACAGAACTATTTCTGAAAATTCCCTCCTTGCCTATGAACTGGTCAGAAGCTTTAATAGAAAAAACTCAAGCAATTTCTGTTTGAAAATTGATTTACACAAGGCTTATGACAAGATCAATAGAGAATTTATCCATCATATGCTGATCTCTATGGGATTTCCTGTCCCCTTTGCTAATATCATTTATGAATGCATATCTACCCCTTCGTTTTCTATTTTAATTGACGGATCCCCACATGGTTTCATTAATAGCACAAGAGGAATATGACAAGGGGACCCTCTCTCCCCTTACTTATTTGCTATGGTCATGGAATTCCTCACTATAAAGCTGGACTTAGAATTTTTAAAAGGCAATATCAGTCCAATATATCAAGTTGAGCCAATAATTACCCACCTTCTCTATGCTGATGACATTTTAATTATGGAAAAAACTACAATTAATAATGCAGAAACCGTTTATCATATTTTACAAGAAATGAAAACTGTCTCAGGCCTTGAACTAAATACTGAAAAATCCAAAATATTCTTTAGTAAAGGTGCCAAAAATAAACAGGAGAATGCTGACACCATTAAATTCAAAATTGATAATTTGCCAATCATTTATTTAGGGATTCCTCTTTCTAATAATTCTTTGAAATCTAGAGACTTCGGATGGCTTATTGACAAAATTAACAAAAAGTTCAATCATTGGCAAACCAGATTTCTCAATATAAGTGGAAGAGCTAAACTTATCAAAACTGTCATCCATCCAATGTTGCTGTTCTGGCTTCAAGTATCCCAGTTCCCTGCATCAGTTATTCATAGGATCAATTCAGTATGCTCAGACTTCCTGTGGAAAACTAAGTCACACAATATGAGTTGGAATGAAATATGCAAAACCAAAAACGAAGGGGGTTTAGGAATCAGAAAAATTGAAGACTTAACTGTAGCAGCTGCAACCAAACTGTTATGGAACTACATTAATGGAGAATCTTTGTGGGAAAAATGGATGCACAATAGATATTGCAAAAAGAATAACTTTTGGATTATCAATATGGATTACAATGCTTCTCATACTTGGAAAACCATACTACGTGCTAGACAATGGTGTAAAGGATACATAGACAGGAAAATTGTGGATGGTGCTAATATTGATATTTGGTTTGACCCATGGTTACAAGGCCATTCACTGATTGACAAGTATGGCTGGAACTGCATGAGAAATCTAAAGGGTTGTCATAAACAAGTAGCGCAACTCATTTCGAATAACAACTGGAAACAAAATATCAACTTCATTCCCATGCAATCACATAATGATGTAAGGAAGATTCCCATGCATCACCACATGAATCAGGATTACTGGTGGTGGATTCCTAGCAAACAGGGACAATTTTCATTGAAATTTGCATGGAATACATTTCGAAACAAATATCCTGACCTTGACTGGACCAAAAATATCTGGGAGAAAGATTGTGCACCCAAAATGTCAATATGCTCACTCCTTGCCATCAAAAACAAACTGAATACTAAAGACAGAATTAGCAAATGGTCCCCGAATATAGACCAAAAATGCGTCTTATGTGCTAACCACAATGAAGATAGAGATCACCTTTTTTTTCAATGCACATATTCGAGGACCATCCTAATGGAAATTCTTCCCAAAATTAATATCACAGGACACTCCAATTTTGAAATCTGTCCTACTCTGACTGCTATTAAACAAGCTCAGGATCAAATGAAAGTTTCCAACTCTAACATTTTTAGCATCATTTTTACTAATATAATATGGAACATTTGGTGCGAACGAAATAACCGAGTGTTTAATGGAATTGAACAACCAGTCGAACTAAGAATTAAACACATTCTTATAGACGGTAAACATCTTATCCAACAAAAGACTCAATTTGATGATTTAAACTCTGTTGAGAAACTTATCTTGGTGAATCTCAACATGGCGTCGGATCTCCTTGACCAACTCCGACCCCCTTGAGCCGCTGTAGATTGGTGCCTAGTGATAGTATGTGGTAGTCGACCTTGGACTCTGCTGATTTCGTTAATTACTCCATTTTCAGTGGCGAACTTTGTTTCAGATCTGTAATTTTGGGGCTTTGCTTTCCTCTCTCCACGTTGCTGGATAGCAAAAGAAGTTATTGCGTCCTTTGACTTGTCTTTTGTTTTAATAGCTATGTTGGAGTTTGGAATGTGTTCATGTCTGGTGCCAGCTGCTCGTACGGATGATTTTGAGAGTGTTGCTTATGTTTTTTTCTCCTCCATCTGTTTGACAGTTTGGTCCAGTATTTGGATTGTTGTATTGTTAATATACGGAATTGATATGTACTCTTTTTCCTTACAAGGTACCCATATAGGTTAGGGGGGTTGTAAGGTTTTAATGAGGCATATCAAGGAAGTATATGCTTTGTTTTGTCCTCAATAAAAAGTACCTTATTCCAAAAAAAAAAATATGTATTTTGGATGAGCTTCGTTATTATGGGAAATTAATGAAAATTATTTACAATGTTATAATGTCGTTTTTTATTATTTTTCTTATGTAAAAGATAAAAAAAATTGTGCTCGCCTAGGACAACCAATAGGCTAGAACCAGCCCTGCTTGTGCATGTATAGCTTATTACTTCATGTCTACTATCAAGAGTGAAACTATCAGGAGGGGAAACTATCAGAAGGGAAAATCTCTGCTTTCTAAGAATTCAACAATATTTTCTTTCATTCCCTAACACTTGATGTTTAAGTCCATAATTTTTCCTTCACATTTATTTATCTTATTTATTTTGCATTGAATTTAAGCATTAACGTTTTCATTCATCATTTCTCATGTTATTTATTAGAATAAAATGAGTATTCGACTTAATAAACAAGTGCCTTATGGCTTAGTAAACAAGAAATCAAAGCTCCATATGCAATGGGAATCAAAGTTGATAATGTCTCTGTGATAGATCTGGTCCTTGATATTATTTTGATGCAATTAGTTCAATTCATACACCAATACCATAAAAATTAACTATAAATTTTATAAAGATTAACTAAATTTGTAATAAAAATAATAATAATAATAAAATATAAATACTAAGCAAGTTAACAAAGTATTATAAACATTAACTAAGCTTATGTAACAATAAAAATAAAATAACAAAGTTTATAAAAATTAACTAAATTTGTGTAATAGTAACAATATAATAACTAATGTTTATGAAGATTAACTAATTTTATAACAACAATCATAATAGCACTTAATGGTCATAAATAAACTAAGTTCCATAAAAGTTAACTATGTTTATAATAATAACAGTAATAGTAATACTGATAATAATAATTATAAAATATTAACCAAGTTAGCTAAGTTTTATAAAAATTAACTAAATTCGTATAATAATAATAATAAATTAACTAAGATTATTAAAATTTATATAAAAATGAAATAAGCTTATAAAAATTGACTAAGTTGATAATAATAAAATAATTTAATTAATGTTTATGCAAATCAACTAACTTTATAATAATAATATTAACAACAATCATAGGTTTTATTAAAAGAACTAAATTTGCAATAGTGATACTAATAAATAAATAATAATAATTAACTAAGTTTATAATAATATTATGTTATACTAGCAATAATAATAATAAATTTATTATTATTTATTTATTTATTTCTTATCACTTTTAAAATTTTATACCAAGAACAACAACAACAACAACAATCATAATAACATCAACAATAGTAATAAATTAACCAAGTTAACTAAGTTTTATAAAAATTAATAAATTTATATAATAATAAATTAAATAAGATTATGAAAATTAATTTTGTTTATTAAGTTATATAGAAATTATATAATCTTATAAAAATTAACTAAACTTATAATGGTGATAATAATAAATTGACCAAGTTAACTAAGTTTTATAAAAGATAACTAAATTAATATAAAAATAGTCAAAATAAATTAACTAAATTTAAAATGAACTTCTTTAATTAAGTTTTTTAAAAATTAAACAAGTTGATAAAAATTAACAAAGTTGATAATAATTATAATAATAATAATTTGACTAATGTTTATAAAAATTAACTAAATTTATAATAAGAATACTATTAATAATACTAACAACAACAATCGTAATAGCAGTAATAACAATAAATAAACTAAGTTATAAAAATTAATTAATTTTCATGACATTTAATTAAGTTTATATACAAATAATAATAATAATAATAATAATACTTATAAATTATAAAATATTAACCAAGTTAACTAATTATATCCATCATAATACATATGAATTTTTAACTTTTTGGAATTACCTTTGGAATTCATACATAATAATGACATTTTAATGTGTTTTTACTCAAATCTAACACACCGAATGTGTACCATGGATTTGCGCTAATCCATACTAATATCGTGGTTGTAATTTATAAAAGATACAGCGACTAAAAGGAAATCACGTGACCAAACTTTTAGGTGATTACTCTATGTCAAATATCTTCCATTAAAAAACACAAAAAGATTTTGATATTTTTAAGTGCTCTATAGGCTATAAATTCAATATGCATATAATTACAATTGACATGAGGTATACGTATAATTAGTGGAAAAAATACGCATCTAATTAGTGGAAAAATACAAATAGTCATATGTTCATATTTAGAGCAACTTAACAATTCGCTTTTTAAATTAGCAAATGCAGTTGCATAAATACCAATTATTCTCTTCATATAATTTCCATGAAGTAACCAATTTAGTTAATATCTGAACCAAGTAAAACATATGAAAAGTTTTCCGTTTACCTTCATCTTCAAAGTAAGAAACATCAAAAACAAACAAAAAGCAGTACTAGAATCAAAACATGAACAATACTAATATTATTAACAAAAACATCATACAATTATAAAAGGATTTAGATCACAAACCGTCAAATTTGCAACTAACAAGAATATCAAATAAATTGATAGAAAAAAACTAGCTTTGCAAGACTAAATCAAACTGCCTACATCTATGCAATATCAAAAACAAAGAAAAAAAGGACCTTGACAAAGAGTACAATTATATGATCTTCAAGACCATAGACCACTGCAGCTTCTATAGTTCTGCGAAATGCATGCTTACATTTGCAAGATTCATGCTAAAAGAATTCTTTGCATAAGCAAATCAACAAAAAATGTTATATAATACATAAAACATGTTCGTTCTTCTTTCTTTATTTACAAAATTAAATGCTTTTCTATTATTATATGCAATCACCTCTATATTGAAAAATAATACATTGGAAAATAGGACATCTACTGGATTTTGCAAACCAAGGATCAACGCGGCTTTTATGAAACCCGTGCTTACATTTACTCAACACGTGCACAACTTTGCCATTCTTGAATCTATCCAAACACACCATGCACTCTAAATTTGAACCTCCACTTTGATATTTCTCACTTATTGCTCGCAAAGGTACTGCGTTCGCAATAGCATTATTATTGGTATTATTATTACTACGAACACCACCATCCCGGCAAAGTCGATACGATATAAAGAAGACCATGATTAGCACGAAACCAAATATGTAACATCTCAGAATTTTTATCATTTTAATTTTGAATATTTGGTTAACTTTAAATATTTAAATATTGGTTTCAAAATATAAAAATCATTTAAATAATAATTAGTGATGGTGAAATAGTTTCCAAAACTTATTTGCAAAAATATTTAGTTTAAAAAAAATCAAAAATGCTACCGGAAATCGTTTTTCGAATTTTCGATAGCTAAAAGTTATTGGAGAACATTGTGTACATTATAGAATAAATTTACAAATTCATGCATCAATAAGTTAAGATATGGTTGTATATGTATACATTTACTTAAGTGATATAAAATGTGGGATGTGACATTTTAGGTAAAAATAAAATAAAAGAGTTAAAAAATGCCTTATGTAACATAATAAAATATAAGTACAATTAGCATTTAATGTATGTTGGCTCAATGGTACTTGAGGCAGACAAGGTTTTCCAAAAAAACGAGGGAAGTGGGAGGCTAGCATGGTGACGTATCATGAGTTTAAGGGTGGGTAAGAGCTTGGGACTTTTATTGCAATTTAAGTCATCCATTTTATATAAAAACTATTTTCAAAATTTCTTCTTCCCATTTTCATTTCCTTTCTTCATTCCAAAACTTTGTTTCCTCCTCCTTAAGCTTTCCAAAAGTTTTAATGGCTTCCTTAGTTTCCAAAATTCCAAAATCAAATCTTTTCCACTTAAATCCTTCCAAAGCAACTTAAAACTCATATCATTACCTTATACTTTACATAGCATCCAAAATCAAGCCAAACCTGCCTCATCAACCCCCTTGGCCAAGCCCATCAACCTTCATTCTTGTCTAAAAATCAAGTTTTGGTTCAAGCAAAGAAAAAAAGCTAAGGTCGTTTTCAAATTTTAGTGAAGTTCATGTGGAGTAGGTAAGGGTTTGGTTAGCATTTAGGTGAAAAATCTAGCTCCTTATTCAAAGTTACTAAATTTAATTATGATGTGTACTTGGATGTTAATTCATTGCTTGATTGATTGGATATGATGTTGGTTAGTATGAATACTTAAGTACTTGAATGTGATAGTTTGTTCGACTTGAGAATTTAAAGTTTGAAATGTGTGTACAGATGGAAAGTTGTCACCTTGCAATGGTTTGGCGTTATGTCATGTAAACTTATGTTATGATCTTGTGAGTTTGTTGTTATGCTAAGAAAGTTATCATATAAGCTTGTATAGGCAAAAAAGAGATATACACTTCGATTTTGAAAATGTGTTTTACTTAAGTGTTTATTAAAAAGGGTTTATAAAAGTTTTCAAAACCTATACTTTTAGTTTTCAAGTTTATTCAAGGTTTATAAAAGTAAATTAAAAACATAAAGATAGAGGTTTTGAAAGTAATTTGGAATGTAAAATAAGATTTAAAATTACGGATCATATAACGATAGTCGCTATAATGTAATTCGTGAAAATGAACTCCTTTTGAATTTAAAAAGTGTTTTCACTTAAGTATCTTTTGAAAAATATTTTCAAACTTATTTTAAGTATGGATAAGAAATTATTATTTTTAATTAATTAATCAATTATTTATTTAATGATTAATTAATTAAGGTAATTAACACTTAAGTATTAACCAAGAAAATTGTTTATAATTAGTTAATTAATTAAAGATTGATTATTAATTAATAATTTATTCAAGGGTTTATTATTATTAATTAATAATTAAGAAAGGGCTTAATTATTTATTTAATTAAGTTAAGATTTAATTGAGACTTAATTAATGTTTATGTATTATCTAAGGAGGTTTAATTATTAATTTATTTCTAATTAAGTTAAGTTTTCATTAACATTTAATTAAGTTTTAATTATTATTAATAAAGGTTTGAATTATTGTTTAATTATTAATTAAGGACTAATTACTTATTTAATTATTAGTTAATAGAATAATTAGCTATTTAATTATTATTTAAGGGTTAATTATTGTTCAATTATTTATTTAAAAGTTACTTGTTGTTTAATGAATAATTAAAGGTTTAATTATTAATAAGTGATTTAAATGTTAATTAATTGTTATAAGAAAGTTTTAACTTTTAAATCACTTTAATTCAAACAACCATCTTTTAAAGGAATATTTTAAATCCAGGGGATTTCTTTGTCAATTACCTATAAGTAACTTCAAATGAATAGGAAACCCAATGATATGTTATCTAAATTGCAGAAAACCCATCTAACTATTTATATTTTATCTGTAACCTTTGTTTTGCAGGGTACATTTGTAGGGAGACCCTATGGGGTTTCTCGCCAATAATTATTTATTTATTTCCTTACGTTGCTATATTGATGTTTAGTTGAAATTAATTGTGACATTCTATTTTAATTGTTTAAGTATCATTATAGCGATTTTCGCTATACCTTCACTTATCATCTCCTTAACCCCTTTGTGTCTATTCTTGAGCTTGTATTTTCACCAAATAAATGTTTGCAATTAATTGATCATTTTAATTAATATTTAAATCCAATAAATCTTTTTAATTAATAACATTTAAATTCATTAATCATTTTAATTAATCATATTTGAATTTACTTAATCATTTTTAATTAATGATATTTAAAGTTAATTTGCTGATTAAATTAAAAAGTGTTTAAAAGTTAATTAACTGGTTTAGCAGGAGTAATAGTTAAGCAACTGAATTAATAAAAGTAATTTAAGGTTAATTAATTAATTTAATAAAGTTATTTCAAGTTGGTTAATTAATTAATATAATAAAGATATTTAAAGTTAGTTAATTAATTTAGTAAAGTTGTTCAGGTAAATGAATTGATTTATTTTATTTTGTAAAAATAAATGTTGCAAAAATTTATAAATAATAATTTATAAATAAGAACTTCTGAAAAGAATCTTCAAAATAAAGCTAAGCGTAAATTGGTTTTGGTTTATAATAAACAATGTTTTGACATTTGTTTTGACCTTGGTTTTAATACACATAGAAAATATAATTTGCCATTTCAAAAGGATATTTTAAAGGCTATTTTTAAATTGTCTTTAAAAGTATTATGATATGAAAATCAAGCACAAGTGTGAACAACCATTTTATCATTCTCGATAGTTGATTTATCGACTATGACTTTGGTTCTACTTTCTTCTTTGTGTTTCGTCTATTCAAGACAATTTGTTGCTCTTTTGTGCTTTGAAATCCTTTGATGGAAATGACTAAAACCAAAGAGCTAGTGGGGCAAAGTTATGTGGGGTTGCTCCTTTTAGGGTATTATCACATCTACTCTAGCTCGTTTGGATATATGCACAAAAAGATGTGAAATACTCCGATACTCATTAAGGTCTGGCTGGGTCCGGCTTGGAGTTTGCGAGAGGTGTCACAGGGTGTATGACTTTCTCAAGTATATTTCTAGCGGTATACTTTCGGTGAGGGGGTGCACCCTCCTAATCATTTGTTAGAAAATTTTCTTTCCTTTTTTTGATTCAAATCTTTGAATTGTATTCCTTAATTGCATCGAGAAGCATTTTGTGCCCTTCTCTATATTTAATAATTTATGTCCATTCTTTCAAGTTTGGATTTTTATATTGTTTGTGCCCATCCATTAAGTATGGGATTTGTTCTTACTTATACCCATCCTTTACATTTGGATTTGTTTTCTGTTGTTTATTTCCACTCTTTCATGTGTGAATGTTGTTCTTGTGAGATAAAAACTCATTTTGCGTTTAGCGGCGTAGCCTTATAGATTTTTTATATGGTCATCATATTTATTGAGTTTTCTCACACTGGTTTTCTAGATTGATCCGAGTGTTATTTTATTACAACATTCGGGTCAGACTGAGTATTTTCCCTGGTTGGCTTTGGTGATATGGAATTCTTGGAGAAGAGTTTGATGTTCACCTATCGTAGTGTTTATTTCCATGATATTACATTGTATACCTATCAATAATTGTAAGGTCGGGATTTTATAACTATCCAGTTGATAAGGTTTGTTTTTGACTCTGATGTACCCTGTATTTTGGAGGACAGTTTATACTATCTTTGTTATATTATATATTGTCATTTCCACTGTGAGATTTTATTTCCCCTTACAATCCGCCTTTCCGACGATTGGATGTTCGGGAATTGAATACGGTTGATGTATTCGATCTCGACTTTCGATGGTCGAAAAGACGGGTCATTACATTTGGTATCGGAGCTGAAGGTTAAGCGAAAATCTATGCTTTGGTAGGGTATAGCTCGCTAGAGATAGGGTTAGTAATACCCTAGAATGAACAACTCATTGGAGATAGAGTAAGTGACACCTTAGAATGAGTTTGAGAGTATTATATATATATATATATATATACACACACACGAGAGTGTGTTTGTTATTGTTATAAAAACGTATAATGTTAATTGGTATATTGAGTTGTTTATGAATTCTGGTCAAAATGTGGAATGCCACGGTGTCGATAAGCATTTTAAAACACTTGTACAAGGCAAACAGACATAATATTGATTTTTGAAAAATGGTAAATGAAATACTTTACCTTGGTCTATATTTTCATATACCATAAGGGAATGATTTTCAAACTTTGCATAGGTATAGATTTCGTTTGTTGGTTTGAATGTGATAATATTGATTTATATCACTATTGTATGATTAGTCATGCTTGATTAAATTAGGATCGTTGATTGTCATTTGTTGATTGCTGATTATTTATGCTCAGCTTTTTTAAGAATTTATTGTTTTGATTATAAACGAACCCCTTGTGAATTAAGTTTCATAATTTGACTATAAGGTACTCCATTACAATGTTAGGTTAAAAGTAAAATTTTGGCAACGGTTGTTTAATATAATCTAAATAGTAGGATAAGACATGTAGGGAGTAAATAATTAAGAAAATTTTACTATAATAAAGGATAATTATTATAATATGAAATGATTTTATATAAAGGTAATTTTACATAAATTTGATTTATAAAATGTGTTTTAAAAAGGATTTTTGAATTTAAATCTCGGAGTCATTTGAAATAATATCGACATTTTATTTTGAAACAAAATATAGTAGTACTAGGAAGTATTTCTAAACATAAATATTTTGGAAGATAAATTTGAACGCATTTTCTTTAGGGTAATTTAGAGGAAATCATATATAGTTTTGTGGTAATCTGAATAAGATTCTAAGCAACAATTGGATGTTTGCTTAGGCAAACGTTGTGGGGGCACTTAGTAAATTATTCTCTCTATCATCGTGCGATTTAAATAAGTTCAAACCCGGATGAAAACCTAAAGTGGGTTTTAATAAATAAATAATTGAATTTATTTCATATAAAAAAAGTTGCGGAATTTTTTCAAAAAGGAGATTTGAAGTGAAAATCGGGTAATTAGTCTTAAGTTTCCCTAAAGGAAATCGGTTTAAAAATAGTTATTTTGAATAATAATTTGATATATGAAAATGTAAACTCTTGGATAGGACAAAGGTATTTTAACTAAAAATTTAAAATGGGACAAATTAGATAGGGAGGTTTTAATAGACATTTTTTTATTAAACCATAGCTTTTGGTTAAAATATTTAAGGGTGTGAATTATTTGTTGTTTTGGGTCAAACAGTAAACATTTCTCATTATAACACTCTGAGTTAAAGAGGTCGATAAGTTGACTCAATTTTAAAAACCCATATTTTGATTAGGTCTCCATCTAAATTTTGAAAAGTGAAATAAAATTGGTGTTTTGTATATAATCTGTGGATCTAGAAGGGCATTACGCAAGCAAATAAAGTGGTGTAAATTTTTATTTGATGTTTTTATAAAGAAATGACTTTATAAAATATTTTCAAACTTAGGTGAAAATTTATGAAATAATTCATAAATAGTTTTAATGTTGAATAAAATACTAAATAGAAAATATAAATGATTTTGAAAAATTGGTGTAGATAAGAAACCAATAATTTTTAGAGAGTGGCTTTCAATTTTGTCCGAGGGAGTTTGGATAATCTTCTAGGCAATAACAAAAGGCTGATATGCAAAATAGTACGCTTAGGAAATTATCTATATTCTTAGTCAATCAATAAAGTTTTGAACCAAAACTTAGATTTGCTTATTAGTCATTTAACATTTTAGATAATGTTAAACATTCCTTTATAAAATTTGATTTTATTCGATTTGATTGATGGTGTGATTTTATATACTATAGCTGTTTTGTAAACCATAGGACTTTTAAGTTATTGTTTATTAGAACTTAAATCCTGGTGCTTCTGGAAATATAATTTTGAAAAAGAATTTGCGAAAAAAATAACAATAATATTATTTTAAATCTTTGGTAAAGTGTTATTATTTCAAATATTTTGGAATACACACACACACACACACACACACATATATATATATAGTTAATATTTTTAAAGTGATTTTCCCTAATGTTTTGTCATGAAAAATTGGGTAATTGGGGTTTTCAAATTTGAAATACTCGCCAGTATACTCCTTTACTATAGTTGTTATTATAAGAGGAACCAGAATACCATTAGATACTCCATATTATTTTAATTCTAGAGCTATACCGTGCTTTGGTTGGAGTAGCCCCTCCTTGTCATTATTGATTTTTGGTTTTGATATATTTCTCTTTTAAGAAAATTAGTAAAATATTTTAAAAAAAATCAGGCTATTTGGTTCTAAATTTATTTTTTGAAAATATTTGCTGCATAGTGTTTATTACATAATATTTTTTTATATTTTTATTGCATATGGCTGTTATATTGTTTATATTTCGTGTACTTATGATAGTAATAATATAACAAAGGAAAATATATTAAAATCAAATTTACCGAAAACTAAGTAAATTGATTTGCTTAGGTTGGGGTATTGTTTTTTCCACTTTGTAATAATTTCGGGGATGAAATTCTTTTAAGGGAGAGAGGATGTAACATCTCAGAATTTTTATCATTTTAATTTTGAATATTTAATTAATTTTAAATTGTTAAATAATTAGTTTTAAAATATACAAATTCTTTAAATGGTGAAATGGTTTCCAAAATTTGTTTACAATAATATATTTTTTAGTGAAAAATCAAAAATGAGACCGGAGATCATTTTTTGAATTTTTGACTTTTCGACGGCTAAAATTTATCAGAGAACGTTGCGTACACTATAAGTAAGTTTACACATTCATAAATAAATAAGTTAAGATATGTCTGTATATGTATACATTTACTTAAGTGATATAAAAAGTGGGATATGACCTTTTAGGTAAAAACAAAATAAAAGAACTAAAAGATGCCTTATGTAACATAATAAAACATAAGTACAATTAGCATTTAATGTATATTGGCTCGATGGTACTTGAGCGGGATAAGATTTTCGAAAAATACAAGGGAAGAGGGAGACTAGCATAGTGATGTGTCATGAGTTTAAGGGGGGGGGCAAGAGCTTTAGGGTTTTATAGTAATTTAAGTTATCCATTTTATACAAAAACTATTTCCAAAATTTCTTCTTCTCATTTTCATTTCTTTTCTTCATTATAAAATTTTGTTTCCTATTCCTTAAGCTTTCCAAAATTTTTAATGGCCTCCTTAGTTTCCAAAATTCAAAAATCAAATCTTTTTTCACTTAAATCCTTCTAAAGCAAAATAAACTCATATTACTACCTTCTACTTCACCTAGCATCCAAAAGCAAGCCAAATCCACCTCATCAACCCCTTAGGTCAAGCCCATCAACCTTCATTCTTGTCCAAAAATAAAGTTTTGGTTCAAGCAAAGCAAAGCATAGAGCTAAGGTCGTTTTCAAGTTTTAGTGAAGTTCAAGTGGAGTTAGTAAGAGTTTGGTTTGCATGTAGCTAAGAAATCTAGCTTCTTATTTGAAGTTACTAACTTTAATTATGATGTGTATTTAGATGTTAATTCATTGCTTGATTGTTTGGATATGATGTTGATTAGTATGACTACATAAGTACTTGAATGTGATAATTAGTTCAACTTGGGAATTTAAAGTTAGAAATTTGTGTATGGATGGAAAGTTGTAGCCTTGCTATGGTTTTATATTATGTCTTGTAAACTTATGTTGTGTTCTTTGAATATGTTGTTATGGTAAGAAAGTTAGCATATAAACTTGCATAAGCGATAAAAAGATCCTTTGATTTTGACAATATGTTTTACTTAAGTGTTTATTAAAAAGGGTTTATAAAAGTTTTTGAAAACTTTACATTTAGTTTTCAAACTTTATTCAAGGTTTGTAAAAGTAAATTAAAAACATAAAGATAGAGTTTTGAAAGTAATTTGAAATATAAAACAAGATATGAAGTTACGGATCATATGACGATAATCGTTATAAATGTTGTTCGTAAAAGCAAACTCTTTCGAATTTAAAAAGTGTTTTTGCTTGAGTATCTTTTGACAAATGTTTCAAACTTATTTTAAGTATGAATAAGAAATTATCATTTTTATTTATTTATTTATTTAATGATTAATTAATTAATTAAGGTAATTAGCACTTGTGTTAATCAAGAAAGTTAATTATAATTAGTTAAATAATTAAAGAATGGTTATTAATTAATAATTTATTCAAGGGTTTATTATTATTAATTAATAATTAAGAAAGGGATTAAATATTTATTTAATTATTAATTAAGTTAAGATTTAATTAAGACTTAGTTGAGGTTTAAGTATTATTTAAAAAGGTTTAATTATTAATTTATTTCTAATTGAGTTAAGATTTATTTAAAAATAATTAAGTTTTAATTATTATTGATAAAGGTTTGAATTATTGTTTAATTATTAATTACGGACTAATTATTATTTAATTGAATAATTATCTATTTAATTATTGTTTAAAGGTAAATTATTGTTTAATTATTTATTTAAAAGTTAATCATTGTTTAATGAATAATTAAAGGTTCAATTACTAGTAAGTGGTTTTAATGTTGTTTAATTATTACGTGAAAGCTTTTTTAATTTTAAATCACTTTAATTCTGAAGGTCGATTTGATTAAGCAACCGTCTTTTAAAGGAATATTTTAAATCCAGGATATTTCTTTGTCGATTATCTTTAAGTAACCTCAAATGAATCGAAAACACAACGATATATTATTTACGTTGTAGAGAACCCATCTAACTATCTATATATTATCTGTAACCATTTTTTTGCTGGGTACATTATTAAAGAGACCTTACAGGGTTTCTCGTCAATATTTATTTATTTATTTCCTTATATTGCTATATTAATGTTTAGTTGAAATTAATTGTGACATTCCATTTGAATTGTTTAAGCGTCGTTAAAGCAAATTTCGCTATACCGTCACTTATCATCTCATTAACCCCATTGTGTGTGTTGAACTTGAGTACTTTCATAAAATAAATGTATGAAATTAATTAATCATTTTAATTAAAATTTGAATGCAATAATTTTTTTGATTAATAATGTTTAAATTAATTAATCATTTTAATTAATGATATTTGAATTTAATCATTTTTAGTTAATGATATTTAAAGTTAAATTGCAGATTAAATTAAAAAGTGTTTAAAATTTAATTAATTGTTTTAATAGGAGTTTCAATTTAATAAACCGATTTAATGAAAGTAGTTTAAGGTTAATTAACTAATTTAATAAAGGTATTTAAAGTTAATTGATTAATTTATTTAAGGTATTTAGGTAAATTATTTGATTTATTATCTTTTAGGAAAAATGTTTTATAAATTTATAAATAATAGTTTATAAATAAGAATATATTTTAAAAATAATTGTTTCAAAATAAAGCTATTTGTAAATTGTTTTGGTTTTACAGTGAACAATGTTTTGACATTTGTTTTGACCTTAATTTTAATACACTTAGAAAATATAATTTTTCCTTTTAAAAGAATATTTTAAAGACTATTTTTAAAGTATCTTTAGAAGTATTGTGATGTAAAAATCAAGTGCAAGTGTGAACAACCATTTTGTCATTCTCGATAGTTGATTTATTGGCTATCGACTTTGATTTTTCTTTTTCTTCATGTTTCATTTATTCAGGACGATTTGTTGCTCTTTTGAGCTTTGATATCCTTTGATGGAAATGACTCAAGCCAAAACATGAGTGGGGGCCAAGTTATGTAGGGTTGCTCCCATTAGGGTATTATCACATCTACTCTAGATCAGTTTGGATATATGCACACAAAGATGTGAATTAGTTGGATACTCGATAAGGGCTGGCAGGGTCCGGCTTGGGGTTCCTGAGAGGTGTCAAAGAGTATATGACCTTCTCAGGTATATTTTTCTAGAGGTATATTTCCGGCGAGGAGGGTGCACCCTTCTAGCCATTTGTTGGAAAATTTCCAGTCCTTCCTTTGATTCAAATCTTTGAATTGTTTTACTTAGTTGCATCTAGGAGTGTTTTATGCTCCCTCTATGTTTACTTATTTGTGTCCATCCTTTCAAGTCTGGATTTTGATATTGTTTATGCCCATCCGTTAAGTATGGGATTTGTTCTTATTTGTACCCATCCTGCACATTTGGATTTGTTTCCTATTGTTTATTTCCACTCTTTCATGTACGAATGTTGTTCTTATGAGATAAAAAATCATTCCGCGTTTAGCGATGTGGTCTCATATAATTTTTATATGGTCATCATATTACTTGAGTTTTCTAATTTTTGTCTCCCAAACTGATCCGGGTGTTATTTTATTATAATGCTCAAGTCAGATCGAGTATTTTCCCCCGTTGGCTTTGGTGATAAGAAGTTCTTAGAGAAGAGCCGGATGTTCACCTATCATAGTGTTTATTTTCTTTTGAACTATATTGTATACCTATGAGCAATTGTAAGGTTAGGATTTTATAACTGTTTAGTTGATAAGGTTTGTTTTTAAATTTGATGTACCCAGTATTTTGGAGGAATAGTTTATACTATCTTTCTTATATTATACGTTGTTTTTCCACTATAAGATTATGTTTCCCCTGTTCTTCATTTCTTTTCTTTTCTACTTAACTATAATAATCTACCTTTTCGGCGTTGGATGTTCGGCGTTTGAATATCGTGGATGTATTCGACGTGTCGATTTTCGACGGTCGAAAAGGCGAGTTGTTACACCAAAAGTAACTAAGAATAGTAAAAGTAAAAATTCTTCGATCGACATTGTTTGAGATTATAATCTATATGCAGGTGTAGTGGTTTAAGATAGAGAACGAAGACGAAAACTTTATTGCAAGGTATATGTGCTCATATGCTTATTTGAGTTAAGTGTAGGTATTTGATGGCTCTTGATTTATTTTCGCTTCTCTTTATGCTTGTGTTTCTTTAGAAATGTTAGCGAACCCATTAATATTGCAAAAAGGTACATCTTAGTGCTTAAAAAGGTGCATGTTATGTGGCATACACACCTTATAAGATATATATATATATATATATATATATAAGTAAATATTTGGATAGTTTACCCATGCGGGTGTTGTGGTTGATATATTATGATTCCAACCACTTTTCAATCATGTATATTTAGTTCTTGTGTCTGGGATTTTTCCCAGTGCTAGCTGCACAAAGGAGACTCTGGCAAAAAAAATTACAAATTAGACACATAGAATATTTTTGATAAGAAATATTTAACAATTTTTTTTAATGTAGATACTTCGTTTCTTCAATTATATTCCTATTCATATCCAATTCTAATGGAGATATTCGTTTCATTTTCTCATAAGAAAATGAAAGATTTAGGATATTTCTTCATTTTAATATAAACAACTAGCTAATTATTTTTGGTGTATGTATACAATAAAATTCTATACGGTAAAATTGTGGGATCTTATGTGTATGAATATTTGGTTTTGTTTACTACAATGTGTTATAACTTTATGTTTAATATTTTCTATGATTATTCATTACCTAAATGGATTTATGTTTCAAAAATATTCTTAATGCAGCGTTTTGATATGTATTGACTATCGTGATTTATAGGGATGCTGAATGTTTTAAAAATGCAAAAAATAAAGCATAGCACTTAAAAACGTTATAAAAAGTTTAGCAGAAAAGCACCGTCGAAAGTAAAAAATGTCTAGCGCCTTTTGGGTTATGAATAGTTCAATATATATTATAACACGTCAATAAACAGTGTTTATTAAACCGCCATAAAAACTTACAATTGCAGAAAAAGTGCAATGAAAGATGTTTTTATAGCATTCATTTTGTGCAACAGACAATCCTTTGTTTCTTTAACATGTCGATAAACAACAATGCTTATTAAACCACTATAAAATACTTACAATAGCGACAAAAAAGCGCTATAAAAGATGAATTTTTATCGTGATTTTTTGTGCTACGTTTTTTTAACATGTCGATATACAACATTTACTGAGCTGCTATAGTTATCGTTTATAGCAGTTCTTGGATACTATTAATGACTGTTTTTGTTATAGAAACGTGCTCATCTGCTATTCTATCAACCGGTTCATCGACGTGTGCTATGCTGGATGTGCCATATACTTCCCCTTGGAGATTGTCACTAGAGTGCAAGCAGGGACATAAAACTCGATGGGCATCCTGAAACTACTCGTAAGAGCAACAACAAGAACGACAAAGCGTTCAGGATGTAGGAGATTGCATCAATGAAGGTTTTCATTCATTAGAGGATAAACGGTGGTGTGCTATCGAATATTGTCTCTCTTGAGAGTTCGTAGAGTTTCAACATGCTCTTTACTTGTGTCTCAAGCAGGAATATCTACTAAGGAATCGAAAGTTAAATGTGTAGACGGTTGGATTCAAGTATGGGAAGAATGGAAAGAAAAGAGTACTTGCTTCTGGGAATCCAAAGCCTATTGCCCAATTTTGAGAGTAACATTTCCAAAGAAACACTCATTCTTGAGAGTATGAACGCTTATTGTGGATTTCTTTGATGACCTCATAGCGACACCAGGCTTCGATGATCATGTAAGATGGTGTTTCATGCCATTGTCTGAAGCTCAAGATCTTTGTTATCTCTCTTAACTTAGGAGGTCGCTGGAATTGGTTCGTGAATAAGATATATAAGGAACTCGGCAAAGCGTATCCATTGGGATGGACTTAGGTTGGAGCAAGCCCGAGCTCTAAAAGGAACATACGCAAGAATAGATTGAAAGGCGGTATAATACCACCTAAGCACATGCATTTGTTACTAGCCCTGTAGCCAATAGGAGGAATGTATGTTAGGATCGTGCAATATATCCTAGAAGGGGTGAATGTGGTATTTAAACTATTTTGTAGATAAACAGATGTATAATGCAGAAACGTAAATGCGAAAAGTAAATAACACACATATATAACCAACTTCGGCCTTAAACCTACTGCTGCCTCCAAAGTTACTACTAGGTATACACTCGACGCTTACAATACCTATAGACTTGTACTCTCTGCTAACCTCAATATACTAAACCTATGCTTAGTAAATTTACCGAGACTCAATACCCTGAGACCAGAATCCTTGAACTACAACAAGTAGCTCACCTAGAAAAAAAAATCTAGTGTTCG
Organism: Allium cepa; assembly: GCA_030765085.1. Lineage (NCBI taxonomy): Eukaryota > Viridiplantae > Streptophyta > Magnoliopsida > Asparagales > Amaryllidaceae > Allium > Allium cepa. The sequence continues at coordinate 781,976,543 of CM060941.1, read as the reverse complement.
ATAAAAAGAAAATACAAAACAAAAACAATAATAAAAAACGAGTCAGGGATAAATTTGAAACAATGTAAAATAGACTCCCTTCTTTCTTCACATGATTGTGTTGCTAGATATATAGCTTGCTTCGACAGTGCACTGCTATTCTGGAGTTGTCTAGCTGAGACTTGCAAGAGTTTCTCAGATGCTTACGTTGGCCGCTGTTTGAGGGGATGCTGAATAGGATGGTATTGTTATTGTTGTAAAAGTGTCTTACGTCTATGTTTGGAATTTGTTGATAGAGGTGCTTTGTCTTGGAAAGATGATCTTATTTTGATATTGAAATGATTATTTTGCCTCTTGTAGAATAGATTTGAAGTACTTCACAGCAGTAAGGCTTTGCAGAGATTGAGATGATAATGAACAGAATTGTACAAAGGAGATGATATTTAATGATGGATTTTGCTTGATAGATAAAGCTTTGTTTTGATATCCAATGATTTTCTTTTGATGCAATGTGCAGTTTTTGTAAGCACATGGAGGGGATATGTATGTATTGGAAACAAATATATGTGTGGATATATCGAGAAGGAATTGATTTGTGAGGTAGTTTGTTTCCCTGTATAAAAAATAAAATCTATATATAATGGGGAAATAGACACGTGTGGAGATATATGTAGAAGGATTTGATTTTTGAGATATTTTGTTTCCATGTATACAAAATAAAATCTATATATAATGGGTAATAAACTATGTCGTATCTTTCAAATCAGATCGTTTGATTGTGTATACAATTCTTCGCTTCCATTCTCTATTTATTTCGCTTTCTTCATATATACTGCCTCTAATTGTGTGGGTATTTCCTTGCTTCTGATTTGTATTTGTTTCACACGCTCTACATATACAATCTCTAATTGCATACTGAAATATTTTCTCCCTCAAATCCTTATTTATTTCCCTTTTTTTGTATATGCAGCCTTTTATTATATTACAAGGAAACTTTTTCAGGAACCAGTAAATATACAACACTAGACAAACACATTAGATATAATATATATCTATTAACATCAAATGGAAATTAATTGCAATATTTGATAATATTTCCTTTTTGATAATAATAAATATATAATATTTTACAAATAAAAATATATGTGTTTGAAATATAATACGTGTAAAACAGACATATAGGATGTAGTGGACGATAATTAAATAGGAACAAAAATGTGTTTTTGATGATTTTTAAACTGTAACGCACTCTGAAAGAAAAATCAATTGTAAAAATATATTTGTCATCATTAAACAACACATATACTCTACAATCTCCCCCCATTGATGATAACAAACAACAAATTATGATTTGATATGTGTAACTTGTGTTGAGTGGGTACTCGATATCTTTAATCAAAATCATAGCAAAATGTATGTTTGTTTAAATATATACAATAAGCTCCCCCTATTGATATTCTCCCCTACATATGTGGCATATATATATATATATATATATATATATATATATATATGTATATTCTAGAATAAAATATCAAAGCTATAATCTTTCTTTCGATATCAACAATGAATTCACATTGTCACCAAATCTTAACAGCTCTCTCCTCCTTTTGTTTTCATCAGAAGTATAAATATGAATTTAGCACGGTGAGAAAGTGATACTAAATGATGAAACTCGATGAAAATATAACAAAAAAATATCTAATGAAAAACCAACCATAAATCATAGTAGCTATATTGATCAAATTCATAACCCATGGGTGGAAAGGGAATGATAAAAATAAGCATAGTAATATGTAGTATGATTTAAAAAAAACAGTAAAAACCAAATAATAATCCGAGTGAAGTATTTATGTGAGGACAGTTTTTCCCTAACTCATCATAAATGAGTTCAAGATACCTGCATCCATGCATTGTCGTGAGGTCTTCTAGATTGGGGAGAAGCATTTCTTGATAAGTGTATTGTGACGGCCCTGACTCGACCTTCGAAAATCGGCACCGAATACGACACTCATATTCAAATGTCGCAGATCCAAACGTCGAATCTGATTCACCGGAGCTAACAACACATTGAGTATCACAACACAACGGAAGAAAAAGTATATCAATATATGTATATATATAACATTGATACAATGACAGATACAATGTCTGGTATAATATGATACAATAGAATGATACAATAGATATCAATACTATCAGAGATACAAGACACGGCGGAAAGAATATCTTCAATAGAATGCATCCCCAAATCCAATGCTCCAAAGCACCAATCCAGAAATAGCTCGAACTCCCAATAACGATGCACAAAGATAAACAAGTGCAGTCGTGATCCAAAGACTGGACTAACTCCAGATAATCTACTAAACCTGACTATCTGAAAAAGCCAACTCTAGACTGCCCGTGTGGAAAAATTATGGGCTCCTAGAGTTTAGGTAAGGAACAATAAACTTCAAGTTAGTCATGAGACTGGTATGTGTAACAAAAACAGTTTATCTTTTAAAACAAACATCAAGAGAATTTAAAATAAATCCGCAATGCTTTTAGAAAATGAAACTACCATAAGGCCTCCCGGCACACACACAATGCAATCGCACACATGAGAGAGATTTCTCCTTAAGATAGTCAAACATGCTTACTACGCCAAATTCTTCTTTTATATTATTATTAGTGCATAGTGGAAAATATTTTGAAAGTATAATATTAATCTTAGCCAGCATAGGTACCATTATATTATGCTAGCTATAGCTGCCATTTTAAATGACAGGTTCTACAACTAAACCGTACAAGGCGCGTATTGTTTTGTTTGAATTTCCAACAAATGGTCAAGCTAAGGAACTTCCCACTGCCACATGGGTACGCCTCTGGTGGGACGTCCCGAGAACTTAGCCATCTCTCTGCCAACACAAGGCCGGGTTACCTCTGTAACTAGGTAACTACTACACGAGCATGCCATCCCCGGTCCTTTAGGACCTTTATCCGAGGCGCCTCAAAACCACAAAGCAACAACCCCATAATAAATGAGATTGAAGCCACCACATAGGTAAATATCTGGCCTCCATACCATGATACCACCCTTTACCAGAAGGGAATGACACACCCAAAAGGGCGCGACCCTCATAACCTTGCCGCATCTTTCCTGTTTCGACCATTTCCGGGGTGTGAGGTCCTCATGCCATCTCGTCCAAAAAGCTACGCTTTATACAAAAGCCATGCTTTGATCACAAATGATCAACGAATGGTCATCAACACACGGCAGCACTCAGCATGCCACACTATCAAATCGAGAATATATCACTGATGACCATCAACTACATAACCTCTGAGCTCGTACGTCTCAGAGAAGGGTGGTAAGCTAAGAGAATAAATCCTCCACCACCAACGGATATGTATTTGAAAGAAATATTCTTTATATCTCAAAGTGTAGTGTCAGACACACAACCATATAAGTCTGTCTCGGGTTCGAACAGAACCGAAGGCACTTCGTCCAATAAAGGAAGAAGCCCTTGCAAATCCGGATATTCGCAATCTCGATCTGACTTCCCATCACTTAGGGAATCTCTATCCGTAGCTACTCGGTGGAGAGACAATCGATAGGCTATCCTATCGTTCTCACAAACACCCGGTCTTCAACACCGGTCTTCAAATGCAATCCATAACGTCGTATCGCTATTCGGAATGAGTTATATGACGCAAGGTCCTCTCCCGGCTAAACCGAATAATGAGTGCAAAATTTAAAAACATATGGATATGGGATTTCAGTTAAGTCACAACTTCTAAAATCCAAAACTTTTCTTCAAACGGTTAAACAAATCGCAATTTCAAATCGTTAAAACAAAAAGATTCGTTTCACAAAGTTCACACAGTTTCACAAAGTTCACACAGTTTCACAAAGATTCATTTACGGATTTCAAAACAATTTCCATTTCGATTAGGATTAACTCATTAAATCTTTAAATTAAAGATTTAACTTATAGCTTTCAAACTGTTTCCATAACTTGGAAATCATTTTCATTTCAAACTAGAAATCCTTTTAGTACAAATTGGACGTTCATTTCTTATATGAAAGCTTTAATTATTTGAAAACAAATAGTTTTCATTTCGGAAGAATCCAATTATATTTGCACGAGTTAAAGCTTTTGAATTTAAATTCAAATTCCCAAATCAATACCTTTAAAATGATTTAACCCATATATAACCTGTATAATATCTTAAATCCCTAGTTTCCAATTATAGGATTCAGTTTCAAATTTTGAATTTAAATTTAAATCAAATTTTTTAAACTTCAATGCGTAATCAAGTTATTCAAAAATAAATTTTATCTTTGAAACTCCTTTTCAAAAACTTTTTACTTTAACCCCAATCCATACCCAAAATTATCCAAAATTCAAATTCAAAACTATTTCAAAAAAATCTGCGACTTAACTAATTTCCACGTGCAATCCATATTTATGTGTGTACGGTGTAGCCCAGGGGTTTCACGCAATAGTGCAATATCATCAATCATCACAGATTCACAGATAAAGTAAATTAATCAATCACAAAGATTTACCATTACGATTCGATGTGGGTTTCGGATAGCCAACTGGAATCCGACTCCCTGTCGCATCGAAGTTTAAATGTCGTTTACGGGCAAAAAGGGTTTTCGCATACATACAGAAACAAATCACAAATCACAGTTCGGCACAAAGCAATTCACATCACATAGCATCATAATTGCATATCAAAAATATTAATCCAGTACACAATGTTTGACAACTAACTTAAATTAATCAAATTAAACTCAATTAATTACAATGAGCAATTAATTTCTTAATTACTTTCATAAAGTAATTACACTTACACAATTTCATAAATGATTATCATTAATTAATTAATCAATCTAATTAATTATTAAAATTAATCACATTAATTAATTATTTAAATAATCTTAGTTAATGATCTTCATTAACTAATAACAATTCTTTAATTACTTTCCTAATTAATCTCTAATTATAAATTAATCTAAATCATTAATTTTTAAATTAAATAAATAAGTCATTCCTTAATTATCTTATTCATTAAATCATTTTAATACCTTATTTATCTCTAAGGTAATCCATTTCTTTATTAACGACTTCATTAATATTAAATTTTATTTAAAACATTACACTTCTAAATTTAGATTCAAATTTCATTTTGAATTTAAGATTCAAAATGATTATATATTTAAACATTAACCAAATTTAAATATCAACTTCTAAACCTATATAAGAAAAGTTCTAACTAAATTACTTAAATTTTTATTTAAAATTTAAGCTTAAAAATACATTACATTTTAACTTGCAAATTCAAGTTAAAACAAATTATTTAACTTTTCATTCAAAATCCTTCTTATAAAAGAACTTTATCGAAATCCAATTTCAAATATTTATTTGAAAACAAATAACTTTAAAAAGCTATTTGATTTAAACTTGTTTAAAACATTCAGATTTAAAAACTGATTTAAATCACAGATTTGAATTCAAGAAACTTGAATCCATATCTAAACATTTGATTTAAATTTGGCTTTAAACTTTGATTTAAAACTTTGATTTAAAAATCCCCATTCATTTTAAATTTAAATCAATTTAAAAATTCACTTTATCATTCAAACTGTTTAAAACAATTTTAAATTTAAAAACTTCTTTTTCTTTCAACACAAGAATTCAAATCTGTATTTGAATCCAGATTAACTCTTACTTACAAATTTAAATCTTTATCCTTAAAATTCAACCCACTTAAATATTTTTAGGTGGTTAAACAAATTTAAATTTTAAAACTTTATTTTTTCCAAAACTCAGATTCAAAATAGATTTGAATAGAATCAAACTTGGTTTTAAACTTAATTAAATCCCTACTTTTCAATTAAAACCAAGATTTAAATTTTAAATTGCTACAGGTTTAAAAACTGTAACATAACAAATAACTCGAGCCATCCTAAATGTAAGGACCCGCAAATCCGTACTCCTTGAATATACACTAATCTCCATAGATTAACTCAAGATGAACAGAAATACGAATTCTCATTGTTTAAGAAAAAGAAAAAGACAGAAGAGGAGAGAAAAAGATAGAAAATAGAGAGAAAAGAAAATAGAAAGGAACAGAAAGAAAACAACAGAACAACATCAGAATCTCACAATCGCAGGGGAACAACATATAATAATAAATGAATAATCTTTAAACAAAGAACTATATCAGTTATTACATTACATCACATTTCATTACATCATATCATCAGAGTGTACAACAACAAACAACAACAAACAGCGGAAAAGAAATACTATATACTAGTAATACGCCATGCCATCCAGCTTGCCTCCTGCAACTCCTGAATATCGAGAATATCCTGATAAACCTTAACTCTTGACTGCCCGTGTGGAAATTGGTGGGCACCCAGAGTTTAGGAAGGAAAATAATAAACTCCGAGTCAGTCATATGACTGGTGTGAGAACTCAAAACAGTTTATTTATCTTTAAAATCAAAATAGAGGAATATTTTTAAAGTCAATTCGCAATGCTTTTAAAAATGAGACTACCATAAGGCCTCCCGCACACACACACACATGCAAACGCAGAATCGGAGGAGATTTCTCCTTATGATAGTCAAAGATGCTTGATACGCATTAAAAAGAACATTTGATATTATTACTAGTGTATAGTGTAGGAAAAATTATTTCGAAAATAAAGATATAAATCTTAGCCAGCATAGACATTCCGAACTATGCCTACTATAGCTACCATCCAAACAGTGGGACGCCACCATAAGTGAATGATAGGTTCTACAACTAATACCGTACAAGATCGTATTGTTTCTTTGGATTTCCAACGAATGGTCAGGCCAAGGAACTTCCCATTGCCACATGAGAATGCCTCTGGAAGGACGTCCCCGAGAACCAAAACGGATCTCTGCCAACACAAGGCCGGGTTACCCCTAACTGGGTAACTACTGACACGAGTATGCCATCCCCCGGTCCTTTGGGACCTTTAACCGAGCGCTCGTAATCAACATCACACCAAATAATAAGTGTTTCAACATGAGTAAATATCTGGGCTCCATATCATGATACCACCCTTTTCCAGAAGGAAATGCACATACCCTAAAGGGAGCTACCCCTCATAACCTTGCTACATCTTTCCTGTTTTGACCATTCCGGGGTGTGAGGCTCGTCGAAGTCTCGTCCACAAAAACACGCTTTATACAAAGTCATGCTTTGGGTCAACAAATGATCATAGAAATGATCACCAAGATAGACGATCAAACAAATGATCCTATCACAAATAATCAACACAATGATCATTTCACAGCAACACTTAGCATGTCACATTACCAAATTGGGAATATATTGCTGATAACCTTCAACTACATAACCTCTGAGCTCGTACGTCTCAGAGAAGGGTGTTAAGCTAAGAGAATAAATTCTCCGCCACCAACAGAAATATATTTGAAAGAAATCGGCTTTATATCTCAATTGTAATGTCAGGCATACAATCCATACAAGTCTGTTCCGGGCTCGAACAGAACCGAAGGCACTTACAAAGAAGTCCTTGCAATCCGAATATCCACATCCTGATCGGATTCCCCATCACATATGGAGAACTCTATACCGGAGCAACTCGGTGCAGAGTCAATCGACAGGTCATCCTATCACTCTCGCAAATATCCAGTCATCAACACCGGTCATCAAATGCAATCCATAACAACGTATCACATACTCGGAATGGGTTATACGACCCCAAGGTCCTTTCCCGGCTAACCCGATTAGTGAGCGCTTATTCAAAAATAAGTGTGGCATTCAAATTCAAACAAATCACAACAAATACCTTTCAAAGGTAAATATTGATAGTCGGTTATTGAACTATCAATGGATATGCACAACATCACCAGGTTCCAAATAATTTTCCAAATTATTTATTTCCCAAAAATATCTTTACAAGATATATAATTTCAACACCTCAAAAATAAATCAATATTTATTTTTTAAACAAACTCCACTTTCTTTTATAAATTCCATAGTGAATTTATATTCCAAAATATCTATGAATATACGATTTCAATTATTCATTTTCAATTTATCTTCAAAAAGATAAATTCTATAAACGTTTCATTTCTCATTGGAAAAACATTTCCATACTTATTTATTCATAAGTAATTCACAAATTTTATTTATTTTCAACACTTGGAAAATATTCAATATACTTAAATCGAGATTTAGTATATATTTCATTCTTTAAGGAAATCATTCTCTTAAACATATTTATTTGGGCCAAAACGAATGTTGCGTAAAACATCGTTACGACAACCCAAAATCACTAGTATAGGGATTCGAAATTAAAATAGATATATAAATCCCAATACTATACAAAACATTTCCTTTCGGAAATCATTTACTATAACAACAGTGTTATAGTCCACCATTTCCTTTTATTTCTCGAAAACGTCTATTTCAACAATGAATGTTGAAATATATGGTTTCGAATCTTAACACATTTAAAAACATCGTTAGATCGTTTTAATTCTACTTAAAACATCACATTCAAACAATTTCTTTAACATATTATTCACTATTCAAAACGTGAATATACTATGTTAACAATTTCATCATTTCTATACGTTTCATTTTAAAGGATTATTCACTGTCTAAAACGTGAATATAACTCCATAAATAAGTTACAACAATTTACTTATCAAAATAATTCGTTGCGAATTCATAAAACAACGTTTATAAATTCCATTTCTATTTATTTTATAACAACTCCTTTTATAAATTCCTTTATTGACCTATTCAATTTATAACTCAATTATAAACCAAAAGTTCACATTATAAGTTAAACACTTATAATTTATTTGTTACAAAAATCGTTCTTTTAAACTTCATAATTATAAATCTTATAACTTATAAGATTCAATTATTAATCCAAATCTATTCTTTAATAACTTCACAAAATTTATAAATCTTACTATTTATAAATTTCACTTATAACTTCACCATTTATAATTTTATAAATTCCATTCACTTATGCAATCCATTTTCACTTCATTCAAACACTTATAAAAACTCGTTTTATAATTCAAATATTTTAATTTACAAATATCCATTATAGAAATCAATTTATATTATTCTTTTAAAACGTCTTTAAAGTCCTTTGTAATTTCATCATTTTGATTTATAAAATAATTAAATTCTATAAGTCCTATATTTCAACTTTTTATAATAAATTCAAAAATCCCAATTTAAACTATTTTATAAAATCATTAACCCATATTTTTCTCAAAAATCAACTTTTAACTATATTTCTCAAAAATCATAATTTTATAACTTTTAAAATTATAACGTTTATTTATTTAAAATGGATCAATTCCAAAAATATTTTATAAACATATACTTTCAAAAATCACTTTAAAATCATTTTAAAATTCCAAAATTTGGTCCAATGATGCTACATACCAAATAGTCAATCACGACAACAACCACATCATATATCGATATGATAATCAATCAAATATCAAAATATGTGAAATCAAATAAATACTGTTGAGGAATCCAGTTGGATTCCTCCAACCTGTTCACTGCATCCAAAGATGTTAGCACAATACCAATTCCGTTCCAGTACGAAATTATCGCGGTATATGGGATTTTAAAATATTATCCGCTTAATAGACGGCGCAATAGGGTCTCATCCGCTATACAATGCGGGAAATCAATAATTGCAATATATACATATGCCAATATATATATTGCTATTATACATAATACCAATTTCACTATTTATGAAATATTCGCGGTATATGTTTTTAATAAATAACATCCGCTGACTAACGGCGCATAATGTCTATTTTAACAATCAATAGATATCAATCATCATTCAAATATGCATTCAAGTATTTTAAATATAACTAGTTAAAATTAAATCGAAACCGTTTCAATTGAGTGAGAAGTTCTCACCTTGATTTCAATTTCGTTTTAGCGATTTATTTCGAATAAAATTAAACGGACGTTTAATTTTACCCGAAATTCTCACTAACTCCAAATGACTCCAATCCAATTCCATAGCGTAGTGCTCGTCCATACGATTCCAACGCAACTGGTTTCACTATTTAAAGATTATTCATTTATCTATTATATGTTTCCGCTGCGATTGTGAGATTAAGTTATTGTTGTGCTGTTTTCTTTCCATTCTATTTTCTTTTCTCTCTATTTTCTATCTTTTCTCTCTCCTTCTGTCTTTTTCTTCTTTTCCTTTTTCTTAAACAATGAGAATTCGTATTTCTGTTCATCTTGAGTTAATCTATGGAGATTAGTGTATATTCAAGGAGTACGGATTATCGGGTCCTCACACTAAATCTTCTTCGAGTCCAATCCTTAAAAGCTTCGAGCCAACCAACCCATTCCTTCGAGTCAAACTCGAGTCAAACTCGCGTACCATCCCTACATCCACCCAACTACACAATTTCCAGATCACCAAAGTCAGTGCACGGTGTACGTGCACGGCTCCGACGAACCTATCCAGTTGACGCCGCATCGTCGAACAAGTCGACGATCACCCATGATCCACTTCCCGACCATCAGAAACTCCATCATCCCCTCGAAATCGAATTCGAGTAAAAACCCAAACCTGAAAAAACATGAGGCTGGAACTTCTCCAACCTGGAAACACGACGTACTCCAAATTCCGAACACCTGAGAGCCATCACCACCGGCTATAGCTTCGACTACCACCCCTCTACCTATCCCCAAAAGCACATTGAACACGATCCATTGGGGTAGTCGAACCAACCCAAAAATCAACCTAGTTAAAAACTAGGGTTCTGAACTTCAAACGCTTGCCGCCTCCATCACGACCATCAAACCATCGTCCCAATATTTTTCCTGCAACCACCGTTCATCCCTCCATCACCAGCCAAAACCCCGACCTCATCACATCAGAGGATGACCAGAAATCACCAAAATAAAGAAATTTATACAAACTCAAACTGCTCTTTCGTTCCCCATCTAAAAATTATGATTTTTACTTTAAAATTCATGTTAAAGTATAAGGATTCCATTCACATACCTGAGATCGTAAATTAAAATGTTTATATTTTTACTAATTTAGAGATTTGCTCAGATTTCTGGATTTCCAGAGTTATTAACAAGATGTTTTAACTTAAATTGATTTTTAAACTTATATATATACCATAAAAAAGAAACTTTATTTTCATCTTAAGTCAAAAAAGTCAGTAGATCAAGAGGAATTGATTTTCAAACTCAAAACTGCTACTTGAACAGGGAACAGGGTATCACAAGAGATAACTTTGCACATATATACATCCATTACTCATATATGCTCAGAGAAACATACCTATATACAAACATACTTATCACAGATATGCCTGCAACAGAATCGTATTTTAAAATTTTAAAAAATCATGTTACTCACATTGTTTTCCAGAATGAACAGAGCCTTTTCCTTTCATTTGAAACAGGCTTTGAAACTGTTAGCTGAAGTCTCCTTTTTGATCTCTGGTTTTAATGAATTTGTATTCTTGTTCGAAGTTGAATTTTGTTTTAGGTTGAGATGATGCATGCTTCAGTTTTTTTTTTATAATTTTGATGGACGAACTGAAATGAAAAGCTTGATATAAAGGAAATGAGTTTACAGCGTTATTATTTGTTTGTACAATATAAGCCAGAGATTTTTTTCTCTTTGCTTGACTAAGCTGATATTTTTTTCCTTACTTTAACTAAGCAAGATTTTGGCTGAGATGATATTGTGGTGGCTTGCATTAATGTTATTTGTCTTGTTTTTATTTTATTTTAAATTTACATACGTTAAATATATTATTGTCTTCCTATGCAAGCCTTTCATATACATGTTTACTTGTTTCATGTTTGAGCATATATTTCTTTCCTTAGTTACAGCTTATCCTATTGTATGTACTTCTTTGTTTTGTTTGTAAATATTTATTTATCTTACTTTTATTTTCTTGCATACAACTTGTCATGTTTTGCTTTAGTATTTACGTTTTATTTATATTATTATTTTTTCCTAACTATACTTAAATGTATATTTTCTTTTGCAAGCTTCATAGATATTTCATATTTTCTTTGTATTCTAAATGAAATCCTATAGTTATTATGTTGTTTATAGATACTTATAAATTTTTTTTTTTGTTCATACTTGAATATACATATATTTTTTCTTTTGTCTTATTACTGATAATATAAACAAATTTCTATTTTAATATTTTGCTTAAAATTTCCTAATGAAATCACTTTATATTTTAATTTATCTTATATATATCTATTGCTATTTCTTACCTAGTAAAAATCCGGGATCATTACATATTCCCCCTTAAGAAGTTTCGTCCTCGAAATTTGCCAGGGAGATAACAAAGATAGATGAAAGATAGAGAAATATCTTTCCAAACCAAACTAGATATCAATTCTGCATTTGGCTTACCCAATTAGAATATCACCAATGTGAGAACAAACTCATATAATTCTTTCACAAGATACTCGGGTTATCAAATCTACGAAATATGCAAGGGCACTGGTTAGTTCGAAGGGATAACTAACCATTCGTAGAATATATCGAATCCCAGAGAATAGATAGATAGATTCAATCTCCTACAATTTCTCAAACACAAGATATGGATTCCAAACTCAAGTCGGAATACCCCAAGGTATATACCAACCTGTCCCTCTTCGGACTTCGATCTACCCAAGAAATTACAATAGAATTTCCAATTTGGTTTTAAACGAAATCATTTTATTGATACAATTCAAATTTGGCTTCGTATTTGTTAACCAATTTATTTAGAATTTTCAATTTCTAATTTCCAATTTATTAAAAATTAGATCGAAAAACTGATAAGAAACCGATGAAGATACGAAGTAAGGATTTTCTACGAGGGGAAGACGAATCAAAAGAGATTGATAGAGAAAGATTTTTCCCACTGTTGCAGGGTATTGACCATTTGTAGTGGTACTCCCCTGTCCCCTATCTCGTCCTCTTCTTGCACTCACACTCACTATAAGTGGATATTAAGAGAATTTACTGAGGCATTTGAACGGATATCTTAGGGATATACTCATTCTAGGGTATACTTCACCCTATCTCTAATGAGTTACTTAATGTGTTATACTCCTGAACTAAAGTTTTAACCTTCAGCTCTGATACCAAATGTGATAGTCTAGACTTTTCAACCATCGACAACGGCCAATCTCGACTGGTAGGCTTTTCAACCATCCCAGCCCCGCCGTGGCTCACAACGGTACCCGAAACTTGCTTTTACGGCCAGCCTTTCGACTGTCATAGCTTACGCCTAACCAACCCCTTAAAGAGGACGTGTAGGGGTAAGAGTCTCCTGCTCGCCACCTAACAAAAAGCGAGAACCCCCATCACGTTGCACCTAGCTAAGCAAGTCTCGTCCACAAAGCTATGCTTTATACAAAATCCATGCTTTGATCACAAATGATCAACGAATGATCATCAACACACAACAGCACTCAGCATGCCACACTACCAAATTGGGAATGTATCACCGATGACCTTCAACTACATAACCTCTGAGCTCGTACGTCTCAAAGAAGGGTGTTAAGCTAAGAGAATAAATTCTCCGCCACCAATAGATATGTATTTGAAAGAAATCTGCTTTATATCTCAAAGTGTAGTGTCAGACACACAACCATACAAGTCTGTCTCGGGCTTGAACAGAACCGAAGGCACTTCGTCCAATAAAGGAAGAAGCCCTTGCAAATCCGGGTATTCACAATCCCGATCAGACTTCCCATCACTTAGGGAATCTCTATACTGTAGCTACTCGGTGCAGAGACAATCGATAGGTTATCCTACCGTTCTCACAAACACCCGGTCTTCAACACCGGTCTTCAAATGCAATCCATAACGTCATATCACTATTCAGAATGGGTTGTATGACACAAGGTCCTCTCCCGGCTATACCGAATAATGAGCGCAAAATTTAAAAACATATGGATATGGGATTTCTGTTAGGTCACAACTTCTAAAATCCAAAACTTTTCTTCAAATGGTTAAACAAATTACCATTTCAAATCTTCAAAACAAAACGATTCATTTCACAAAGTTCACATAGTTTCATAAAGATTCATTTACGGATTTTAAAGCAATTTCCATTTCGTTTAGGATTAACTCATTAAATCTTTAAATTAAAGTTTTAACTTATAGCTTTCAAACTGTTTCCATAACTTGGAAATCATTTTCATTTCAAACTAGAAATCATTTTAATACAAATTGGACGTTCATTTCTTATATGGAAGCTTTAATTATTTGAAAATAAATAGTTTTCGTTTCTGAAGAATCCAATTATATTTGCACGAGTTGAAGCATTTGAATTTAAATTCAAATTCCCAAATCAATACCTTTAAAATGGTTTAACCCATACATAACATGTATAACATCTTAAATCCCTAGTTTCCATTTATAGGATTCAGTTTCAAATTTTGAATTTAAATTTAAATCAAATTATTTAAACTTCAAGGCGTAATCAAGTTATTCAAAAATAAATTTTATCTTTGAAACTCCTTTTCAAAAACTTTTTACTTTAATCCCAATCCATTCCCAAAACTATCCAAAATTCAAATACAAAACTATTTCAAAAAAATCTGCGACTTAACCAATTTCCACGTGCAATCCATATTTGTGTGTGTATGGTATAGTCCAGGGGTTTCACACAATAGTACAATATCATCAATCATCACAGATTCACAGATAAAGTAAATTAATCAATCACAAAGATTTACCATTACGATTCGATGTGGGTTTCGGATAGCCAACTGGAATTCGACTCCCTGTCGCATCGAAGTTTAAATGCCGTTTACGGGCAAAAAGGGTTTTCGCATACATACAGAAACAAACCAAAAATCACAGTTCAGCACAAAGCAATTCACATCACATAGCATCACAATCACATATCAGAAATATCAATCCAGTACACAATGTTTGACAACTAACTTAAATTAATCAAATTAAACCCAATTAATTACAATGAGCAATTAATTTCTTAATAACTTTCATAAAGTAATTACACTTATACAATTTCATAAATGATTATCATTAATTAATTAATCTAATTAATTATTAAAATTAATCACATTAATTAATTGTTTAAATAATCTTAGTTAATGACCTTCATTAACTATAACAATTTTTTAATTACTTTCCTAATTAATCTTTAATTATAAATTAATCTAAATCATTAATTTATAAATTAAATAAATAAGTCATTCCTTAATTATCTTATTCATTAAATCATTTTAATACCTTAATTATCTCTAAGGTAATCCATTTCTTTATTAATGACTTCATTAACATTAAAGTGTATTTAAAACATTACACTTCTAAATTTAGATTCAAATTTCATTTTGAATTTAAGATTCAAAATGATTATATATTTAAATATTAACCAAATTTAAATATCAACTTATAAACCTATATAAGAAAAGTTCTAACTAAATTACTTAAATTTTTATTTAAAATTTAAGCTTAAAAATACGTTACATTTTAACTTGCAAATTCAAGTTAAAACAAATTATTTAACTTTTCATTGAAAATCCTTTTTATAAAAGAACTTTATCAAAATCCAATTCAAATATTTATTTGAAAACAAATAACTTTAAAATGCTATTTGATTTAAACTTGTTTAAAACATTCAGATTTAAAAACTGATTTAAATCACAAATTTGAATTCAAGAAACTTGAATCCATATCTAAACATTTGATTTAAACTTGGCTTTAAACTTTGATTTAAAACTTTGATTTAAACTTGCTTTTAATACCTTGATTTAAAAGTTTGATTTAAAAATACCTATTCATTTTAAATTCAAATCAATTTAAAAAATCACTTTATCATTCAAACTGTTTAAAACAATTTTAAATTTAAAAACTTCTTTTCTTTCAACACAAGAATTCAAATCTGTATTTGAATCCAGATTAACTCTTACTTACAAATTTAAATCTTTATCCTTAAAATTCAACCCACTTAAATATTTTTAGGTGGTTAAACAAATTTAAATTTTAAAACTTTATTTTTTTCCAAAACTCAAATTTAAACTAGATTTGAATCAGAATCAAACTTGGTTTTAAACTTAATTAAATCTCTACTTTTGAATTTAAAATTTTAAAGTGCTACAGGTTTAAAAACTGTAACATAACAAATAACTCGAGCCATCCTAAATCTGCTTCGAGTCCAATCCTTAAAAACTTCGAGCCAACCAACCCATTCCTTCGAGTAAAACTCGAGTCAAACTCACGTACCATCCCTACTTCCACCCAACTACACAATTTCCAGATCACCAAAGTTACTGCACGGTGTACGCCCACGGCTCCGACGAACCTATCCAGTTGACGCTGCATCGTCGAGCAAGTCGACGATCACCCATGATCCACTTCCCGACCATCAGAAACTCCATCATCCCCTCGAAATCGAATTCGAGTAAAAACCCAAACCTGAAAAAACATGAGGCTGGAACTTCTCCAACCTGGAAACACGACGTACTCCAAATTCCGACCACCTGAGAGTCATCACCACCGGCCATAGCTTCGACTACCACCCCTCTACCAATCCCCAAAAGCATGTTGAACTCGATCCATTTGGGGTAGTTGAACCAACCCAAAAATCAACCTAGTTAAAAACTAGGGTTCTGAACTTCAAACGCTTGCCGCCTCCATCACGACCATCAGACCACCATCCTAATATTTTTCCTGCAATCACCGTTCATCCCTCCATCACTAGCCAAAACCCCGACCTCAACACATCAGAGGATCACCAGAAATCACCAAAATAAAGAAATTTATACAAACTCAAACTGCTCTTTCGTTCCCCATCTAAAAATTATGATTTTTACTTTAAAATTCATGTTAAAGTATAAGGATTCCATTCACATACCTGAGATCGTAAATTAAAATGTTTATATTTTGACTAATTTAGAGATTTGCTCAGATTTCTGGATTTCCAGAGTTATTAACAAGATGTTTTAACTTAAATTGACTTTTAAACTTATATATATACCATAACAAACAACTTTATTTTCATCTTAAGTCCAAAAAGTCAGTAGATCAAGAGGAATTGATTTTCAAACTCAAAACTGCTACTTGAACAGGGAACGGGGTATCACAGGAGATAACTTTGCACACATATACATCCATTACTCATATATGCTCAGAGAAACATACCTATATACAAACATACTTATCACGGATATACCTGCAACAGAATCGTATTTTAAAATTTTAAAAAGTCATGTTACTCACATTGTTTTCCAGAATGAAAAGAGCCTCTTCCTTTTTTTTCTTCTTGAAACAGACTTTGAAACTATTAGCTGAAGTCTCCTTTTTAATCTCTGGTTTTAATGAATTTGTATTCTTGTTCGAAGTTGAATTTTGTTTTAGGTTGAGATGATGCTTGCTTCAGTTTTTTTTTTATTTTTGATGGACGAACTGAAATGAAAAGCTTGATATAAAGGAAATGAGTTTACAGGGTTATTATTTGTTTGTACAATATAGGCCAGAGATTTTTTTCTCTTTGCTTGACTAAGCTGATATATTTTTTCCTTACTTTAACCAAGCAAGATTTCGGATGAGATGATATTGTGGTGGCTTGCATTAATGTTATTTGTCTTGTTTTTATTTTATTTTAAATCTACATACTAGAAATGTATTACTGTCTTCTTATGCAAGCCTTTCATATACATGTTTACTTGTTTCATATTTGAGCATATATTTCTTTCCTTAGTTACAGCCTATCCTATTGTATGTACTTCTTTGTTTTGTTTGTAGATATTTATTTTATCTTACTTTTATTTTCTTGCATACACAATTTGTCATGTTTTGCTTTAGTATTTATGTTTTATTATTATTATTATTATTATTATTTCCTAACTATACTTGAATATATATCTTCTTTTGCAAGCTTCATAGATATTTTATATTTTCTGTGTATTCTAAATGAAATTCTATAGTTATTATGTTGTTTATAGATACTTATAAAAAAAAATTGTTTGTTCATACTTGAATATACATATATTTTTTCTTTTGTCTTATTACTTTATAATATAAACAAATTTCTATTTTAATATGTTGTTTAAATTTTCCTAATGAAATCACTTTATATTTTAATTTATTTATATATATATTACTATTTCTAACTTAGTAAAAATCCGGGATCGTTACGTGGATGCACGATACTAAATAATTCTTAGCACAGGCCATATATCCTTAGGTGATATAACTCTACGCCCATACCGCATCCATTTACATGTGTAACTCTTCAGCCATTTAAAACTTGAATTTATAATATATTATGTGTTTTACTTTTCATATGGAGCATGTACATGACTTATCCTCAACATTCGCTTTTAAGCCGATAATCTTTATCGCATTTAGTTTATGTCATTCTAGCCAACACAAGCATAAAACTGAAAAATATGGGTCCATAGAATATGAATATCAAATGGCAGATTCAGAGATGGCGTAGGATATGCAATGGTCAAATAATATAACTTTAAAGTATGTTTGATTATCAAAAAATCATAACATCATTATTTGATCAAGTACAAAATGCAATATCCATAATCATCTATGTTATCAATATGGTTACTCTTGAAATTCACATAAGAAAGTTCAGTCAATCGTGATATGATTTCAAAAGTAAATTATTTACAAATATCTCAAAAATATTTTTAGTTTTTTATTATAAGCTTGAACATGCAATATGAATTTGTTTTAGAGCCATTTGTGTAAAGAGGAGCACATATAATAAGGGTATACATATTAATATATCCAAAAAGAAAAATCAAAGGCTCATTCTCGGAACATTTCATCTCAAAGCTTAAATAGCTTTCTCCAACGATCATCTCAAGTTTTGAATATCGATAACCCATCTCAAGAAGTTCATCACAAACTTTAAAACTTTGATTTCAAGTTAATTCCAAAAAAACATTTCGAACATTAAATTAAGACCATCTCACTAAGTATCAACATTTTTATAGAAATTCCCTAATCAAGACACTGTCATCAATAGAAATTTTTCGTTGAAAATTCATGTCAAAGATATAGCTAAAGGTTTCATTTCAAAATATTCACACCATGAATAAATATGGGGAGCAAGCAAAAAAAAATTCTAAGAAAGCAAAAGCATATTTTTTTTGATTTTTCAAAAAATAAAATTCTAAGAAGGAAAAGAGAATTTTTTTTTTGGTTTTTTGGAAATAAAATAAAACAGAAAACCAAATGAAAACTCTCCACGTGTGCATGAAAAATTGTGTGTAATATCAGTCAATCCACGAGACATGAATTATCAAAAATATCATATTATAGAAATCACAAAGGTTAGAAGTCAAACTGCATGTTCTGAAAAGAAATAAACAAAAATATCTCATCATTATACCACTTGTTCACCATGGTGAAAAAGAATGGTATTTCGGACACTGGCTTTACGTCCAGCCTCTTAAACTCTCATTGTCAACATCAAGTATGAAAATCAAGTATTATCAAACAAGTCTACTACGTACTCCATTGATCGAATTTGCTTCAACATTCGAATTTCTCAATAAAATCATCTTCGCTTATCTTTGAAGATGAATTTGCATTTACCATGTTTATCCAAAGTTAGTGGATCTCCACTTTATTTTTGTAGGCTAAGGAATTTTGTAATTATTAATCATAAAATGTGTCGAACAACTGACAAGCACCATTGTCCCAATGGTTAAGTGATTCGATTTTGGTGCGAGAGGTCACAAGTTCGAAACTTGCATAGCGTGATTCGAATATTTATTGACACATGATTTGTGATTTTTTGTACTAGTGACATGTTATGTCTAAATACCATTTCAAAAAAAACTATGTAGAATAACTCGAAATCAATCTCCACCATAGTTGGTCCTTAGCACGTCTTCGTACCTACATATTAGAGGAGGAAGTGAGTGGTCTAGAAAGAGATGTAAGACCACATTTATTTACAATTGAAATTTTTGGCATCTAAATTTGCTTATATGGAAAACTACTAATATTAAGAACTGTACCCTTAGGAACCCAAATTTTTTCGACTCGTTTATTTATGTTCCTATTTTAACAGTTATTATAACTATGTCCAATATTGCCACACTTCACACATTTTTGAAACACACTTCTCCTTCTAGTGGTATTATTAGTCGTTTGTTTATAAACCGACACATTTTCAAGTCCAAGTCCTTTTTTGTTATTCGCAAAGTGTTGATTTCCTAATAACATATTAAAAGATTTTTCTCCTACGGAACTTTTCGAATAATCAACTCGAGTTTATTAATTTTGAATTTAGAAGATTATTCTCATTTATTAGCTAGGAAAAATAACTAATAACAATCTCTTTATTTTTAGAATCATTATGCTTCGATACCATATTTTCATTTTCAAGTACTTCATTTTGATCTTAACTTCAAGCATCCAACTTTCAAAAAGCTGGCCGTTTTCAAATTCAAGTTTTTCAAAATCCTAAAAATTTTCAATCTCCATTTTCAAATCGTGATTTGATCGAATAATTTCTAATTTTCTATTTTTCAAAATCATATTTTTTTAGGATTTTGAACTTTTCTTTTATTTCAATCAATTCCGCTTTGAAATCTGCAAATTTTCCGCATATGAAAATTTCAAAATTCTCCAACTTTTTTGTAAAGCATTCTCTTACAAATTAGCTCAATTTCATTTTCTTTCAAAATCTGAATTTCTTTTTCAAGCTTTTGAAAATTTTCATTAAAACAAACAAATTCTTTTTCATATTCCAAACATTTTTTGCAATCAAAATTTTCAATTTTCTTAATATTTTCAAGCTCAATTTCCAATTTATCATTTTTGAGAGAAGTTTAAAATTTTCGCTTTTCAATTTATTAATTTTCAATTCAAGATCATCAATAGTTTTAGTTAATTTATGGCATCAGAAAAGTAATTCTTTATATGAAAAATTACTTACCTCATCATCTATTGAGTCACTATCACCATCGTCTTTACCATCATTGTCTGAATCTTCTTTTGCGTATCCCGCCAAATAAATTTCTGCTCTCATATTAATTTTAGGGAGTTCATTACAATTATTGATTTTTCTTTTATATTTTGCATCAAGATTGCTCTAAATTTCCTGTATAGTCAAACAATGGGAGATATGGTTAAATTTAGGTTTATCAAGTGCGGATATAAGAATATTCGTAACATCAACATTAAGGGAAAAATTATTCTTATCTACCATATCCAATCCATTTTCAATGATATCCTAAATACGAAAATCAATAGATTTTATATAAATTTCCATCCTATATTTCCAATGTGAAATATCCATTTTATTAAAACTAGGTGGACTTTAAATGGACCGACTCTCGCTAAATCTACTTGCAGTTAAGGTAAGACATTATATCAGGTTTATCCTAACAACCTGCTCCAATACCACTTTTTAGGATCGTGGAATATGCATTAGAGGAGGCTGAATAGGGTATTAAACTATTTCATAGATAAACAAATAAATAATGTGGAAACATAAATGTGAAAATAAAAAACAAATAGATATACCCAACTTTATCTTAAAGCCTACTACTCCCCTAAAGTTACTACTAGGATTATATACTTGACACTTACAATACTTGTAAACTCACACTCTCTGCTACCTGAATATACTAACCTTATGCCTAATATCGCTGTCTGGACTCAAACCCTGGACCGAAATCCTTGAACTTAAAAACTCACCTAGAAAAAAATCTAGAGTTCAATAAAAGGAAAATACAAAACAAAAACAATAATAAAAAGACAATTTGACGACAACTTTGAAATAGTGTAAAATAGACTCCCTTCTTTCTTCATGCGATTGCGCTGCTGGACATGTAGCTTGCTTCGACTGTGCACTGCTATTCTGGAGTTGTTTAGTCGAGACTTGCAAGAGCTTTCTTTGATGCTCACGTTGGCTACTATTTGAGGGAGATGCTGAATAGGATGGTGGTGGTGTTGCTGTAAAAATGCCTCATGTCTATGTTTGGAGTTTGCTGGTAGAGAGGTGCTTTGTCTTTACAAGATGATCTTATTTTGATATTGGAATGCTTATTTTGCCTATTGTAGAATAGATCTGAAGCACTACACATAGGTAAGGATTCTGTAGAGATAGAGATGATAATGAACAAAATTGTACAAATGAGATGATATTTGATGATCAGATTTTGTTTGATAGATGAAGCTTTGTTTTTTTGTCCGATGATTTTCTTTTGATGTAATGTGTAGTTTTTATAGTCTTACGGAGGGGATGTGTATGTATGGAAGCAAATATGTTTGAAGATATATGGAGAAGAAATTAATTAGTGAGATAGTCTGTTTCCCCGTAAACAAAATACGATCTGTATATAATGAGGAAACAAATATATAAGGATATATGGAGAATGAATTGATTTGTGAGCTAGTTTATTTACCTATATGAAAAATAAAATCAGTATATAATGGGAAATGATCAATGTTGCATATTTTAAAATATATCGTTTGATTGTGTATACAATTCTTCACTTCCATTGTCTATTTATTTCCCTTTCTTCATACATACTACCTCTGATTATGTGTGTATTTCCTTGCTTCTGATTCATAATTGTTTCATTTTCTCTATATATACAGTCTCTGATTGCGTATTGAAATATTTCCTCCCTTGAATCCTTATTTACCTTCTTTTCTCTATATACACAGCCTTTTATTATACTAAAAAGAAACTTTTTCCACAACCAGTAAATATACAACACTAGAAAACACATTAGATATAAGATATATTTATTAATACCAAACAGAAATAAACTACAATATCTGAGAATATTTCCTTTTTGATAATAATAAATATATATTATTTTACAAGTAAAAACATGTGTTTAAAATGTAATACATGTAAAACAGACGTATGGGATGTAGTGGACGTAATTTAAGTAGAAACAAAATTATGTTTTGATGATTTTTAAACTGTAAAACACTCTGAAAGAAAAAATCAATTGTAAAAATATATTTTTTATCATCAAATAAAACGTATACTTCACATTGTGCGCCTATTGGCCCTACGTAGAAAGCAAGATATTATTTTTAAGAATCCCATGCTGCCAGTAGATGAGTCGAAGTGTTTTAGGAGTTAGGACCATCGGCATCTGTTCAAGCGGATCATCTAGAACTCTTAAGCCAGTGTGTTCATTTAAAGGAGGCAGTTGATCCTAGATCGGTTCTTTTGGTACTATCATTCTCCATAAATTAGCTGTTATTAAGCACCTAGGTCCATAAGGTATGGAAGTTGAGGCCTGAGCTATTATAGACCCTATTTTAGGAGGACTTCATTGTGAAGACCCGGGATTTTGGTAATATTATTTTAATCTGATTAATTAAAATACAAACTTATCATTTTAAAAACAAATAGGACTTTTGGATATTTACCAGTTATTTATATATGTGTGTGTATTGTGAAGGAAATCATGATTTGAAAATTTAAAATAAAATCTTTCAGAAATATTTACAATAAAATCTATCTTATTCAATTAAATTAAAGGCTCTACCTTATTAACATTTGGTACAAATATATATATGGATGTAATATAGATAATAATGCTTAAAATAAAATTAATCTTATCAATATTAAATATAAGTATAAAATATATGAATATAAATTAAATGTTTGATAGCTAAACTTTAAATAGAAATAAAAAAAACTAAGGATTTATGTTAGTAATAAATTATATGGTTATATGGAAACATGAGATAATTCTAGAAATATATAACCTATGAAATACATGTATAAGCAAGGCAAAAGAAAAAAAAAGAAACAAAAATCTATGTACATATAAAAATCAAATAGGATAAGTATGTAAACAAGATAGGAAACATATGCATTAAATACTATCTTCTCCAGCACAAATAAAATCATTTCAAATATTTACAAATCATTTCATTTCAGTAAAGGAAATCTGGTTTAGTCAAAGAAAGAAAAAAAATCTGACCAAGGGAAACATGATGTACCAATTAAAGCCTACCCTGTGCAAAACTTTCTCTTTATATATACATCCTTTTAGTTAGCTCGTTCATAACTAAGCAAAACCAGAAAAAGAAAATAAGTATCATCATTTTATAAACTCAAATCCAATTCAACTAAACAAAACAGGAAGTTTCAAAGGCAGATCAAACTGCAGTTTTTCAAAACAGATATTGGCTCTCTGTTCATACACTTTTCAGGTGAGTAAACACAAATTTTAACGATTTAGGTATAATTAAAAACTGTGCAGGTGATTCATTGATAATATTGTGTTGTATATGTATTATTTTTGAATATAGTTCTGTGTTTATACATAGGTTGTTCTGTGAAAAATTGAATATACTGGTCTTCTCTGTTTGTTGTTACATAGTTGAATATTTAATCAAAATTCAAAATATTATCATCTAACCTTTGTTAGGCTTAAAGTATCAACAAAGCAAGTTTGTTTAAATTTAAATTATGGCCTAAGAATTTGTTTTAAGCTTAATAATGAAGAACGGACTCTGTAAATTCATTTTACAGTAAAGAGACAATCATATGATAAATTCGAATATTTTAAAACATTAATTCGATTATATGACTTGAACCAACAATCAAAGATGGGATTTTTAAAACTAAAATGGTGATTTTTAGTTGAGTATGCAAAGAACAGTTTATAGTTGAGCAGAATATGCTTTTTAACCATTTTCTAATGATCGAACCAATATTGGATGTTGAAATTTTGCACGAAGCAGGTTTGGCAATCGATGATTTCAGGAAAATTGTTAGATAAATTTTCCATTGCAAACGATGATTGAACGAGGCGAGATTAGAGTTTAATGTTTGGGTTTGTCGTGGTCTGAAAACGAGGTGATTTCGTCACCTCTGATTGACCGAGTTCAACGAAACTCTAGGGAAGTGTAGTGTAGGGGGTTGACGAGGTGAAACCGAAGTCGTAGCGCTTCCGGTGGTCGGCGTGAGTAAGACGAAGTGATTTGCTGAGGAGAGTCAAGTTATAGTTTTCGAACGAAAGGCCAAATTTTGATCTCAAGTTTTTGGCATCGAGTTGATCGTTGCTTTCGAGTGTAGGGGAGTTTCACGACTCGTCGGAGGATGCGAAGTTCGCCAGAGGGTCGTCGAGGCGTCGTGCACGTGCACGGCCTTGAGATGGTGTCAGGAAGTTTTCGACTGTGGGCAACTCGAGTTGTTACTCGAGTAAATGAAGAGCTTGCTTCGGGTTGGAACCCGAGTACGTGAGTATGCTTACTTGTTATTATAGTTTATACTTTAACTTAAACTTTAACTTAACTGAAGAAAATAAAGGAGGAGAAGAAGAAAAGTATGTGAAGTAGAAGGAAGAGAACATGTGGAAATGGGTGAAAAACTTGGGTTGTAACTCGAGTAACCTGAGATTTTTCTTGGGTTTTGTTTCAAAAAGGTTAAGCCTAATAAATTTAAAGTTAATGTTGTTAAACAAATTTTAGTATTAAATAATTAATATTTGACAATTTTAAGTTAAGAATTTATTTTAAGTTTAATGATTTAAGTAAATACCTAAGAACGTTTTAAATCTTAATTAATATTTTAATTAAGTAGTTAACTTAGGTTAAGTGTTAAAGTTAATTACCATTAAAGTTTTTAAGTTAATAATAATTTGATTTCAAAGTTATTAAGGAAGATTATAAAATGTTAAATAGGAAGATAATTAAGATAAATGATTATCATTAATTAATTGTTTTAAAAAGGGAATGATTAATTAATTTATGGTTGTAATTAATTATGTGATTAGTGATTAAATCAATTTGTAATTAAAGACTGGTTAATCAATAATTAAGTGTTTAATTAATTTGTAATTAAGAATTGTAAATTAGCTAATTAAATTTTATTAATAAATAAATAGTAGTTAATTAATTAAGGATTAATGATTAATTAATTAGTAATTAATGATTAATTAATTAATAATTAAGAAGTAATGAATTAAGTCATTAAGGTTTAATAAATTGATTAATAAGTAATTAATAAATTAAATGGTATGAAATGGAATGATTAATTAATTAATGATTTATCGAGCAGGTTTAAAGATGCTTGCTTATGGATGATTGTATAAGTAGAATATCTGGATTTGTGACATCTATTTGGTGATATTCTGTGATAATCTGTGATATGCCTTGATATATCTATGATGATTGTGTATAATTTGTCTGTGATAAATGCTATGTGAATTCAAAGTGTTGAATTAAATTGTTTAAACTATTAAACAACTTGACCTTTAAAATGGCGATTGGATTTCGATGAGGCCGGGTGTCAGTTATGATTATCCGAAAACCACATCGATCCAAATTAAACGATAGGTCGAGACATCTCCAAGTGAAGATCGAGATGGTGTTTCAGAGTGCAAGGGTTATCGTCGTTAACTCTAAGGGTGATTCCAAAATGAGTGTAACGAGATAATGCCTTCGGTTTCGTTCGAACCCGGAACGAACTTGTATGGATTGAATGCTTTGAGAACATTGTCAGGTGGACGATAAGCATTCTAATAGATGTGTTCTCTAAAGGTAATCGAAGCCTCAAGCCTCATCAACCCGGATGGCTAAAACAGGGGAGGTGCAGCCAGGTTAAGTGCGTAACACCCAAGCAGGACGAGATATACCCCTGTCTAGATGTCCCTTTTTATTCGGCTGTGTGGGCGGTTGCTAGCTACAGCCGCGGGGTTATCTTATTCGAAACTGTTCAGTAAGGAATGGTTCCGGCCTTGTGTTGTAGGGGGTCGGGAGTAATCCTCGGTACGATGATCTAGGCCTCGTACTGTGACGGGCGGTACCCCAGTAGCCCTGCCATTGTATGGAATCTAATCTACAATAAGCGCCGTACGTTTTGATTATGCCCAACTATGTTGGAATGTGAGATGTAAGCATTTCAGTTATTTCTGTATTTTACTTGAAAATCCTAGACACTATTACAATATCACTGGATTTCCTATAAATTGTTTTGGTTAGCGTAAGGTAAAAACTTACCCGTGTTTATGAGTGGGAAGTCTTACGTAATACCTTTATTTTCAAATGTTTTTTTGTCAAAGTTAAACAACTTTAACCCCTTTACTCACAGCAGACCCATGTCTGACCCGGAGTTTATTTCTGTTTTTCATAAACTCTTGGGTACTCAAATTTTTATGAGTAGCCAAGTGATAGGTTTTGGATTGTTGAGTTCTGGAGGAGCTTGGAGCAGGAGTCCTGGCGTATCTATCTAGTTCCGCTGTGTTAGTTGATGTATGTTGTATTTTGGGATGTATGAAATGGTAGATATATATATATGACTGTCTTGTTTGTATGAAGTTTTGTAACTCTGATATATGTAAAATTATGTAATAGTTATGTGATGTATTATATTTTGTTCCGTTTCCGCTGTGAGATTCTGATGTTGTTATTCTTTCTTTCTATCTTTTCTATTTCTATCTCTCTCTTTTATTGTTGATGATACGTCTTTCTGTGGATAGAAAGACGGGTCGTCACATTGATGGTCCAACGCCAATGTTGATTCTAGGAGAATTATGAGTCATTCTAGATAGGAAAACTTGGTGTTTAACAAGATTGGATATATTTATTTTGAAATTCTATTTTAAATGTTAACAAATATGACTGACGCCTATAATCCAATGGACGTCAACGTGTGTTGACCAATCAGATTCTAAATGTTGACTAGGGTAGTCAAAGGTGTCAATCTATTTAGTGTGAGTCTTGTTCCCTAAACACAACAAACGAACCATCCTGTGTGGATAGCTCACTCATGCTGGAAAGTGAGTCATGTCGCATGGCGAAACCATGCATTGGATCTTATCCATTATCATCGGGTAATCGATAAAGGAACCACTATATAGAGTGACGCGGAGGTTTCCTTTGTAGGATAATTGGAAGTACAAAGACTAGAGATGTTATACAATGGAATTATCCAAATCTGAAATGTGTTTGATGCGACCATTCTTAGGAAGAACCGTCTTATCGGATCAAAAAGTGAAAACTTATTATCAGCGACTTATTGGAAAAAAAGCATTTATGCATTCCAAATGAAAAAGTGTTCATGCCTATTGCAAAGCTAGCTAAACTCCAAAGAAGGTGGGCGGAGACCCTAAGGCAACCTAGTACATGTATAAGGAAATACTGGCATAATTGAATGTGGTGTTGACTTTGAGTTGAGGTTGAGTCCAACCCGAAAGGAATTCGAGTTTTGCAATGCTCAAAACATTAGAGTGAAAGTTGATCATCAAGTGCGGTTCCACTACCATTCACCAGTTGTAGATGAACTACAACATGGTTTAAGGTGATCAAATAGTCGTCGCCATGCCAACAACCTCAAACGGCCCACCATTATGCCAATTTGGATCTGGGTTTGTGCTTAAGTTCAAAGCGGTTGGGGTCGAGATGATTTGAAGGAACAACGATCTTTGGAATGGAGATCTGGTGGAGGCGATTGTTAAAGGAAGTAATGACGGTCTCGAGGAAGCGGCGACGAGAGATATGGGTTAGTGAATTTGGATCACACGATTTTGACACCAGGCTAAAATGCGTGGAGGTACTCGGTAAATGAAAGTGTGAAGGAAGAAATGCTAAGCAACTAGTTCATATACACATACCGCATGGGCAAGAGAATTCTACTCGGTACCAATCAAAATAGTGCAGTATGGATATGAATTTTTGGTCCAAAATAAAAGGAAAGATAAAGAAAAGGAAGGAGAAAGGTAGTGTCTACTTGTACGAGGCATGGAACAATCTTTATAGTCCGGTTCTCAGTAAAGAGAATGGAACTTCTAATATATAACGCAATCGAATATACATCCACAGAATGGAGACAATGCTTCAAAGCAACTCTTGAATAACTAACGGACATATATGGATGATGATATACAGTTGCCTTGTTGCAAAACACGTTTTGATTTCAACAGAAGCGTATTCTAAGCAGCAAGTGTTATTTGACTTCCTAACCAAGTGACTTTCACTTGAATCTAGACGTCAGGATGAAGGCAAAATGATTAACGGACTGGGAAGCATGTTCGGAAGGATAATATAAGACTTGGATAAGTCGAAGAAGATTTGGAGCAAAGGAAAGAGCTTGGTACCAATCACTTTTTATGCCTTCCATGGGGCTATAGCGCTATGGCATGTGGATGGTTAGCTTAAGTGATCTTCTCAAGTTTCATTTCTGGAGCAATTGGAAAATAATCCCAAGGTATTTATGAAGGAAAGAAGATACGTGCTAGAGGTTTCAGAATCTCTTAAAAACAACGCGAATTATAAAAAAAGTGCTAAGAAAATGATGGATTGAAGAAAAATGACCATGAGAAGGTAGATGGAGAAACCTCCCCTTAAAATATCAGGTTGGTACCGACTACTTCAAGTTAATACCGTGTTTATTTTAAGACTCTGAGGACTTCATCTTCCTCTCTTGCATTTCCGAATCTAAAGTTAAACTTGGTATATTTATATCCGACGATTCAGCTGAACGATTTCCCTATAATATAGCATCTTTGGAATTTGGGAAAGGACTTTTGGCATTTGCTTTCTTTATCTTCTATCAATGCTCATTCCTAGCCATTAAAGAAGTTAATCTTGGCTATTCTGGTTGTTGTACCGGCCAAAATTTTGTACTTGTGACTTGAAATTCATAAGGAATAGCAGTATATTGGATGTGGGCCCTAGATTTTCCAAACCACTTTAAAAACTCTTTTTTATTTACTATTTTTGGTACATCTCTATATTGCTACTCGTTTTTGGGGGTTATGCCATTTCTCGGTTCATTAATTCTTTACTAATTAGCCTGTGCCTTCATATTAGTATCACTTTGATTTGATTTGAGTTAATTCAATTCCTCTGGTGCTTACCTTGATGCCTAGAGACTTTCCGGATTGGATTTCAAAAGAGCACTTTTGAGGGTTTAGCTTTATATGATGAGGACCTCAAAATTTCACCTAAATCCAAAACATGACTTTTGGCTTATTTTGACTTCACTAGCATATCATCGACATAGACCTCCATTTTTTAGCCTATCTACTTTGTGAACTTTCAATTTACTAACCTTTGATAAGTTGCTTTTGCCTTTTTTACGCTGAAGCACTTTGTAACAAAACAATCCCATTCTGTTACAAGCTTATGTATTCTTCGTTTTGAACATAGGAATTTGATTATAACATATATATCCGTGAACGAAAGTAACTGATGCCTCGTTATTGCATCTATTAGTCGATCAATTCTTAGTGAAGGAAAATAATCCTTTGAACAAGCTTTGTTTAAGTCAGTGAAGTCTGCGCAAGTCCTCCAATTCCTATTTGGCTTTTTTACTAGTACTGGATTAGCAATCCATTTTGGATAATGGACATCTCTTATAAAATTGTTCTTGAGCAATTTATCTACTTCCTTTCATAATGCAGCATACCAGACTTCATCAAGAGGTGTTCTCTTTTGTCTTATAAGAGGGTACTTAGGATTAATATTCAAATAAGGGCATCTTCAGTGGTCAGATTCAACGCTGAATTGGGCGAAAAAAATCTCCAGTCGTTCGATTAAGGGATAAAATTAAGCTGAATGTTCAGGATTCAATACAGATCCTGAATTGGGCTTGGGCGCCCATTTAATGGGCGCCCGAGCCCCCCTTCCCACACACCCCGCCGTCTTCCAACGGCTATAACCGGCCCCTGCATTTGAATTCCAACAGCTAAAAAAGGTCATATTTTGACTCCAACGGCTATAAACGGTCATATTTAAAATTACAACGGCTATAAATGGTCATATTGAAAATTACAACGGCTATAAACGGTCATATTTATGATTTCACTACATATATCGGAATAATATTCAGATTGTAATACACACATCTCTTCTTCTATTACAATTCAATTCTCAATTCCTTAATATTGAAAGTATGTCTCATACGTTTCAATCATATACCGAAGCGATGAATATGGATAGCTGGGATTTAGATTCTCAACCCTTTCAATATGTTCATCCCCAAACCGCCCCCCTCTATCGTTCCATTCTTCTGCTCCATGGTCTGGCGATGAAGATAAGGATTTGTGTTATATTTACTGTCATTTTTCTAACGACTCGATAAAGGGGAACGACCATAGTGGAGAGGCATTTTGGACAAAAGTCATGACTGCGTACAATAAAAAACATGTTGAAAAGACGAGGTCAATGTCTGCAATCACGGGTCGTTTTGGAAAGATTAATCGACAAACAAAATTCTACGAGTCGCAGATCCACAAAATAAGAACAACAAATCCAAGTGGAATGGGTGGCGAAGCTGAATTGGTAGCGTTTTGTAAAATATGATTTTTAATTTACATTCATTTCTGATCACTTTGTTAATATATGATTTTGTGTTTCTGTTTTTGTAGAAGAGAATGGCGAACGATCAATTCTTGAATTATTTCCAAGAGAAAATGGTACAAAAAAACCCCACTACTATCAGTTTGCAAGCTTCTATGACTTGCTTGTTAGTCAACAAAAATGGAGCTCAAACACCACAAAAAGCTTAAGAGATGTCCAGACGAAGTCGAAGGGGAAGAAAAAAACAAGTAGATCTAATTACAATTCTAGCCTAGGCAATTCTTCTCATATGGACTCAAATGTATGCCAAGATAATGAAGACGAAGAAGCAATACCCGCATTTGATGAAGACGCTAGACCGATGGGGCAACGAGCAGCTAAGAAGAAAATTGCTGTTCAATCTCAAATCGATTCTCATTTAGCCCTAATGCATGAAAAACATGCAAGAGAAAATGCAGAACGTCAAAAAGCAAGTGCAGAAAGCTTGCCGTGTTAAAAGAATTGACTGAGATTGAGAAGGGCCGCTTTGAGCTAGAGCGGCAACGCCAAGAGACTTTAGTAATGGAAAAGGATGTCATCGGAATGAACCCAATTACAATGCAATATTGGATGGAGTACAAACAACGCATTGTTGAGAGTAGATCTGGAACAAAACATATGTAGTTGACGTATTAATGTGCTATTTTTAGTTATTGCAGTTCAAATATCCATGTACCTTCAGTTCATATTTGCAATCAAGTGCTATTCTTAGTTTTACAATATTCAATGGTATATCAATTTTTCGATGCATTATGTAGATATCAATATAGATTTACTTCATCAAATATAAATGATATTACAAACTTAAAAATTGAAGCATTCTACACTTCGTTACAGAAATAAAAAAGGCAAACATATGTAATTAAACAAAGATCCACCATCCCCAACTACTGATTTCCATAAGAATTCCAAATATGCTCCATTAAATCCCTTTGGAGTCTATTATGAATAACTGCATTACGATATACTTCATGATGATCGTCATGAATTGCGTACTGTCCTTCATTTCGTAATGTGGCTGTGCGAAACAACTCGGGGGGTTGTCTTGCCCCCTCATATTCGAAATCAGGATAATCCATACCGCGTTCATCTTCAATGATCATGTTATGCAGAATTATACAACAGAACAAAATTGCAGCCATTTTTGATCTCTTCCATAACCTACATGGATTGCTGACCATTGCAAACCTTGCTTGTAGGGCCCCAAACGCCCTTTCTACATCCTTCCTTTGTCCTTCCTGCATTGCAGCAAATTGTTTCTGTTTTGCCGTCATTGGGTTTGCAAATGTCTTTACAATCGTACTCCATTTGGGATAAATTCCATCTCCTAAATAGTATCCATGCTCATATGTGTTATGACCAATAGTAAATGATACGGGAGTTGACTTACCTTGCGCCAAATCATTAAACAAATGAGATCGTTCGACAACGTTTAAGTCATTAAGAGAACCTGGCATTCCAAAGAAAGCATGCCAAATCCACAAATCATGAGAGGCAACTGCATCTAAGATGATAGTTGGTTTTTTTTCTTTGCCGTTATATGCTCCATGAAAAGCTTTTGGACAGTTCTTCCACTCCCAATGCATACAATCTAAACTTCCAAGCATTCCAAGCCAGCCCTTACTTTCATGCATTTCACGCAAGCGCGTTACATCTGCCTCGTTTGGAGAACTAAGATATTCCGTCCCATAAATGTCCACAACTGACTGACAGAAGTGATCTAGGTTTTCCAATGTTGTACTCTCTGCAATACGATATGCATCGTCAAGGGCATCGGCGGGTGTACCGTATGCTAACATCCTCAAAGCTGTGGTCATCTTTTGATGGCCACTCAAACCTTGTTTTTTTGCAGCGTCCTGCTTAAAACCAAAATATTTATTATTCTGCTGAATACTTTCGAGAATTCTTATAAATAATGGACGAATCATTCTGAATCGTCGTCTAAACATCTCTGGACCGTAAGTTGGATCATAGGCAAAGTAATCTTGCATAAGTGTTTTTTGAAATGCTTGCTGGTTACGGTTGATATATTTCCGACCCACGACGGAACCACCATGTTTTCCATAAGTTGATCTGTATGCTTCACGGTATATCTCCATCAGTTCCTCCTCCTCTTGTTGATGCGCTAACGCGTACGCTTCTTCTTTCGAGTCACTGTCGCATAGCAATATAGCTTTTAGTAAACTTCCAGACATTGTTTGATATTTGAGGATAGTTGTTTGATATTTGAATGTTTTGTTAGACTAAATTGTGGTGAACAAGTATGACATCCATATGATTATATATACATGACTAATTCTTGAGTGGAGAGAAGGGGGGTCGGTTTGCGGTCACCATCACGTACTGTAGCCATGTTAATTTGCTGGTCAAGAATCTCTGCTTTGTTGAGTGGAGAGAAGAGGGGTCAGTGTGCGGTCAAATCACGTACTGTACCCACGTTCATTTGCCGGTCAAGAATATCTGCTATGTTGAGTGGAGAGAAGGGTGGTCAGTGTGCGGTCAAATCACGTACCGTAGCCACGTTTATTTGCCGGTCAAGAATTTCTGCTATGATAAGTGGAGAGAAGGTTGATCAGTGTGTGGCCAAATCAAGTACTGTACCCATGTTCGTTTGCCGGTCAAGATTCTCTACTTTGTTGAGTGGAGAGAAGGTGTGTCAGTGTGCGGTCAAATCATGTACTGTAGCCACGTTCATT
Source organism: Allium cepa (assembly GCA_030765085.1). Lineage (NCBI taxonomy): Eukaryota > Viridiplantae > Streptophyta > Magnoliopsida > Asparagales > Amaryllidaceae > Allium > Allium cepa. Next base: position 781,942,498 of record CM060941.1, on the reverse strand, counting down.
TTTCGGTCAAGATTCTCTGCTTTGTTGAGAGGAGAGAAGGAACATCCATTATATAAATTCAAAAATCGTTATATATTTAAATCATTTTAAAACCTAACATTATTCAAACTACATTGTCCAACTTGACATTTACGTCTCATGAATTGAAGTTGCTTATGCAGTACTACATTCAAACCGATGAGATGTGCGATAATCAGGAGTCAATGGTAATTAATTTTTGGGACACACTGGCTGAACTCTACAACAACGACGTGGGCTCTCAAGTCAGACGTACGGCTCAAGAGGTCTGGACTGCACACAGAAACTTTACTAAGGCATGCATGCGTTATAAAAAGATTATTAATGAGGTAATATTGGAAAATGTGTTTGAGACTACACGTTCGACTTATGACGGTCGATACAATTTAAAATATCGCACGCCCTTCTTAGCCCATGATGCGTACTTCATACGTCAAAACTGGCTAGAAAGATTTGGATGGCCTTAAGATAACAGGACTGCTAGTTGGTTATGTAACGTTCGTTAATGTGTCGAGAGCTTTCTGAATTGTCTTTTCAAATGATAATGCTGTTGTTGTTGTCAAAGTTAATGCCTATGTGTAATGTTTGTTTATATATGCCCTTGTGTATTGTACGTTGTCAGATCAAAAAGTAGTGGTAGCACAAGTGTAATGTTTGTTTATATGTTATCTTTCTGGCTTACTTATTCATCAATCATAATCAGCTTCTTCCTCGGTCACAATAATAAATTCTTCAACGCAATGTCTTCTTGGCCTTCTTCTATCGGTTCAGATGCAGGTTACGTGCCTACGGAAAGTCCACATACTGATGAGGATTGGCTTATCGATTATCAAGAACAACACTATGAAGATGTCCGCAGTCAGTTTCAAAACCTTGAGCAGCTGAGACTTCAGGAAGTGGTTGAACCGCCATACGAACAACATGTTGTTCGTATGGCATATGAGCAACCTGAGAACCAGGATCAAGTAGTTCAACCTCTCACTGAGCAAGAAGTTGAATCGCACCTAGTTTGTTGTCAGTGCGGGTATGAAGTTGAAGTTATAGTACGTGCGGATGGAGAAAATATTGGTCGTCGAATCCAACTATGTCAATTCTGGCCAAATGGTTGCAATTATGCAGAATGGTTGGATGATCCTTTATGTCCAAGGGGCATAACCTATGCAAACGAACTAGAACAGGAGATAAGACGTCTTAGACTTTCTATACAGGAGTTGCAGTTTAATCGTCACGTCTAGTTTCTTCATATTTGTGGTCTATTATTACTGTGTCGTTTTTTATCAGTGTTCTATGTTCGTGTGCCTCACTAGTAGTTTTTTATGTCACGAGTAGGTTTTTATAAGTTTTCTATCTACTGCCACTATTGGTTTTTTTGTATGTTTATATGTAACTAGTTAGTGCTTATAAGTATACACAAACATATAGAATTCACATTGTACACCAACATATATAATTCATAGTTAAACAGACATATACAATTCACATTATACACCAACATGTATAATTCACAGTATACATAGACATATAGAATTCACAGTATACTCGAGCATTATAATCCAAAATCCAAGAAAGTGAAAGTATATAAACATAAAGAATACATAGTATACTCAAACAATGACATAAGTACATAAGATATAGGAACTGCAACATATAATAAAACGTCTACTACGCATAAACTAAAAGGTATACAGCTAAAGGGATGCAACGTCGTCGTCGTCAGCATCATCACCATTATCATCATCTCCGTCATCGTCATCATCATCGTCATCGTCATCGTCATCATCTCCATCACCATCGTCATCGCTATCACCACCATCGTCATCTCCATCGTCGTCATCCCCATCCCCCTCGTCCTTATCATCCCCCTCGTCCTCATCTAAACCACCAGCATCATACCCACTGGGACCAGCATCACCTCCGCCTTGTGATCCAAAAGGTTCATATACAGCAAGTCTAGTTGATAGCTGATCAATCTAGGCCTCTAGCATCTGTGTATGCTACATGTACATATCATTCATGGTGTGTGTATGTGCAAGAGTCATATCGCGAAATACACCAAGTGAAACTCTGGCCTGGTCCAATCTAGCAGCATACTACATAAAGATGATATTTGACATAGTAAGAAACCAAGCAGAAAATAAAGGAAAAATGACAATAAACAATAAACATACCTCATATGGAGGATATAACCCGACTGAAGGCACACCAGGATAGTCGGGGTGATCTAGAAAGACTAAAGGCTACTCAATCAAAGTACATGTCACGTCATATGGTCTAAAAGTAGTATCAGGCTCCAACTGCATGGGAGTCTGGGAAAACTGTGATGGAATCAGGTCAAATGAAACCTACGGTACCTGAACTCTACCGGCTGCCAGATGAGGTCCTATACGATCAGAGTTGACCCACGACATAATCTGGTACGATGAATCTATGGGGTGCTACTCCAGCCCAATAAGCATCGTAATCCCCATCGATGAACAAAGTACTACTATCCACCCATCCAGCCTGTCGTAGAGCATCTAAGTACTGATCGCCGATCACCCTATGTCTACCAAACATGTCCTCACAAGATAAAGGATCATATGGTATACGAGGGTCACCCGTAATCTGATAAGCACATCTCTCTCCCAAATACCACATAGGCATAAATGCAGGTGTATGCAAAGCAACCCTACGTCTAGATAGTGAATACGCAACCATCAAGGGATGGTCGTCCACCAAAAGACCTGCATCTGCTAGATGAGTCCAATGTGAGGCCCAAGGAGTCCGAAGGATGTTACCTCGACTACGCATATCAAGCTGTGACCTAGCCTCCATCAAGTCATGCCATACACCTAAGGGGACATGATGTACGTACGACATAGTCTACCATCGTCTCAATAGTATGTAGCTGGGCTAATCTGGTAAGAGATGCTAAATAGCCTAGTCTAACCGTATCTTTTTGGTTCGAAAAAAAGGTCGAACCAAACAGGTAAAACAAAAATGCTCTACTAACTGCATCCATCATATCGGCTCTAGCTATATAACTGGTGATGTACTGCTGCAAGTAAGTCAACTTAACAGAACCACTAGTTACGCAGGTAACATCTATCAGTGGTAAAAAAAACTGTAAACAAATTGGGCGACTCGTATAAATCATCAAATGGAAAAGGTCGAAGACCATGTCGTCCAATCTCAATCTTTGTAAACATGTAGAAATCAACTGGGGTGATACCAAGCTCAAAATTTGAAAAATGAAACGTATGCGTGGTGGACCACCACCTCTCAGCTAATGCCTGAATGAGAGGTCGATCAAAGGACTGAACAGGTCTAGTCGACAAAAATAGACCAAAAGGACTAGCCTGTAGCCTCTCAATAATAGGACCGGGAAGATGGTCATAAGATTGGGTAATGCACTTAGCCCAACTACCCCGACAGTGAATGTAATGGTCCTATAGATAATTTATGAGTTAACAATTTTTGATACAGTAAGGGTTATTTAATATGAGTATGTAATGTACATATTAAAATAACAAGTTATAGTAATTTGCAATTTATACCTGTATGGTCGTCAAAGCGGTTTCGGCTCTATGCTGATAACCATCTGGCAGCTCATGTAGAACACGTAGATCGTTAGGTGAAACTCCAGGTGGTGGCGGAACATGTAATGGTCCAGCTTGCTACGTTGGATGTCTGTGAAACGTTCTTCGGGCGATTTTGGTTGGACGCGGCGGCATTTCGTTTAAATTTTTTAATTTTAAAAAAAATTAAAAGGAAAAAATTGAGAGAGAAGTAAGGGGGTGGGGAGGCGGTGCCCATTTTATGGGCGCCTTAGTTCAGGCGCCCATAAAATGGGCGCCTGATTGTCAGGCGCCCATTAAATGGGCGCCTGGCCACTGGGGCCCCAACCCAAATTGCGGGCTGAATATTCAACGGGCTGAATATTCTGCCCGTAATCCACTGGAGATGCCCTAATAGCACATTACTGAAGGGTCTATCCCCACCATATCATTGTGGGACCAAGAAAATACATCCAAGTTGTGTTGAAGGAAAGATATTAGCTCCTCTTAGACTACAGAGTGAAGGAAGCTCCAATCTAAATGATTCTATAAGGGTTTTGGCAGTCGTTGCTTTTTTAGTTTCGGTTCTCAGATCTAGGTCAAGTTGAACGCATTCTCCCTCTTTTGGAACTTTTTGTGCGATATAAACCATCTTCCTTTTTTGATTGGATGACTTGCTACTTTGACCTAATTGTATTTTGGTTGAACTGCTTGTTCACATGGTACCTGAACTATTCTTTCTATGATTGTATTTATTTTATTGGTAGAATTGTCAAAAAAACTCAGGAGCTCCTTATGATTTTGGTGTTAGTGTTTGTGCATTTAACAATCCTTTTGGCCTTTTCTTTGGTTTTAGAGGACATGGTATTTTCTTTCAGTTTAACACCATTCAAATAAACTGAATTCTTCCCTTTATTGATCATATTTAAACCGGCATAATACAATTGTCCAGAGACCCATTAGTCCCTTTGCACACTTCCCTTACCATACTCAGTGGGAAATTTAAGCAATAAATGTTTTTTTGATACATATCCATAAAAAATATCAAGAGCTGGCCTCCATAAGAAGCTGTTGCAAGCAGACGATGCATCCATGTATATAAACAATGTGTCAAAAGCATTGTACCATGCCCTAGTTCCCAATTTTACCATAAGGCTGCATTTTTCGAAGAAGATAGCCTCTTAGTCATAAAGCCATATATTGGGTCTGGCTTGCCTTAAGAATAGTTTTAGTAAGTCCCATTTTGTCGTAGGTATACTCAAAAATAATGTTTATAGTGGCTATAGTGTCTACCATTATCCTTGAAACGTCCGAGAGTCCAATCCGGGATGTAATCACTATCATTGTGAAGGTGGCCAACACCCTGCTTATCAGTGTCTCCAAAAGTAACTCTTAGTTCCAATCTTATAACCATCTCAGTCTATCTGAAGCACTATGTATTTAACATTTGTGGCTTTATTTATATACTTCTCCAGCTGTTGTTGCTAGATCCAGCCACATGTGGACCTCCTATAGTCACGTTTATAGAATATCCAAGCGTCTACAGTGATATCAGTAATTGGGCTATTTGCTATGCAGTCTCAGGCTTAACTGAAGGTGTCTGCCCCTGGCACATTGTCATTTCTTAGAAACTCATTGAGCTTTCCATCTTTCACAAGCCTCTTAATGAAATTCTTTAAAAATCGATATTCTTCTACGTTGTGACTGTTTGCACCAAAATTGGTCACAACACTCTTTAGGAGTCGTTGAAGAGATAATAACGAATAATGTAAATTCAAAACGAGTATTATCTAACAAAAACTCCAATCAACAGTAACATAAATGCAAAGACAAGCGATTTATAGTGGTTCGGCGTGTTGCCTACGTCCACTGTGAAGTGTTTTGTTGTTTTGTTGATTGATACTTGAAGATTACAAGTTTTTATAGCGAAGTACAGCAGATAATAAGTCAAAATTCGAAATCAATGGCATTGATGATGATATGGAGTGATTCTGGCAGCGTCCGGCCGTGCTTTGTCTCTCAAAATTCTCCGATCCCCTTTCTGAATGACCAGGGGCTCTATTTATAGGCGTAGGATGCTGATATTTTGCTGAAAATTCGGGAGACCAATTTTGGCACATGAGGGGGCCCACATGCCCGGCCTCAGGAAATTTAGGCCCACTTTAGGATCGATTCGAACTCCATTCGAATCGATCAGAAAATTATCCAATTGAGGTGAAATTTGGTGTGGACATTCTTCAACATGTATGCAAGCTTCTGTGAAAATTTCATGGCATTTGGACTTATGGATCTTGAGATATGGTCGATTCGAAATGAGGTTCTTTGTTTGGCTGTCTGGTTTGAATCGATTCATTCGAATCGATCGCTTCGAACCGATGATAGCACGCGCTGTTGTGATGACGTGGAGCGCAATCTTCGACTCGATCCGGTCTTTGCTCCGAATTGACCGCTTCGACTCCATACATCTCGGTGCGTTCGCATTGATGGAATGATACGTCACCTTGGCTTGCAGGTTCGATGGATTCGGATGACGCCTCACTGGTGGATTCGAACAAGGCTTCACTAATGGAGTCGAACAACCGATGGTTGATGGATACGAAGCATTTCATCTGCTGATGGGTACGAATGAGACCGAGTCAAACCGTGGTACTTTTGATGGATTCGAACATCATGGATACGAACGGAGACAGTATGATGGATTCAAAGCTGATCGATATGAAAGGCGGCACTTCGATGGATACGAAGTCATTGGAGCCTGATCGATTCGAAAGTGATCGATACGAAACCGGCGTTTTTCCCTTCAAATTGAATCGATCATAACTTGAGCGTATGAACTCGGATTGACTTGAAATTTGAGATGCTGACTTCTATGATCTTTCTTGTCATGTCCTATCAATTGTAGCTCAATCCGGGCTCGGACAGAATTCAGCGATATCCATTGTGAAGTGAAGAATGACCAATCTCTGAGACGAACTGTCTTTTGTTTTCGATCGATCTTTTTGGTATCACGGCTTTGCCAAAAAGCGGGATAACATTTTCCCCCCAAAGTACGTCTTGTGGAAACATGACGTGCTTTGAAAAGCTGCGATTTCTCTCTGAACAATCATTGCTCTTTTATCGAAGGTTGTAACCTTGCTTTGATACGATTGATTGCTGTATAATAGTGCTTAGCTGTTGGTTGTTGTATTCGTAACAAGATGAGTATTCGATTCCTGTAAATGTTTAAAATCGAATGTTAGTCCGACACATATGCACATATGTTAGTTTGACCCTCGTTAACGTCGTGCGTCCGCGAGTCGTTGTCAGTTTTGTTTGTTTGTTGAATTTCGTATCGATTCTCTCCTGAACCGATTTGGAAATTTGAGTTGACACAACGCTTGGTGGTTTTTTTTTGACTATTCTCCTGTATCGATCCTCTCCTAAATCGATGTAAAAGGTTGAAAAGTAGTTTTTCATATCGATGCGAGTCGAAATGATGGATATGAAATGATAGTTCGTATCGATGAGCTTGGATGGGTACGAAACATTCGCTCGTATCTATGAGAAATGATGGATACGAAATGATAATTTGTATCAATGAGATTGGATGGACACGAAACATCCGTTCGTATCGGTGAGCTTTGATGGATACGAAATTGTTGTTCGTATCGATCGACTTTGATGGATACGAAATCGCTGTTCGTATCAGTAGGTTTGGATGGATACGAAATATCTGATCGTATCGATAGGAAGTGGATGGGGTTGTGAACTTGTTGACGTGAACGAGGGCTTTGAGCTGATGGAGTTCACAATCTTTGGTTGTCCCTGCTGCTTGCTTCGTATCGATGGATCTGTCGTTTATTTCGAATCGATAGAAGTTTTTGGTGATGGATTCGAAACTATCGTTCGACCCGAACGTTGGGGGTGACCGGTGGTGACTGGTCACACGGACCGGGAGGAGAAACGACCTGGTTCTTCTACGGCTCCATATAAATAGTGTGGACTTAGCCACTTTTTCACTTTTTACTTTTACTGCTGCTTTTTTCTTTCGAATCGATAGAGCGAAAGGACTATTAGCCTTCGAATCGATCCGATCCTTCTGTTCTTCAGAGTTAAACATTAAAATCAGGAGATTAATGGATAGAATTATGCTTAGAACGATGAAACTCGAAATCTTAATCCATCCTCTTTGCTTTTATCATCGGTTTCAGCGAATTGAAGATCTGGGTGAGAGCAAGGTTGGGGATGGATGCGTTGCCATGGAGTCGAGGCCCTGTTTGAAGAAGAAGGAGTTGTGGAGTTTTCAAATCGAAGGAGGTTATGCGATTTCGTATCGATACGAATATGACAGTGGCGATCGATGCGAAGCCAATGTTCTCTGATCGATGCGAAATGGTGTGCCTCTGTTCGATACGAAATGCATCGTTTCGAACTGGATCGATACGAAACTCATCATTTCGAACTGGATCGATACGAAATTCATCGTTTCGAACTGATCGATACAAAACGTATCGAGTCGAACCTGATCGATACGAAACATATCGATTCGAACATGGTTGATGATATTTCTTCGATTCAATATGAATTTGAACTGCAGCGACCGATTCCAAGTTGAAACTAAATGAATTTAGATAATTTTTTTGCATATAAAAGTACTTGACTCCGACGAGCTTCTGCCTTGTATGACTGAACTTGACCGTAGAACTGTATAATGGACTACCTTTCGAGGCTCGCCGATGGAACTGTAACTTAACAAAAATGTAACGAACTTCAACTTGGGTCGATCGTTTGCAAGTGGATGGCACGGTTGTGACGGTCAGCGATGACGGTCATTTTCGGTTTGATTTTTAGAGTTTTGTCGTTCATACATTATAGTTTATTCTATAGAATTTGTTCAAATAATGCACTGTACTGCATGACACATTCATGCACTTTACACCGGGGAATGCATGGGCTTTTTAGCATCTAATGATGATTTCTCGTGAGTTAACTAGTTATGGAAACTTTAAGTTCACAAACGCAAGAGACTCAGAGTTGAGTCCCTCCCGTGCTTGAAGTGCCGGAGATTGAGATTGAAGTTATTGGTCCAGCTCCGGACGAGTTACCTGACGCATCCTTCATTAGTAACCCATCAGATTCTGTTCTGTCCAATATTTCGAAAGACATGCAAGGAAGAATATGCTTAAGGCATGGTTTGTCGATGGATGACGTGCTACTGCCGGGGCCCAATGATAGACCGCACAATCCACCGGAGGGATATACCGCATTCAATCGCCATGCGTGCGCAGCTGGGACACTCCCTCCGTTTAACCAGTATATAAGAGAAGTATTGTCGTTTTTGAGGATCGCCCCATCTCAGTTGCATCCGAACGGATATGCGTCACTCAATAGCTTGTTCATTGCACTTATGGAATATCTCTATCGACCGCCACTCCCGAGTGAGATCAGATACTTGTTTAATTTCAAAAGTCGGGCCGATAGTCCATCTTTTACATTCTTGGAGGCGGTAAGAAATTGCCAAGTGATCACGGGGGCTTCGACTAGATTGAGCTACTTCAGGACGGAATGGTTTTATGTTAGATGCCCCTTAGGGTTTGCTCGACGATGGCTATTTAAACGTGAGTATTGCTGTTTTTTCGGGTAGTTGATAGAACTGATGTATTTGAAGTCGAACTCACATCTATTTTCTTTTTCAGCCATAATTCAGCGACCTGAAGGTGAACGTTTCAAAGAGATAATTCGGGTTTTTCAAGAAATCCCCAGTGAAGAGAGGAATATTGAGTTGCTACTGACAGATAGGAATCTCAGAATCCTTGGGTTGATTGAGCGGAGGCAAAGCATAATGCTTGACGGTGTCTTAAGAACCGCCTCGAAAGAACGAGTCAAACGAAGAAAACCTAAAGTTGTCATAATTGAGGAGGCTGACTCAGAGAAAACTCATACTGATGATGAGCCATTGGGCGAATCTGCGGATGTAGCCCAAGATACCCAAGAACAAGGAAAAGGCAAGGCAGCTGTTGTTGAGTCATCTAAAAAGAGAAGATGGAAATCGGTTGTCACGGCTCGATCCGCTCCCGGAGTTAGAATTTCGAAGATGTCTCCTCCGAGAACTGAAAATCTCTATGAAGGGCTCGCCGATATTCCAATTCCGGATGATGTGTCCTTGCAGCATGATGCCGGATTGGAAGAACTTTCAAAAGCTTTAGTTTTGAGCGAGTCTCTGCCCACTAGTGCGGTTGACACATCTGGTTGGTCGGGGGGTTGCACCCACATTCACACTTCACGACACTACACGATTTCTAAGTGTAATACGTTCACTGTGAGAGATTACTAATTTGACTTTCAGTTTTTGCTTCACAAATATCATGTCTGGCAGAGGTTCGATGCTCGGCAGTCTCCGTAAGAAATGCCAGTCTTCTTCATATTATGAAGCGTATAGGAGGGAAGGAGATAGAGAATATGACTATGGGCGCTCGAGTCATGAGCGCTCTGACAGAGAAAAAGATTATAGGCGGCGGTCTCGATCTCGCACGCCACCTCCTAGAGCTCACGCACCGCCTCCAGAAACTTCGCGGCCCATGCCGTCTTCCCAACCACCGAGGTCTGATACTCACCGCAGAACGGAAATCACGGCCTCCCCGTCAACAGAGCAGACATTGACGGAGCCTTCGGGGGAAGGAGCAGTTAGGGTTGCTCAACTGAGGAAGGAATTTCCTGAAATTTGCTTTGACGGGTTCATCTTCCCCCTGCATCTAAAAAGGATATCGTCGACAGTTGCTCCTATGATGCACGATTATCTCTTGGACGTATTCTTTCAGTATCAAGAATGGTCGAAGACCGCTAAGAAAGCATCGAAATTGGCCTTTGATCGGGCGGCTACGATTGAAAAGTTGGAGAAAGAACTTGGTCAAAATGACCGCATCATTCAGGCGCTCGATAGTGAGGCCGAGTCTTCTCGAAAGTCGGAGATTGAAGCTCTCAGAAGAGCGGATGAAGCTCAGGCAGCGATGGATAGGATGAAGCGTTAACATTACGCTACGGTGGAGGTCATGGGCCACCGAAATACCATCGTGACTGCCGAGCGGGATGCGGCCTTGAAAGAGCTAAACGAGCTCAAGGCCAAAGTTGCTGAGATTATGAAGGAGAGAGACACCGCTAACGTTTCCGCACAGGAAGCGTGTGACCAGGCGGTGGAATTTCGAAAAGAGAGATGCGGCCTTGGAGAAGGTCCGCGAGACAGAAGCCAAAGTCGATGAGAAAGTTCGTCAAGCAGAGACATGCTGGAGACAAAGATAGAAGAACTTCTCGTCACTTATAATGCTAATGTGCTGAGGCACAGAAACTTGACATGGCCTGATGATTATCTGAAGCATTTGTTCAACGTCTGGAATTTATTAGTTGAAGAAGAGAGAGCATCAAAGCCAGGCGAAGCTTTTGATGAATTCAAGTTGGAGAACCGTATATTGACTGATGATGAAAAGAAGGTTCTCCATGATTTCATGATCTCTCACGCAAAAGAGAGACTGGGTGCCCAACACTTGGAAGTTGGTGAGGGGTCTGGCGTTGTGCATCCAGCTACAAGTTCAGAGTTGATCACTTCATCCGGAACGGATCCTACGCCAGCGACTGAGCCGCAGTTGGTCCCAGTCTATGACCTTGAGCAGCCACGCTTATCTTCCATCAGGGAGCACTCTTCTGAAGCTGCTCAGTCAGCTACGAGTCAAGTTGAGGAAGGTACTCTGCACAAATCTACTATGTGTCTGAACTGAAGTACTTGTATTGAAGCGTGTTCTGACAACTTCTTTTCTTTCTTGTCCAGTGAGTAAAGTAACATCGAAAGCACCTCCCGCAGTCCAAGAGTCACATCAAGAGCAGGAGGCCATTATACCGAAGCGATCGCCACGACGACAGCCGCGCCGACTGAGGTGACACAAGGGGGTTCAATTACTTTTGACGAACAAATGATGAATGAACCCTTGAGCCAGCACAGTGACCCCTTTGTTGACATGTCATTTGTTCTTGGCACGTTCCCACCTGCTTCTATTGCATCGTCACAGTCCACCGCTACCTATCGTGAGTCTCGTGCTGCTCGTGAGGCTGAGAGACTTGCCCAATAGAAGCAGAGATGGAAGCGGCAGCACACGGCGGTAATTCTGAATATGCTACGACGGCGGTTGATCCCACTCCTCTTGTTGTGACATCTTCTGGGGACACGCTAGTCGGAACCAGTGCGCTCTTTCCTCCCCCGGTGGTAGACCCGACTCCTCCGACTCCTCGAGAAGAGAATATTCCTTTAAGTTCAAGTTCGGAGGAGTATATCGATATCATGCCTTCGTTAGAGGAAGATCCGCCAAAGGGTACGGGGTCGAAGCGGAAGATTGCTAGCGGTTCTAGTGGTCCCGCGCTGAAGAGGAAACCGAAGAAGAAGAAGTAGATGATTCCCTCTAGTGCATTTTTGGCAGCTAGGAAGTCATTTTTATTTTCCTTTCATAGGCTACGTATAGATGCAGGCTTGGCCCCCTGCTAGTAGGAATTTTTTGGAAGAACTTATACATGAATCTTCACATACAGTTAGTTGAAATAAAATTCAATTTCTCTGTTTCAATTATCATTTCTTTTGTGCTTAAGTGTTTGCAGTGTTTGGCTTTCAGTTCGGTGTACTTGTAGTGTTTCTACCGTCAAGTAGAGTTCGTTTTATTAGCCAAGTCTGAAAATCTTGGTCACATGGTGTGATTGATGAATGAGTTGAACTTCGGAGATTATTTCACTTCGGTTAGTGATTAACACTTAAGTTTTTTTTGCCCCCCCAGTTTCGGGGAACAACATTTGTATTTCGGTGGTTGATCGCACTTATTGCAAATCTTAAGCACATGTCCACGCTCTGGGGACTTAGGATAATTTACGATCGATAATGTGGTTCGCACTCCGGAATTTGAGAGTTATCATTGTTTGTAATACAGTTCGCACTACAGGAACTTTGACTTGGTATTTGTGCTCCAATTCACACTCTGGGAATTTGGAGATAACATGTGTGTTTGGGTTCGCGCTCCGGGAGCCTGTAATTTTATACTCGGATTCACGCTCTAGGAACATGGAGTCAGCACGGATGCTTCGGTTCACGCTCTGGGAACCTGGAATTGATGTTTATACTCCAATTCATGTTCTGAGAAGTTGGAGTTTGCCGATAGATGGCAGTCACACCTATTTGGGCTTTTTAGGAATTCGTTCACACTTTGGGAACTGTGGATTTGATGTTTATATTCTGACTCACACGCTGCGAATTTGGAGTCCGTTCGCACTCTGCGAATGAGTTATTGGATGTTTATACTCCAATTCGCACTCTGTGAAGTTGGAGTCCGTTCACACTCTGGGAACGATTTATTGGACGTTTATACTCCAATTCGCACTTTGGGAAGTTGGAGTCCGTTCGCACTCTGGGAACGATTTATTTGATGTTTATACTCCAATTCGCACTCTGGGAATTTGGAGTCCGTTCGCACTCTGGGAACAAGTTATTGGATGTTTATACTCCAATTCGCACTCTGGGAAGTTGGAGTCTGTTCGCACTCTGGGAACGAGTTATTGGATGTTTATACTCCAATTCGCACTCTGGGAAGTTGGAGTCCGTTCGCACTCTGGGAACGATTTATTGGATGTTTATACTCCAATTCGCACTCTGGGAAGTTGGAGTCCGTTCGCACTCTGGGAACGATTTATTTGATGTTTATACTCCAATTCGCACTCTGGGAATTTGGAGTCCATTCGCGCTTTGGGAACAAGTTATTTGATGTTTATACTCCAATTCGCACTCTGGGAATTTGGAGTCCGTTCGCGCTATGGGAACGATTTATTTGATGTTTATACTCCAATTCGCACTCTGGGAATTTGGAGTCCGTTCGCATTCTGGGAATGATTTATTTGATGTTTATACTCCAATTCGCACTCTGGGAATTTGGAGTCCTTTCGCGCTCTGGGAACGATTTATTTGATGTTTATATTCCAACGCACTCTGGGAATTTGGAGTCCGTTCGCGCTCTGGAAACGAGTTATTGGATGTTTATACTCTAATTCGCACTCTGGGAATTTGGAGTTAGCTGTAGGACTGTCGTGTGTCGGTCCAGTTCAGCCTTTGATGTGATGGCTTGCCCCCGAGCTGTGGTTTCACTTAGTGAGCGGCCAGTCGTATCACAGTCACTCGCTATTTGAATAAATTCCATTGTTTGATGGAACTTAGCTCTTCGTGTGTCGTGATTGCTGAACGTTGCATTCGGTGAATCATAGCTCTAGCTTGAAGAGATAGTATTTTATTGCTGAAATAAGAAAATATGGCGAAGTCAGTGCCTTATTACAAATTCAAATTTCATAATGTAAAGGAAATTGCAAAGTATTCATAGATTGAATGAGCCTGTCATGTATGACAGTGATGATGATCTTCATCGTTCCAGGCTCCTGAGAAAGTTGGTCCGCCACTGATGGCGTTTATCACCAATCTTCCGCGGGGACAAGTGGAGTCCTCCTGTCTCGGTCGATCGGGGTCATTGTTCTGATTTGATGGGCCTGCTTCTCTAGGCTGCGGTGCCCGCACAAACTGTTCTAACTTCCTTTTTCTGATCAGTTTTTCAACGAGATCTTGTAAGTGACGACACTCGTTCGTATTGTGCCCGTAGCTTTCATGGAACCTGCAAAATTTTCCCGTCTGGATTTGCCTCTCTGACGATGGTTTTGGTGCGGGTTTTTGGTACTAAATTGTATTACAGGTTTGTAAGTACAAGTCCTCCAGTGATGTATTCAGAGGAGTGTAACTGTCAAACATTAGATTCTTGTGCTATGGGCCACGATTTTGATCTCGTTTTCTAGTTTGATTCACGCTCTCTCTTCGCCGAGCTTGTTTGTTTTTAACGTTCAACTGAACTTTTCCGGAGCTCTCACCGGACTGATTGCCACATCGCTTTGGATTCTTTCTGTACTTAATCCTGCATCAGTTTGCTTCCTAGACTGTTTTGCGTCTTCCCTTCACAGGAATAGAGCCGCCTTGGCGTGGAAACGGTCCAATGATGCAGGTGGTTTTCCAGCTAACCAGTTGCCAAACTCAGAATCGGGGTCGATCCTCTTAGTCAACGCCATAAGGATGGAGTTATCGTTTGGATTGCTGATCTCCGCACATGCAGTATGGAATCTCTCTAAGTAGTGTCTGAGCGTCTCTCCAGGAGCTTGGGTGACGCTAGACAGAGTGTTGACATCTTTCGGCCTTGTGACGTGCATGCGGAATTGTTCAACGAATTTTGTGGCCAACTGGTCGAATGAAGAGATGGATCGAAGTGGTAGTCGAGTGAACCACATGGTAGCGATGCCCCCCAAGGATATGGGGAAACTACGACACTTCACTGCATCGTCAGCTCTGGCAGCGGTCACTGACTATTCATATTTCAGAATATGTTGGTTGGGGTCGGAGTTTCCCTCGTACATGGGTAGAGTTGGCATCCTGAATCGCCGTGGGGGTTCAGCAGTAAGAACATCGTCTGTAAAAGGAGTGTGACTTCGGGAAATTCCCCAATCGTCATTCGTGAGTCCCTGGCTCTCGCGGATCATCTGACGTATCATAGTTGACAGATCCGGCATTTGCGCGTTTTGTGCGGCTTGCGCCGGAGTATGATCACGTTCCATTCCTTGGGGTTGGACCGAATGTTGTCGGCGGTCCATGTCTTGCCTTCTTGGCTCATAGTCTTCTGGGACGTATGGTTCAGGAGTACGTTCGCTATGACGACGGTCCAGGTTCAACTGATCTTAGGCGTCGACCTCTGGTTCAGTCGCAACGTTAGTGGTGCGGTATTCTGCGGTGTGGTGAGGAACGGCACCTCCTCGGGAGGAGGGTCCGGTTTGGAAACTGGCTGATGGACCAACTCTCAGTTGTCCAACGGTCATTGCCGGTTGATCTCTAGTGACTGGCATGTGACTCCCATCTAGTTGGGATCATGGAGATCGAATGTGATAATCAGAAGATGAAGAACTTTCGCTGGAGGAGTGAGAAGCATGGTCTCTCTTGGATCCCTTTCGCTTATGGCGATCCAGCTGGTTGATCAGCTCGGCATTAGCGCGTAGCTGTTCTGCTAGTTGTTGCCGACTCTGGGTCAGCTCTTGGAGTAGCAACTGCAACTCCTGTCGGGTAACCGGACCTGATGGCTCTGAATCTCCAGTAGCATCTTGATTAGATGGAGGTAGTGGCGTAGGATTCTGTCTCTCCTGTTCTTCTTGATTAATAGTGTTAGAGGTAGTTCTTGTGCTAACCATCTTGAAAGTTGAATTCCTTTCCTAGACTTTGTGCAAATCTGAATAGAAGGGAAGGAAGTTGGATTTGATGATCTGGATCTCTCTCTTAGATTTACTCAATCTGGTATCGATGATAGATCCAAAGAGCAGGAGAAAATCTGAGTTTTCTCAGTGAAAGCACCAAAGTGTTTGCACCAAAATTGGTCACAACACTCTTCGGGAGTTGTTGAAGAGATAATAACGAAGAATGTAAATTCAAAACGAGTATTATCTAACAAAAACTCCAATCAACAGTAATGTAAATGCACAGACAAGCGATTTATAGTGATTCAGCGTGTTGCCTACGTCCATTGTGAAGTGTTTTGTTGTTTTATTGATTGATACTTGAAGATTACAAGTTTTTATAGCGAAGTACAGCATATAATAAGTCAAAATTCGAAATCAATGGCAGTGATGATGATATGGAGTGATTCTGGCAGCGTCCGGGCGTGCTTTGTCTCTCAAAATTCTCCGATCCCCTTTCTGAATGACTAGGGGCTTTATTTATAGGCGTAGGATGCTGATATTTCGCTAAAAATTCGGGAGACCACTTCTGGCACGTGAGGGGGCCCACATGCCCGGCCTTAGGAAATTTGGGCCCACTTTAGGATCGATTCGAATCGATCAGAAAATCATCCAATTGAGGTGAAATTTGGTGTGGACATTCTTCAACATGTATGCAATCTTCTGTGAAAATTTCGTGGCATTTGGACTTATGGATCTCGAGATATGGTCGATTCGAAATGAGGTTCTTTGTTTGGCTGTCTGGTTCGAATCAATTCATTCGAATCGATCACTTCGAACCGATGATAGCACGCGCTGTTGTGATGATGTGGAGCGCAATCTTCGACTCGATCTGGTCTTTGCTCCGAATTGACCGCTTTGACTCCATACATCTCAGTGCATTCGCATTGATGGAATTACACATCACCTTGGCTTGCTGGTTCGATGGATTCGGATGACGCCTCACTGGTGGATTCGAACAAGGCTTCACTGATGGAGTCGAACAACCGATGGTTGATGGATACGAAGCATTTCATCTGCTGATGGGTACGAATGAGACCGAGTCGAACCGTGGTACTTTTGATGGATTCGAACATCATGGATACGAACGGAGACACTATGATGGATTCGAAGCTGATCGATACGAAGGGCGGCACTTCGATGGATACGAAGTCATTGGAGCCTGATTGATTCGAAAGTGATCGATACGAAACCGGCATTTTTCCCTTCTAATTGAATCGATCATAACTTGAGCGTATGAACTCGGATTGACTTGAAATTTGAGATGCTGACTTCTATGATATTTCTTGTCATGTCCTATCAATTGTAGCTCAATCTGGGCTCGGACAGAATTCAGCGATATCCATTGTGAAGTGAAGAATGACCAATCTCTGAGACGAACTGTCTTTTGTTTTCGATCGATCTTTTTGGTATCACGGCTTTGCCAAAAAGAGGGATAACAGTGACTATTCTACTTGTGGAAAGAATAGTATCTAACTCCTCGAATTGGTTTTGGATCATTTGAATTCCTGGCCGAGGGGTATGGAATTCAATCCTGGATCAAAGCATACATTTAGATGGAAGAATGGGTTAATGGGAAAGTTTTCATGACTTGAAACTCTCGTTTTTTCTTTTTTCAAAAAAAACTTTTGGCTTTCATCTATCCATTCTTGGCTTTTTCCTAAATCTCTCTTAGACTCCGTAATCCAAATTTCTCCTTGAGCCCTATAAAAGAATTCGTTTAAAGATTTGCATTCCAGTCTCACCAAAACGTTCCAAAATAGGGTATTTCTCCATAATCCTGAAGTTACAATAATCAATTTGAATTTGTCTGACATACTCTTAACCATTGCAGAAACATCGTCAAATCTTTTTCAATAGTCCTTAAGGGACTCTCATCTCCCATGCCAAGTATTGACGAGTAAACATTCACTAGCTCAAATATCCCTTGAAGCAAAGAATAGAGTAAGAAAATCTGTTATTTAATTAATCCCAAGGGTGGGTTGAACTCGGAAGGTAATTTTGAAACCACTGTATTGTCGGTCTAATGAAAGTAGGTGGTAAAAACCTGCATTTAACTTCATCTTATGCTTGAATGGCCTGCATTTGTATTTCATATAGAGTGATATGATCTTTTGGTTTTGATTACTCGTCATATGAGAGTTTTAGGATTCGAAATCCCGTAGGCAACAGAGCTCTCATTATATCAACCGAAAATGGTGAATCTTTTTAAATTTTGGTTATGTATAGGAACTAAGCCTATCCTTTTGGAATTTTTGAATTTACTCAGACAATTCCAACAGTACCTTTACCATGTTTTGGTCGCCACTGAAATTTAGTCATTCAGCAAACTCAACATCAACATTTATGCCTTTTGGCCAAAACCTAGTTGGCCCATTGATGCTTATCCTTTCAAAGCTTAGTTTTGGTGGCCTTTCATCTTGAACTTCTTTTACTCCTGGGATATTTCTACCATGGCTTTATTAGAAGTACATCTAATAAACTCGGCTTCAAGTTCCTCCATGGACATCTGCCATTTACCTGGGTTTTGGCCAGTTGTTGGGGGTTGATTCACTTAATCAATAGCATCAACAACCCTTCTTTACATGTTCTTGAATGTCCTTTTCATTTTAGCTTGGTGATTATCCACGCGTTTGGTTGTATTTTCAATAAAGGCCATCATCATTTACCAAAATCGATCATTGGTAGAAAATGAAGGGCATATCTCTGTTAGTATTTTGATTTACGTTTTCTGTAGGTCTTTCAAGACATCCTCTTCAAGACTCGGGAACTAAGGATTCTTCCTGGTATAGGAATCCAATTTCATCTTCAAATAGCAAGTTAGAGACCAAGGTATCATCCACGCACTACCTTCCAAGCTTACATTAGAGCGAGATAGTGCTTGGTAGATATGCACACAAACACTGGATGTACAATTAATTTTGATACCCTTGCTTTATATTATTATTATTGTAGTAATTATTTTGGGGAAAGAGGGAGTAATGCAAAATTATCTTATCATCTCTTAATTATAAAGATTTGAAAATATTACCGCATGTACTTTAGACTTACCACTTTTAAACGATGACAACAGATTTCAACCTACATTACAGTTATCACATATCAGTCAACCTATATAGTTGCTTCACCATTAATGTCTACAAGTTAAAATTTTTATTTTATTTCCATATGAAGATAGCAATTCACAAAAATTCTCTTCGAATGAGTAACCTATTGCGCCTACTCTGTTATGCATGTTCAAAATAAACATATTTCGACCAATTTTAAGAGAAAAAAATTATGTGGAAAAAATGCTACAACCCTATTACATATGCCTAAATGAAATGAAAATTATTCTTCATGCAAAAATGAATAAAATTATGAAAAATTGTGGAATTTTGATTGAAAATGTAAATAAAAGTTGAATGCAACATGGTCTCCCCCCACACTTAAATTTTGAAAACACCATCACTATTTAAAATGTTTCCTTAGCTTGAAGGAAAGTATCTACAAATGGATACAATGCAAAATGATTTTTAATACAAATGCAAATTAACAACATGTTGAAATGGATAATATATGAAATAATATAAGTATTTACAATGAATGCAAAGAAAATAATGTCATCATTCTTTTCCTCCGTGCTTTATTTCGATTTTATGTTTTCCCACACACTATGCTTAGATATGTTTTCTAATAAGCAAACTCTTTTGACCATCATTTCATTTGTATACTTAGGTTTATAGTCAATTCGGTCGATGTCTAGGTATCTTGTCAAATCGATGTTTTTCCGCCAAAGAATTGTCCATAAGGTGATTCATGTGTTACACAAATTTATCATGGTAATATTTCAAAATCATATGGTCATGAACAAGTACAGCAATACATTGAGAGTTATCTAATAACTTGTTTTTCTTAGGATCTTCCTTTAAATATGTAGTTCAAGCTTATTTCAATGTTAAGGGTCTCATTAGTTGAGATTTCAACACTTCCATTAAGTTCTGGATCAATCTTAGGGTCACACTCATCGGTTTTGCTTATTGACACTTCATTTTCATCATTAAAGTTGTAGATCTTTCATCTATAGAAATTTCTTTAAAATTTAAAATTTTCAAATTCAGATTTGTGATTTAAATTTAGTTCATCCTCATCTGACAATGCATGCTCGAACAATTCAAAAAATTTGTGTTCACTAGATTCAACTTCTTTCGTTGAATTAACGAAACTTCAATATCTTTGTAATTTTCAATTTCAATGTCAAAAATTGCTATTTCTAGCTTGTCCGAGTCAAGCAAAGGTAGATCAAATTTCAAGAACATTTCCTTTACTTTAATAGAATCGAAATTCAAATCTTTTAATTAGTTTTAAACAACTTCATTTATGGCTATCATTATTAGTTTCCAAAGTTGTTATTTAAAAATGGTCATGATTAAAATTCAGATTATTTTCTGATTCAATGAATGTGATAATATTTTTTCTTCTCTTGTAAAAATTAAAATAAGTTTGAAGCAAGAGTTCTATATAATTTTTCTCATCATATTGCCAATCTTATAACTGAACCCTTTGTTACTATTTTTTGTCATAAGACATATTCTTAAAATTTTGATCTAAGTCACCCCAATGATCAAAATTATTTCCAACTTGACCTTTGTTACCATTTTTATAGAAATTATATTGATGTTGGAAATCATTTTGAAAGTGAAAATTATTTTAATAATAAGAATTAGGTCCATAAACAAAATTG
Organism: Allium cepa; assembly: GCA_030765085.1. NCBI lineage: Eukaryota > Viridiplantae > Streptophyta > Magnoliopsida > Asparagales > Amaryllidaceae > Allium > Allium cepa. Next base: position 781,921,912 of record CM060941.1, on the reverse strand, counting down.
TTACAGTGGAAGAAAAATTATAATTTTGGTCATTTCAAAATTTTAACTTGGATTATTTTAAAAAATTTGTCCAGTTTGAAACTTTTTTGTCACATAAAAAAACTCCACTTCTACTATCAAAATTATTCTCAAAATGATTTTCATAGCCATAATGATTGTGTGAAAGTTTATTTTCGAGTTCAAAATTATTTCAACGTAGATAGCACAATCAAAATTATTAGAATTTAATTAAAACTGGTAGTTTTAATTATTTTCAAACATTTATAATTTCCATAAATTAGCCCCTTCAAAAATTTTCTGAATAATCATTCCATAAGAATTCAGTATATTAAATTTCATCATATGAATTACTATGCATATATGGATGTCCACACATTTTTCTTTTTTTAAAGCACAAATTAACATGAACATAAAAATATCGAAAATATAAATATACTAGAAATAAAAGCGAACGCTTATAGAATTAGATCATTGTCTGCAATTATTTTGATTGTTTGATTTTTGATGCTATGTTGATGCTGCTTCCAATTTTGTGCTCATAGTTCGTGCTTTGGTGTTCTTCGATGCACCTCCTTTTATGGGCCTTATATTCTTTTTTAAAACCCAATCTATTTTTTCTTTTGCTCTATTATTTACATCATCAATCGCCACCCTTTTTACTTATTTGTTTTTTCGTATTCATCAATTTCTATAAAAATACCCCCTTTCTATAAAAATCAACGTTGTTATTGTTATAAAGTCTCACTGATGCTTGTGTGCTTGAGAATGATATTATTGTCAATTTGCACTACCGTCTAGCTGAACTAAGGAGATAAAGTTCGAATTTTATATTCTCGGATCTAGTTGGATTGTTAGGTGTTAAGGTGGTTGCAATGAGAACGGGTCATGGATCTGACATAGGTTGAGTCGGTAGTCGACAAGGGGTTGCGACAGTGGCATAGATGTTGTAGAGGTGATGCAGGGGTCGGCGACTTGTTGGTCGTTGAAGACTGGGTTTTTTGGTGTTGGGAAGGTGCAAGTAATGGGGATGCTGTATTGGGTCTGCGGGTCTATTAATGGAGGGAAAATGTGTGTAGGTGGGATTTTATATGCTGGTTGGTTGTGGTGGAGGAGAAGATGAAGTCGGGTTTGGGTTTAGGGATTTCTGGTGCTAATTCGAGGAAGTGGTGATGAAAGAGTTTGATCATGAGTGAAGGAGATAGGGTGGCGGATGTTATTCCAAAGATTGAATAAGGGTAAATGTTTTTTTTTTATTTTTTTATTTGAAAATAAAAATAAAATTGTGTTTTTTATTGGAAAAATAGAAATAAATAAAATTGTGTTTTTTATTGGAAAAATAGAAATAAATAAAATTATGTTTGTTAAAAAATTTGCACAAAAAGGGCAATGTAAAATATTGATAGAAAGTTGATATATAAAATCTAGTACTCTAAGGGTCTCCTTTTCTTTTTTTCTTATGTTTGTTTGTTCTAAAAAATGAAAGGAAACTAAATGGCGAAATAAATAAATAAAAATTGACACAAATCAAATATCAAATAGATACTAAAAACTGACTAAACTCCCTAGCAACGATGCCAAAAAACTTAATCGAATATTTTTACTGTGAACAAAACCATGATTTATTTTTACCGTAAGCACAAGATGTTAGTTGTAATATTTTGCGAGTATGATTCTAATCCACAGATTATTTATTAATTATTAGTGTTTAATCAAAATCTAAGCGTGTTAGACGAAATTGACATTGAGATCCGACTAAGCTAAACTAAAAAATGCTTAAATTGCAAAAAATAAAATTGTTGGGAAATAATCTAAAGTAATAATTAAACAATTCAATGATATAAAACTACAACAAAACTATAAAATAAAATCAAAATTCGAGCAACAGAGATTGATTGATTAATGTGAGCATATAGAAAGTAAAGAGATCTATTGGCGCCTCGGCAAATCATCAGATCCTATATGAAACTAAAATGTAGAATTAAAATAAAATAAAATGTAATTAATATTTAACTAAAATAAAATAAAAGGTTTTATTTCTAAAATAAAATTTTTATTACATGAAAATAAAATAAATGGAAATTAAGAAAGATTTAAATTGATGCACAAAATGGACACGTAAAAAGAAATCCTAAAATAAATGCTTGAATGCCGAGATGTCTTCAAATGTGGTTAGGTAGACATAGTTATAGACCTCTTTGCTTCCAGATCTAAATAACTAGTCAAAAATGGGAATATTCTAAAATTATAAGACTTGGTCTTGCTCCAGACTCTTCTTACATATGACACTAGGTCTAGAAAGGTTTATCACTAGTATAATCTAGAAGCCTCCAAAAGATTCTTGATTTGGTATGTTTTAAAAGGTTCTTGACATTTCTTTAGAGAATGTACTCGGTTTTAAAAATATGTGCTAAGTGAGATTCGAACTAGTTCCTCCTAGTGAATGCATATTTACAAAACCAAGTGAGCTATAACATCCGTGTACACATATGTGCAAATAACACTTTTTAGCCAATTCTTCAATTATTTCTTCACTCTATAATCATGAATCTATAATAAACAAAACCTAAAATACAAAGTAATACTATTTTATAAATATCAAAATATGTAAACGCGTTGCTTATGTGGGTTGTGGAATTATGGAACTTAAGGCTAATTAAACACTAGAGGAGGTGAAAAATATTTTCTAACTTTATGAATCTTTCTAAATTTCTTTCAATTTTGATATTAAATCTCAAATAACAACATGGAATTATACTATTAAATAGTCATATATGCGATTACAGATAAAAATAAAAGCAGTAAAGCAAAGTAAAGAGTTAGAGAGATGACACCAGCGATTTTATATTGGTTGGATTTATCCTACATCAAGTCATGTACAATTGCTTGTACAAATTTCATTTCGAATGCCAAACTTTAAACGGGCAGAAGGCAAACCTAATTACAATCTCGATTCCATGGCTACGAGACTCATCTCCCTGAATTTTTGAAATTAGGGTACGCCCACTTGATTTGAACGGCCTATAAGCATATCTTCCTAGATTTTTGGACTACCAAGCACACTCACTTGATTTGAACGGGCTACAAGGACACCTAATCAAATACAAATAGAGTTTGATAGTTTTTCTAAAGATAATTTCGCGAACTTTGGATACAACAGATTCTATAGCCTCTTGGACTTCACTTTGATCTTTGATTTGAGAGAGAGAGACAGATGATTTCAAAATAGTATGAAAGTGGTAGTGAACCGATACAATGAAGTTTGAATTGATTCTATATGATTTTGTAAAGAATATTGTATATTTTTTATTGGAGTTTTCAAGAAAGTAAGAGGAGGGAAGAAAATAAGTTAATACGTATTAAAAAATTCATTTGAACTCCCCTTTAGATAGTGTAACGGTCCATAATTTTTAAACGATTTCTATAACGTAATTTACTGAATTTTTGCCAAATTTTAAATAATTAAATTTAGCAATGAAAATTTGATATTTGGAATGCGTCTATTTAAACATAGCAAATGGTAGATTTTCACTGGTAAATATGGAAGTTTATTTTGTTGTGTAATTTTATTTAAATTTAAAATCGGTTAAATTTGATGAAAATAAAATATTTTCAAAATATGAATATTTTTATAAGAAAAATGTTTAATATTTTTCGAGTGAGACATCGTATTTCGTGTTACCAAATTTGGACTGCTCTAGCTTCGTTTATTTTATTTTCGACGAATTTGCAACAGCTTTGCAGCAACAAAAATCGACTTTCGATAGGATTGTCGTACCTCTGATATCTAAGTACCATTCTGTTCATCTCGTCGTGCTGATCTTCGTGGTATATTCATTTGTGTGTTTCGACGTTCGGTACACGGTAGAATCTATGAAACAATTTACCGTATCGGTAACCATTTTAAATCTTTTCGGTTTCCTGTCCTTTCATTTTCCAACATGTAACCAAACAACACTTGCTTTTAATTCTTACCCGAGTTCACGTTTTGATCTTAGCTTTTCCCTAACTTTTTCCATTCCCTTGCTCTGTATATACATGTGTGTGCTCTTTGCTCTGCCTTTCTTCTTTCGTCTACTTTTATTTCTGAAAAAAAAAATTATATTAAGCTAAGTACGTCAACTATTTTACTTCGAGACCTGCTCGTATCTCTTCCCGGTTGAATCTATTTTACTTTGCAATTTTTTTTTATAAAGCTAAGTATATATGTTTTTGTTAGCTACTTCATTTCCTTGTGCTAACCCACGCTCGTGCCGCGTTTCATCTTCCCCGACCCCAAGCACCGACAGCACCCGTCTCCGCTTCATACAACCCAGTCACCAATAACCCACATCATCCCCTCACCTCCGCCTTTAGCCACCACGTCTGCCTCCACGTGACACATGGCACCACCCCTCTACCTTCCAGCCCATGCCGACACGCAAACTCCACCATGGTCTGCCCCTATCCTAGATCCACGTCCATCCCGCTCTCCGACCCCGGGAACATTGCTCTGCCAATCGTCCCCTACCCGTGACAGCCACCAAGCGTCCTCTTCATGCCGTTCCCTACTCCACTTCAACCCCTGACACAGTCTCGCCCTTGACAGCAGCCACTTGAACTTCCTCCCATCGTCGAAAAGCAGCCAAGCCTCTACCGAGCGTGCTCCCCTCTCCATGTAGCCTCCACGCCCTTGCCTTATACCCAGGCCGAGCCTCCCATAGCTTCGACCCCATCACCTGACTCCAAAGCCACCCGTAAACCATCGACTGCTTCCTCTCACATACATCTTAGCCTCGAGGACCCGAAGCCGTACCCGATCCTTCCCCATTCTGGCCCGAAGCAATTGCAGCATCTCGTTCTCGGTGCCTAATGAGTATATATATATATAGTAATATATATGTAATGTATATGTATTATATTTTGATATATATGTCGCTTTCTGTCCTTGTTACTGCTGCATAGTATATATATTACTAAAATATGGGTCGGTTGAAGTATAATCCTTTTGAACCTAAGCTTATTTGTGTGTGTGTGTACTTTTGTCGATAGGAATTTTAAATCTATTTCAATTATATTTATCGACAGAAGTGACACAGGTTACATATATTCATATATATTTGTTCCTTCTACTTGGAAGAAATGAGTATGTATATATATCGCATATATACATATATATATATATATATATTTGTTTTGTCAAATTATCGTGCTAAATCTATTTTGCTTGTCGCAGCTATTTGTCGTGCCATGTCCGTGTCCGTATCCGTGTCGGTTGCATTTCAATTTCATCGTTTCCATAGCTTCGAAAGGTGAGCAATCACTCACGATTAACATTCTTATATTTAATGCACATTGAAATGACAATTGAAATATGCTGTTAAATTTGAAATGCTTATTATTTAATTGTTATATATGATATGTCATTATCTATAACTGTTCACCTATGATAGTTGACACCATCACCTGTTGTTCATATATTATAATTAAATTTGTTATTTTTGATATGACTGTTGTTGTTATTTTATATTTTATCACATTTGTTCTCACTCTAAGAGTTCCCTTTTAGAATTCCCTATGGGTTGAAATGATACATACCCAAACGATCTTGTAGAATAAGGAAAAATCATTATGGGTTGAAATGATAAACCCAAGCGATTTTCATTGATTTTGAAATTTTGGAATTGCAGGTTGAAATGATATACACCTATCATTAAAAAATTATTGCGGATTGAAATGATAAATATCTGTATCACTTAACCATAGGATAGAGAATTATATACAAACCTGTTGGTCTATATATTGGAATGATTTCCAAAGTTTGGAAGGAAGAATTTTATTAAATATTGATTTTTATGATTTATAACTTGATTTGATGAAAAGTGATTTTTATGAATATTCTCAACTTTAAATAAAAACTGAGACTGAATGTGTGATTTTGATTTAAATTTATAAATTGAGATTTTATTTAATGGTTATAAAATGATTAAGTGAATATTTTCCAATTTGAATAAAATTAAAGTTAAATGTTGAAATATAAATGAAACTTATATTGAAATTTTTAAATATTTAAACCTTGATTGAAATGATAGTTCAAACTTGGATTTGAAATCGAAAAAAATTGAAGTGGTTTATTGAGAATTTGAATTGAATCTTTAACCTTTTAAAAATGGAAGTGTTGAACATGGATTTATTTAAATTGAATTTTGGAATTTAAGCTGATTTGAATCAATTTTTGAAATTGGAGGAAACTATTTTTATTATATAAAGTATTTTTAATATATAAAAACTATTTTAATATATAAATTATTTTAATATATAAACTATTTTAATTTATAATTATTTTAATACATATACTATTTTTAATATCTAAACTGTTTGAGTTGGAAGTGTTATGATTTTAAAAGTGTTATGACTTCAAAAGTGTTATGATTTCAAAAGTGTTATGATTTTGAAAGCGCTATAATTTGGAAGTGTTACGATTTTGGAAATGAATATCATTTAAAGTGAATAATGATATTGAATTGATATGGTTTTGAAATGAATATGATGTTTTGATATGAGGTATAAACTATTTGAAATAAGATGACCACGGTGTGAAATAAGCGTTTGGTTGTTAAAGAGACCGGGGTTGGATATTGTCATACTCTCTACCAATAACGAAAACCACTTTAACAACAGTGTATGTGATGGAGATCCCAGAACGAAGTAGGATAGTTTGACGACGATTCTATATGGTATTACGTAGCCCTGACTCCCGTGAGTCAGCTTGATGTGGCTAAAGCAGGAGTTATACAGGGCCAAGTGGGCCATTCCCCTGATCGGTCACATTTCTTCGATACCATCCTATTGCTTTTGTGATTTGATTATGTGCACCTTTGATTTGATAGTGTGTCACAAGATGGGCGGTAGTAGCTGCTATGGGTTACCATCATTCTGGGAGTGCAAATGGTATGTTTATCCTGGCATTGCCTCGAGTGCCTTATCGCATGCCCTATCGCGCCTTCTATGAGTTTGTTTTGTACCGTACCTATGTGGTTCCTCTGGGTAAACCACCAGTTTGGTGGAGCATACAGCAATGTGTAGACTGCGGGAATATATAAAATGTGTTGAGGGGGATATGGGTAACGCCTTAACGCAATTTTAATACTTTTTACTTTACTGTAGTTATAATAGCGTATATTACTATATAGTAGATAGTTCCACGGATTCTTAGAGGATGGAAATCCAAAACATTCTTTAAGTTACTTGTATTTCAATTGACATTTCATTTGAGTTGAATTTACTATAAAAGAATGTTAATCCTGCCTCGAGTGTTTTGTGTTTTGCTTTATGCTCGTGTCAGACTATGTGTCACAGCATTTGAGACTCACCTTTGGAGATTGGAACTTGTTTGAATATCTATCTATCCAGCTTTCAGTTATTTCAGTTTATTACTGTCATTTATGTTCAGACTCATCGGTTGCTTATGTATTAGAGATTCATTTGTGTTTGAGATTTCTATTGTATTTTGCTTTAACTCTGGTGTTATAAAGTAGCTTCATGAACTACTATTTATCTATTCCACTACATACTGTTATATACCCTGTATATGTGATTCTACAATTGATTTATGTATCGTATATGCTAAGTTTCGCCAAATATAAATTTACAATCTGTTGTTTTGGGCAATTCAAGTCCGACATGTGTGGATGCGATTAGTTCGAAATAGCGGTTCGTTACATATAGTGAATAAACAGACGTGTCCATTCGCGAAGAGTTACGATGAATAGACATTTCTTTTCAAAATTTGAAAAACCATTTGCTAGCATGTATGTCTACATATCATCTGAGCATATGTCGACATATGCATGTTGAAATTGAAAATTTGTTTCTTTTTAAAATGTCTGAAAATCCTATACTTTTTAAAATAATTCGATACTTTGTATAATGGTATGATCTAGTTTATAAAAATTTTGAAATTTTGAAAAAAAAATTAAAAAATATTTATAAATATATTTTGAAAATGTACTTTTCTTTAAAAATATAAAAGATAGAAAATAAAGAGATAGAGATCAAAAATTGCTAAGAGGGACTTTAACAATATACTATGACTCCATGCACTATGTTATAGGCTTGATATATTCATATCTTGATCTTTGTATTCTTGAGTCTTCATATCCATTTCTTGAGTCTTTATACTGTATATTCTTCGATTCAATGCTTGTATAATACCCAGTACTATGTACTATATAAGTTGGCAAGACATTAGTATATATTTTTTATACGAATCTATATTGTTGTTATCAAGATTGTTATCATCAAAATTAATAACTAAGTATTAACAATCTTATCTTTTTTTATGATGACAACCATCAAATATTCATGTATATAAAATATAATATAACTCCCCCTGAGTTAGATAACTCCCCACAAAATATGCATATGTACATTTTATACTTTTCCCCCCTTTTTCATCAACAAAAATGGGTGAAAGATGAAAACTCCCCCAAAATAAAATACATAGAAACTTCAAAATGAATAAAAAAAATGTTTAAAGCATACTAAACACGATATGATATAATAGTGATATATGGAGACTTATAAATAAAAATATTTTATTTATTCAGTTCAAACCGTACATATCAAATTATCAATCTAAACATAAATAAACAATTAAACCAAACTAAAAAATCAAGTCCAAATATGCATATACAATCTTAATCAAATCCTAACAAAGCAAACTAATAAGTACTAAACTTAAGTCTATGGTTTCCCTTTTATCATGTGAGACTAATGAACACTGAAAAAGGGATGGTGGAAAAAAAATTCTCCTTTTCTTCCATGAGATTTCTATCCCGATCGAAGCATACTTCGCTAACACATTTGACTTCATTATCATCTTCATCATCATCATGTTCTTCCTCTTCCTTCTTATCCATAGGGTTGTGAATGATAAGGTTAGGGGTATCTACTTCGATTACAATTGGATTTCCTTTGTTATTGTTATCATTCCTTTTGACCAGGCAGAATACGGATGAACTTGAGAAGTCAAATTGAAGTTATTAAGGCAAGATGCATGGAGAGGTGACCACAAAACACAAACCCGAGATGCAAACAAGATCTTAGCCCGAACATAAATCAACTAAACAACTTTGGGAGACCAGATCCCCAAAAGTTGGGGATCGGTAACGACTCTCCCATGGGTCGATACCAACTCCTATCCCTTGGCCCAGTGGGCTCCATATTCTACTGATAGACTCGCTTTGATGCCCTAACCCTACTTCCAATGTTATTCTATTTTAATACAAATCTCTATCGATCTCATGAACTCTTGAATTAGCAACTTTGTCCTTCGACGGCTCCATTGTTTGGACCCTGATACAATCTATTATTGATGCAGACAACTATAGAATCACAAAGCTGACAACAACGATTCTAGGCGAAGAGTCAAAGACAACAAATATGACCAACTTTGGGATCGACATCGATTCCCACCTAGGGATCAGCATCGAATCATAGTTATTGATGACATGGCGCCTGAATTTCGAGGAGAATTGGTTTGAATCATGAATAACAGCTTGGGGAAATTTCTAAGCAAGATTTTAGCTCCCTACCTCTATAAATAGAAGGGCATGGCTCATTATTTAGGATCTTTTTGGCTCTAGCTCCATTATTCCTTATATTCTTACAACTCAGAAATCATAAGTATTGGTGTTGTGCCGAGTCCTAAAAACTTCTACCTCTAAGTTAGAAATAAAAAATAAAATCATTAAATGGACATAGGCTAGAATTTCCGAACCACTATAAATTTCTATGAGTTCATTTTTTACTTGCTTTTCATTTACTTTCTTCACTTTTATTTCTCTACTATTACTTCTGGATGTTTGGGCCATTTTTGGTTCAAACATTTATGTGCTTTAACTGAGAAACTCTTGAACTCACTGATCTAAAAACTTGGTGGTTGAAAATTAGACAATCAACTTGAAAGGCTGTGATTGATGGAAATCAACAAGAATGCAGTCAGGAGCCCTGAAGATCTCATCCCCACTTAATCTGCATAACTAGGGATGAGATGGAAACTATGATGAATGGACCGCAGAAGCGGATGATGGCTCGTCGGGAGGAGATGATGGAAAACTTCTTTACAAAGATGGGACAAGAAGGAACAATTGGAGTTACAGAAACACAGAATCGTAGATCGGAAGCTGGAGCATAAATAGTTGGAAATGGGGCAGAACGGCCCGAGGTGAACCCCGAGCCACACTTAAGGACCGGTGCTAATCCCCAAATAGGAGTCGGTGCCGACCCTGATGAACTTGAGGGTGCGGGTAGTCCTTCCTTGGGAAGAAATGGTGTATTTCCTAGAGTTGAAGTGGAACGTCTAAATGTGGATTAAAATGTAGGAAATCAACCGAAGGAGTACATTCCGGGATTCCCTCGTGGATTCAGGGGGCAGGCTAGAAATGCAAACTTGGGGGTTCCTCTTGATGACAACAACAGGCTTGGTGAGATGGTGATATGAGTTATGAGGGGTTGATCGCTTAATCAGAGCGTAGAAGATGTGAGTAGAAGTCTGTTTACTCAAAGCATTAGAGACATATGACAGAACGTTGGACCATACAGTTCATCTGATGTGGTACATCTGGTACATAGAGGTGCTGGGGGTATCCGAGGAAGTCATGGGACGGGATTTCCCTTTATATCTTACGTTTTTAGCAGCACAATGGTTTAGGCGGTTGGAAAACAGTTCCATTACTACATGGGCCGAATTGGTAAACAGATTTGTGAAGCAATTTCGGTCCACATCTCACGATCCAAGAATGTAATAATGTTGGCAAGTATAAAGCAGAGGGCTGAAGAGACCCTGAAGAGTTTTTTGACAAGATTCAACACAGCGGCAACTGTGGTAGATAAGCCCGATCATTCAATGGTTTTGATGGAGGTAGAAGCTTTAGGAAAAACCACGAAGACTGATATTAAAATAGCTTTGAAATGTGATCCACCAATGGATCTCATGGAATTTTATCATAAGGCTGGCATGAGGACGTTGAATTTGATCAGGAAGAGATTAATGTGGTGGATGGTGGAGGACTGTCCGAAACAGGATCTAGCAAGGATAAAGAAAAGCGAAAGACAAAAGATAGCTTTGAAGGATCAAAGTGACAAAGGAGATAACCAAGATTCACTTCTTACATAGATTTGAATCAGACCCTTGATCGGATTTATCTGGATACTAGGGACAAATCCCCTATTAAAGGCCAGCAAGGAGAGAGCCTATAGACAAAGAAAGAAAGTTAGGAAAATACCACCTATTCCATGAGCTGGATGGGCACAATACGAATAACTCCAGGCATCTGCATGATCTGAAGAGGAACATGTCATAGATAACCGGTTATGACAATATGTTAGAATCGAACTCCGGTGGTGGAACGGGAGCACCGTCAACCGCAGTCATAACAAATGGCCCTGGATCACGGGTAAGGCTGGTCATCTCTTGATCATATGGTTGGAATAATGTCCGATTCTTGCACTCTAGTTTTCTTTTCAATAAACCATGCAATAATACCATCTAGATTTACTCATGTATGGGATCTCAAACGGTCCCTAGGTACGCTATGAGCTGGATGCTAGACTGTAACGCCCAGAGAGGCAATAATCTAAATATTAGACTTTGTGTTTTTATGTTTGAACTTGAGTTTTCTAGATGAACCTTTGATTATAAGACCCACTTGAATGTGAAAACTCACATTGATTTCCTTAAGTCCCATTCGGAAAGACGGGACTGGAGCGCAAGAAGTAAGTCCCCTTACCGGAGAGTGAGTGGGTGGCCTTGGTTGTCTTTAAGTCCCATCAGCGGAGAGAGAGCAGATTGGGCTTGACAAGGGCCTCGAGCGACTATGAATTTAATTATCGACCTCGAACAGCCATCCGCCACGAACGACTATCACTCCTGAATAACCACCATTTGCCCAAATGGCTATATCGACCTCGAACGGCCACTACCTGAACAGCTATATCGGTCTTGAACAACCACCACCCGCCTCGAATGTCTATATCGGTTGAAAACGGCAACCATTTGCCTTGAACGACTATCGGTCTCAAATAACCAAGGATCTGACTATCGTCTCGAACGACCACAAATTTGATTATCAGTCTTGAACGGTTATGGATTTAACTATCGACCCTGAACGGTCATAAATTTAATCATCAATCTAAAAAGATGGCGTATTAAACTAAATATTGAACAATCCGAAGAGATCAAGATTGAGAATGAAAAAAACTTGCTTTTGTTAAAAAGGATTTGAATGCCTTATAATCGAAGTAGAATTGAAGAATCCCAGATGAACAAGGATGATTTTTTGTATGTAATAACTCTGAATGAAATCTGAGAGATAATGATGTGAATCCTGAATGAACACAGGATGGTCTTGATATGTGATGTGATGACTACGAATGATATCATAATTGTGATAATGTACAGATTACACTTAAATAGAGTCCAGTGTCTTAGGTTATGATGGGTCTAGAATGGCCTGTAATTGACAAGGAGAATCCGAAAGAACTAGATGATTCACCAACATCAAAGTAGCCGGAGAGTTCAACCATCGAAGGTTGACAATATATTTGTTCTTGAAAAACGCACACCTTCCATTTGCAAGGCATGCTTCGGGGGAGGGGGGCTGGGGAAGTGTTATCCCACATCTTGATCCGGCAAAATATGGACGAACCATACAAGTCAAGTCAAAGTTATCAAGGCAAGATGCCTAGAGAGGTGACCGCAAAACCCAAAACCAAGATACAAACAAGATCATAGCACGAACACAAATCAACAAAACAACTTCAGGAGATCGGATCTCCAAAAGTTGGGGATCGGTACTGACTCCCCCAAGGGTCGGTACCGACTCCTATCCTTTGATTAGTGGGGCCCATCTTCCTCCTGTAGACTCACCCTGATGCCCTAACCCTACTTCCAGTGTTGTTCTACCGTTTTAATACAAGTCTCTATCGATCTTCATGAACTCTTGAATTGACATCTTTGTTCTTCCACAAATCCATCATTTGGACAAAGAAACAAGCTATTATTGATGCAAACAACTATGGAATCATGAAATTGACAAAGACGGTCCGAAGTGAAGAGTCGAAGACAACAAATATGGACAACTTGGGGATCAGTACTGACTCCCACCGAAAGATCGGCACCAACTCCCAATTATTGATGGCATGGCGTCTTCTTTTCGAGGAGAATTGTTTTGAATCATGGATAATGGTTTGGAGATATTTCTAAGCAAGATTTTAGCTCTATACCCTATAAATAGAGGGGTGGGGCTCATTTTTCAGGATCTTTTTGGTTCTAGCTCCATTATTCCTTATATTCTTGTAACTTTGAAATTCTAAATGTTGGAGTTGTACCGAGTCCTAAGAACTTCTGCCTCCAAGTTAGAAATAAGCAATGAAATCATTAAGTAGATGTAAGCCAGAGTTTGCTGAACCACTATAAATTTCTATGTCCGTTTTCACTTGATTTTCATTTACTTTCTTCACTTTTCTTTCTCTACTATTACTTCTAGGTGTTTGGCAATTTTTAATTTAAATAGTTATCTAATAAGTGCTTTATGAGATTGCAAAGGATACGCCCTTGGTTCTCTTGTTCATTCAATAGGCCTAGTTGAACGACCTCTATTTCAAAAAAAATATTGAGAACATGCTTTAGATCATCATCAATCTTGATTACTTTGGCCATGGTGGTGGTTTGGAAGGGACCTAGAGTGGGGGTTTTGAAGGAAAAGAGTGCGGTTTCTTCTCTTGGACGTTTGAAACTTGAGGAGCTATTAATTTTATTATATTTTGAATATACAAAAATAAGAAGACTAGGAAATGAGAAATAAATCCAAATTTGGTGGTTGTATAGCCTCATTTAAGATTTTGAATTTTATAGGGAATAACAGTTTTCAGTTTTGTACAGTATATGTCGACATATAAACAGATTGTATGTCGACATACATGTGTTAATTTTGACATTTTACTTTTCTTTTAATTATTCATTTTATATGTTGTTATATTTATATTTCAGAGAAAGAATATATTCCTAACTTCCTTCTAACTTTTATAAAAGATGTTTGAGTTAATGATTTTGTTAAAATACCGGCTATTTAATTTTATATTTATAAATTCGAGTGAAATTACTTCTTTATTTACGTTATCTCTCAGAAAATGATGTCTTATATCTACATGTTTGGTTCTAGCATGATGTGTTAGATTTTTAGATAAATTTATTACACTTGTGTTATCATAGTATATTGATGATTTAGTGAAATTTAAAACAAAATATTTTGAAGTTTGTTTCATATAAATTACCTATGAACAACCTAATGCAGCAGAGATATATTTTGCTTTTGTTATAGACAGAGACACAGAATTTTAATTTTTGCTAAACCAACAAACAAGAGTGTCCTAAAAAGTGACAAGTTCCACTTGTACTTTTCGGTCTGATTTGCATCCAACATAGTCAGCATCACTACATGAAATCAAATTGAAAAAATCTTCTTTAGGGTAAAAAAATTTCATAGTCTAGCGTGTTGTTATATATCTTAGTATTCTTACTACTAATTTTAGGTGAGTTTCCTTAGGTTGAGATCGATACCTTCCACATAGACAAACACTATGCATTATATCTAGTCTACTAGCAGTTATATATAGTAATGATCTTATCATACCTCTATACAATTTTTGATTTACATTTTTTGAAATTTCTTCCTCATTAATTTTTTCATTAGTTACCTGGCTTAGCACTAGCATTTGACATGCTAAATTTCTTAACAAAATCCTTATCTTATTATTCTTGACTTGTAGAAATACCATTATTTAATTGTCTTATTTTAATCCTAAAAAGAATGTTAGTTCTTCTATATAACTCATTTCAAATTCCTTAGTCATTATATCTGAAAATTCTTTATTTAACCATTCATTTGTTGATTCAAAAATAATATCATCTTTGTATATTTGTATAAGTTTAATATCATTGTTATTTCTTTTGGTAATTTGAGTATCGTCTACTTTTCCTGTTTAAAAATTAAATTGTAATAAATAAGATTTAAGTCTATCATACCATGCTCTAGGAGCCTTTTTTAGACCATATAAAGCTTTCTTTAATTTATAAACTGGTTGGAAAGTTTTTCATCTTCAAAAAATAGAGGTTGTTCTACATGAACCTTTAATAAATCCATTTAAAAATGCACCTTTGGCATCCATTGGAAATAATTTAAAATTATTATGATTTGCAAAAGCGAGTAGAACTCTTGTAGCTTCTAATCTAGCTATTAGAGGAAAGGTTTCAACAAAATTTATACCTTCTTCCTATCTATAACCTAGAGTAATTAATCATGCTTTATTTCTAATGATTTCTCCTTGTTCGTTTATTTTATTTCTGTAGACCCATTTGGTTTTTGTTACAGACTTATTTTCAAGTCTCGGGACTAAGTATCAAATATTGTTTCTGGTAAACTAATTTAATTCCTCTTGCATAGGAAGAATCCATGCATCATTTAATGATGCTTCTTTTGGATTTTTAGGTTCAACAGTTAAGATATAAGCAGCATTGCTCGTTTAATTTAATTGATTTCGTGTTTTTACAATAGTTTCTATATTTCATATAATATTTTCTATAGGATGTTTTTTCAAATATTTTGTTTGTTTGTTTGGATGTAAATATTCAAAGTTTATTTTCATCATTAGTGATTTCATTATTTGTAATTTCATTGGTTTTATTAATATTTTCTTCTTCATCAAAACTGGATTTATTGATTTTAAAATTCTCATCAAACGAAACATGTAACGTCTCTTCAATGATTTGGTTCTGGCGTTGAAAACTCTGTAATGTTTACTTTTATTAGAATAACTAAGGAAATTTCTTTATCTGATTTAGCATCATATTTATCTAAATTATCTTTTGCGTTTAATATAAATATATTACGACCAAAACTCTAAAATAAGATAATTTAGGCTTTTTATTATAACAGAATTCATAAGGAGTTTTCTTTGTCAAAGGTCTTGTTAAAGTTTTATTTAAAATATAACATGTTGAGCAACAGCTTTAGCGTGGAAACTTTTGAGTAATTCACTATCATTTAACATTGTTCTGGCATATTCTTGTATAGTTCTATTTTTGGATTCTACGACTCCATTTTATTGTGGTGTTCTTGGTAAATAGAAGTTAAAATTAATTCATTTCTTGTTACAAAATTTTTCAAAGTTCTCATTTTCGACCTCTCCTCTCTGATTACTCCTAATCGTTTTAATTTTGATTGACATTTGATTTTGAATTTTATTTTGTGAAATGTTTAAACATTTCAAAGGCTTCGCTTTTAAGTCTTAAGAAAAATTTCCATGAAAATATAAAAAAATATCTACAATTACAAAGAAATATCTATTATGCTTTATTGATTATATTTGAAATTGTATAGAAAAGTCTAGGTGAAGAAGTTCAAGAGGTTGAGAAGTAAAAATCATATTTTTTTTGACTTAAAAAGAACTTTTACGAAGTTTTCCCGATTGACAGACATTACATAAACTGTTGACATTAAAACTCATTTTTGGAAGAACCATAACAAGTTTATATCTAGCAAATTTAGAAAGGTGTTTAAAATTCAAATGATTAAGATTTTATGCCAAATCCAAGGGTCATTAGATTCAGTCAAAAAACACAAATTGTCATTAGACACTTTTGTTAGTCCGTGAGATGATGGTTTTGATGACAACAACCTTAGAATAGATTATAAAATATAATACTGACATTATAAGTTTAGATATATATGTATATGCAGGATTTAACCATGCAGATACCAAGAATGAAGACTGTACAGTATAGAGATTCAAGATATCAAGATAGAAGACTCATGAGTATCAAGATTACTAAGAGTTCAAGATTTCAAGCATAAGTATTTTTATTAGGAATTTTTGTTAAAACTCGTAGAAAAGCACTAGCATCTTAAAATCCAACTTATTCGTGGAATGAAATCCACTTCGAGCTTGTTAAAGGGATGGAACCCTAAGTAGGATGTAACCTACGAAAAATCTAGTGGAACATTGTTTTGTATCCGCTAACCTTTTATTCAAAATGAATTTTCAAAATTATCTTGTTTTCAAAATGATTTCAAAACTTTGCTTTTAAAAACATCAAAACCCTCTATCCTGATTTTAAATAATTTTAGCCTCAAAGTTATCTTTAATTTCAAAAGTCAAAATTACTCCTGATTTTAAACTATCTTTTTCAATTATATATTTAACTTTTATACTTAGATTTAAATATAAAATTATAGTTAAAATCTATATATATTATTCTCTATATTTACTTATGAATTTTAACTATAGTCAAGTATATTTATAAAGTTTAAATAAGTTTTAATATAAGATAAAGGTTATTTTCAAAGATAATCAAATCACCAAAAATTGCTTTGGGATGTCGACATGCCTATGGTAACCATGTCGACATGGTGTCAGTTGAATTCAAAATTTAAATTTTAAAAGAAGTGTCTATTCGCCATAACTCTTCATGAGTGGACATGACTGTTGTTCTACTATAAATACGGGTCAGTTTCAACGAATTTTAGATCTGATTTTCTGGGTTTTCACTCCTCTTCTTCTTCCACATTTCTGAATACCTATTCTTACCATTACTCTACCGAAATCAACATTGAATCGAACTCGATTACTTCTAGTTTGATTCTCTATCACTATCTCTACAAGGTTCTTAGTGCTATTCAGAGTTATAGACTTCTTTGTAATCTATTAAGCAAGAAAAGGTGTGATGGTAGCCTTGGCAATCAATCAAAAGAGAAAAGGTGTGATTGTAGCCTTGGTAAATCAATTAGGTAAACTTGTGGCCCGGAAATCAAGTATCTCTACCCAGAGGATAGAAATTCTGGAGGGTGCACCTCGTAGCCTTGAAACCGAGGGTGTAATTGTACAATTGCTTTTGAAAGGAAATCCATACTTGTGTTGCGGGACTGGATGTAGGGTAACTCCGAACCAGTATAAAATACGGTGTGTTCTTTCCTTTACTGCTTTTATTTTATTTCTGCATCTGTGTTTGTTTCTGTGATCATATATGTGTCTATATATTTCATACATCGGTGTCTAAATTAACATAAACAGAAAAAGATTTAGTAATTCTCGATTAACACTATTCACCCCCCCCCCCTCTAGTGTTAATCCTAGCCTTAAGATCTGTAATCCGCATTTTCTCACAATTGGTATCAAAGCAAGGTTTTCAAAGTTTCATAATCTGATTTTTTGAAATTTTTTAAAAATGGCTACCAACACTGGTACTGTTACTAACACTAGTATCCCTGTCACTAGTTCATTTGTAGATGGTCGGTCTACTGTCAGACCACCCCTTTTTAATGGCAGTAAATATGCATATTGGGCATGTAGGATGAAAATATATTTACAATTTATAGGATTAGACACTTGGAATATCACACAAACTGAATATTCTAAACCCACAACTAATTTTGCACCGTGGACTACTGAGCAAAAGACTATTGCACAAAATAATTCTAAGGCTATGAATATTCTGCTTTGTTCACTAGATAGAAATGAATTCAATAGAGTGTCAGTTTGCATATGAAATCTGAAAAACTTTGCAAGTTACTCACGAAGGAACAAGAAAAGTTAAACAGACCAAAATTTCCATGCTGACAAATCAGTTTCAATTCTTTAAAATGAATCCTAATGAGTCTATTTTGAATATGTATAGCAGATTTCAGGATATTGTGCATTCTCTTATATCTTTAGGAAAGGAATTTTCTGAAGAAGATCAAGTCAGAAAGATTTTAAGTTCTCTAACTCCAGAATGTGATCAAAAGACACTTGCGATCGAAGAGGCAAACGACACCAGTACTTTAAAGATAGAAGAATCAATTGGAAATCTAATGTCGTATGAAGTTCAAATGATAGGGAGAAGAGAAAGTAAAGCATATGAAAAGAAATTAATGGCATTCAATGCATTGACCGATGGATCAGACTCAAACAGCGATAATGATAAAGAGATAGCCTTTATGACCAGAAATTTTAGGAAATTCCTGAAATACAAAAAGATGAATAATCTTAAGAGAAACAACTATAAGAATTCTGGAAATCAGAATATAGGGACAAATAATGACAAATGTTACAACTATGATAAACCAGACCATTTCAAAAGAGACCGTCCGTATCCAGATAGGCAAAATTCTCCTATGAACAATGATCCAGCAAAGAAATGAAAGCGTGCATTTATTGTTACTCTAGATGACTCAGACTCGTCCTCAAGTGATGATGATCAGAAGACAGATAATTCGAATTTGTGTTTCACAGTTGTTCATGACTCCGACGAATTCAAAGAAACGGACTCAGAGAAAGGTGCACGTTTACAATACAATTGGTTGAAATTGCTTGCTTAGAATTAGTTGCTTGATTGATTGATTTTGAATTGGTGTGTTGTTTGAATTTTAAATTTTGTTTTCTATTTTTTTATTATTATTTCATTATTTTAATATATATTTTTAATAGTACAATAATATTTTTTGAAATATACTTGAAGTTTAATAATATTTCAGATATATATAGGCATTAATAATAATAATAATAATAATATTCATATATTAGAGAACTTAGGAAAAAATCAATTCATGAAAATTCAAAGGTACATGTCGACATGGTCCCTATCATGATGTCGACATGGGTACATGAATTTGAATTTCAAAATTTGAATTCAAAATTTTGAATTTTCCTCCATCTTTTCCCTTCATTCAATTCTCTGAAAAGCTACCTTTTGACCAGAGAATATGTCCTTTAAGAATCTATTTATTCACTATCTTTTATCCTATCTTTTCACTCTCATTTTCAAATTCAAACTCTCTCTTCATAACTTCAAGCTCTCTACTCTCTACTTTAATGGCTTCTTCAAGCAACCCCTCCACCATGAGAATTTTCAGAAAAATCAAAGAGCAATTATTCAATAATCCGAAGGCAATAAAAGCATACATCGATTATGCTAACTATGCCAAAGTCCATCCCGGAAAATTTGCTATTTTTCAAGATTTTTCTTCTTATGAACTTGATTCTCTTTTTGCAAACAATGTAGTTCTTAGTCTTATTGATGCTTCTCAAAATGATTTTGTTTGCTATCCAAATCTTGTCAAAATTTTCTATGCTAATTTAAACGTGGATTTTATCATGGAAATGAGGATGAAATTTGGAGTAGTGTCAAAGGCACTAGAATTGTTTTGAATTGTGAACTTTTGGGTACCATTCTCAATTGCAAGTGTACGAGAATGGATCTTTCTAATTTTAAAATCGATGAAAATGATCGTGAGACATTTCATCACATTTTCGAAGGAATTGATAATTTTGAATTCAAAAATCAAAATTTTCGTCCAAAGGCAAGAATTGTCAATCTTCTTTTGCAACATACTTTGACCCCAAGATCGGAGAATTTTAACAATCCTACTTCAAAAGTTTGCAAAGCTCTTTTTGCTATTTTTGGAAATTATGACATAAATTGGACGCAAGTTATTTTGGATGAACTTCGTCCTAAAAATCTTGAAATGGGTGAGAATACTGTATACCATGGAATTTATCTCACTCGGATTTTTAACTATTTTGGAGTGGATTTCAAAGGCGAAGAATTTGTCTCTAGAAAAGTTTTCAATCATTCCAACATTTCTCTTATGAATATTCCTTTTGTTTTTCAACCTTATGAGACCCTTGCCGAAAAAGAAGAGCGATTGGCTCATGAGGAAATGGAAGAAGAGGAAGAGGAAGAAGAAGAAGGGGATGAAATGGAAACTGAAGAAGAAGAAGAAGAAGAAGGTGAAACCTCTTTGGAAAGCATTGACTATCCTTCTTATCCATCCACCAAAACCCTTCTTAAAAACCAAAAGACGATTGTTGAGAACCAATGGATTCTTAAAAGATCCGTTAGTAAGAAGTTGGACAAAATTTCATCCAAGATGAACAAGTTCATTTCCAAAGTCAACAAGAAACTTGGACTATCTTCATCATCATCCTCTAACTAGTTTTATCTTTTCGTATCTTGTTGTATTTGTTTTAGTTTGCTTTATTTCGAATGTTCATGTAGTTTGTTGTGTGCTTAATCGTTGTATTATCGTAGTATGCAATGAAATGAAATTTCCTTTCTGTTATCTACCTTATCTTATCTCCAGAATAAAAGTTCGTATATTATATAAATATATATATATACACACAATTATTCACAAAATCAAATTAGTCATAATTTTACAATAACCTAAGTCGACATCCCCTATATGACCATGTCGACATGTACTGGTCAGAAATAACAATTGATTTTGAATTTGAAATTTAAATAACTTTCAAATGTCTATTCATTTCAAACAAATTTCTACACCTATAAATACCTGTTTCTTCCAGAATTCTTCACTGAAATTTATTTCTTATCATCTATATCCTTTTTTTCTTTCACAAATTCAACTATGGCTAATCCTATTCACAATATATCCGAAAATCTTGAAGAAACTCTTAATTCGTTCAAGAATATTCTCTCGTTTATTCTACGTAACCAGCGTCACTTAGAATTGAGTTAAATGCAGATGATCAAGGAACAAGAAAGGCACTTCGATGCGATACGATGGATGATCTCCTCTCTGCACAAGGATGATAACAAAGCGCATCCTCCTGTCTCTTTCACCAATGACAATGATAATTTGGATGCTATTAAGGCAGACCCAATCTTTGGAGAAGAAGGATGGGTAGAAGTTCCACATAACGTTTGATTTTTATTTGTTTTCTTTGATTGATTTGGTCAGGATTGATACTCTGTGTGGATTGATTTCTTGATATTGGTTTGAAGTTTGTTGTGTAAAACATATATATATACATTGAAATGTATATAGACTTTGATTAGTTATCAAGATCGTAAGTATAATTACTTCTTAATCTATATATTATATATTCCGTTGTATAGTTTATCAATGCAGGTACTGAAATCCAAGAATGAGGGGGAGTGAATTTTTGTTGATGATAAAGGGGGAGAAATATAAAATAGGGTAATTAGGCATAAATTAAAGGGGAGTTATTAGTTTTAGGGGGAGTTATTAGGAGAGAAATAATATTTTATAAACAAAGGTTGTCATCATCGAAAAGGGGGAGATTGTTAGTCCGTGAGATGATTATTTTGATGACAACAACCTTAGAATAGATTATAAAATATAAATACTGACATTTTAAGTTTAGATATATATGTATATGATGGATTTAACCATGTAGGTACCAAGAATGAAGACTGTACAGTATAGAGATTCAAGATATCAAGATAGAAGACTCATGAGTATCAAGATTATCTAGAGTTCAAGATTTCAAGCATAAGTATTTTTATTAGGAATTTTTGTTAAAACTCGTAGAAAAGCACTAACATCTTAAAATCCAACTTATTCGCGGAATGGAATCCACTTCGAGCCTGTTAAAGGGATGGAACCCTAAGTAGGATGTAACCTATGAAAAATCTAGTGGAACATTGTTTTGTATTCGCTAACCTTTTATTCAAAATGATTTTTCAAAATTATCCTGTTTTCAAAATGATTTCAAAACTTTCCTTTTAAAAACATAAAAACCCTTTATCCTGATTTTAAATAATTTTAGCCTAAAAATTATCTTTAATTTCAAAAGTCAGAATTACTCCTGATTTTAAACTATCTTTTTTAATTATATATTTAACTTTTATACTTAGATTTAAATATAAAATTATAGTTAATACGTATATATATATATATATATTATTCTCTATATTTACTTATGAAATTTTACTATAGTCAAGTATATTTGTAAAGTTTAAAATAGTTTTAATATAAGATAAAGGTTATTTTCAAAGAAAATCAAATCACCAAAAATTGCTTTGGGATGTGGACATGCCTAGGGTAACCATGTCGACATGGTGTCAGTTGAATTCAAAATTTAAATTTCAAAAGAAGTGCCTATTCGCCATAACTCTTCATGAATGGACATGACTGTTGTTCTACTATAAATAGGAGTCAGTTTCAATGAATTTTAGATCTGGTTTTCTGGTTTTTCACTCCTCTTCTTCTTCCACATTTCTTAATACATATTCTTACTATTACTCTGCCGAAATCAACATTGAATCGAATTCGATTACTTCTATTTTGATTCTCTATCACTATCTCTACAAGGTTCTCAGTGCTATTCAGAGTTATAGACTTCTTTGTAATCTATTAAGCGAGAAAAGGTGTGATTGTAGCCCTGGTAAATCAATTGGGTAAACTTGTGGCCTGGAAATCAAGTATCTCTACCCGGATGATAGAAATTCTGGAGGGTGTACCTCGAAGCCTTGAAACCGAGGATGTAATTGTACAATTGCTTTTGAAAGGAAATTCGTACTTGTGTTGCGGGACTGGATGTAGGGTAACTCCGAACCAGTATAAAATCCTGTGTGTTCTTTCCTTTACTGCTTTTATTTTATTTCTGCATTTGTGTTTGTTTCTGTGATCATATCTGTGTCTGTATATTGCATACATCGATGTCTAAATTAACATAAACAGAAAATGATTTAGTAATTCTTGATTAACACTATTCACCCCCCCTCTAGTGTTAATCCTATCCTTAAGATCCGTAATCCGCATTTTCTCACAACTTTCATGCTTAAAATGTAAATGTTATGTTTCCTTATACTTTCAAAGATAATGTTTGAGTCATTATCTTTAATGTGGCAGTTATCTTTTTGAAATTTAATTTTAAAATCCTTATCACATAATTGAGTAATACTAAGCGGGTTATGCTTCAGATTCCTAACTAGAAAAATATTAGAAATAGTAGAAGTTTTAGAGTCACCGACTTTGTAGACAATATCCTTCAAGTTAAATGATCAGATGTCATTTTGAGTTGTCTCCATAGTTAAATGATCCACCAACTTTGTAGACAACATCCTTCAAGTTCTCTAGATTTCCAATCATATGTCTTGAGCATCCACTACTCAGAATCCACTTGTCCTTCTTGATTTGTGATGTTTGAACATCAAGTGTCGGTTCACCATTAGCCATATAACAAACTTGATCCTATAATTCAAAATTATACCTTTCCATCATTACAAGTGACTTTTCAAAACAATTAATTTCTAACAGCATATTGGTTTCAATACGTTCATTTTCTACAAAAGTGTTAAAAATATTACAAGCCATTTGAACTTTTCAAAAATCAAATTACGAGTTTTTGAAAACCTAGTGCTCTGATACCAAATGTGAATTGCAGAATTATGGACCTTAAGACTAATTAAATACTAGAACAGGGTGAATGGTGTTTTCTAACTTTTATATCTTTTAAAATTTCTTTCAAGTTCGATATTAAATCTCAAATTAACAACACAGAATTATACTATTAACCAGTCACAGATGCAATAACGAATAAAAATAAAAGCAATAAAAAAAAGCAAAATATTAAAGAGGCGACATCAGGAATTTTATATTGGTTGGATATTTCCCATCTAAATTTTCATTGACTATCCATCTTATACTTATATGGACTACCCATCTCATATATATTAATTCTTTGGATTATCTATCCCTTACCACGTTGACTACCCATCACACATAGTTTCATTACAAGATTATGTGAACTATCCATCTCACATGTTCCCTTTTTTTTAAAATGATGTGGACTATCCATCACACGTCCCATAGTTTTCCTAGGATAACTATGAACCTTTCATTAACCATTTAAAGAATATCCATCCCTTGCATGATGTGGACTATCCATCTAACATCCCATAGTTTTCCTAGAATAACTATGAACCCTTCACTTGATAATTTAAATACGTGTTTAACCCACATACTTAACCTATGTCTATTGGTGCCCCCAATTAGGCTGTATGTCCCTTAAACTTGTAACATCTCAAAATAATACGTAGTGGTATCCCCCAATGATCCATATCGAATTTAATAAAATAAACACATTTGTACCCCTAATGATTAAAGTCTAAATCAATAACCATATGGTTCGCTACTGTTCATTAGAACGACATAGTATATTTTTGGCATTAAAACAATGTCAAACATCTATCCAAGGTCGAAAACAAAAACTTAAACTCTTTTCAGTATAAAACTTCATATCAAAAATGATATTGTCGACTTACATAAACTATAGGTTTCCACCTATTAAAAGAAAATTTGAATATGGTATATAGACTTAGCAATATGGCCTTTAATTTCCAACGTCAACACCAAGAGTCATGACAACAATGATGCATGACATCATTATCCAAAATAATGCAAAGGAAACTTTTCCGATCTTGATGAATAGCGGCAATAAGACCAACTATGTCGTTATTAAACTTTATATTTAGCTTACATTGGCTATAATGCTATCAAACATATAGGATTTCAAAATAGGCGGCGTCATCTAAAAACAATATTGAATACATGTACCATTAAAATGTATGCGATAATAAGGCAAGCGGCGTCGATGACTGTGACATTAAGTTTTAAACATTTAAGTGAATTACAAGAATATGATGCCGTTAATGACGGATTGCCGCCGACGTCCGCCTCGACACGGATGGAATCACTCCATAACTACCTAAGTAGTTATCATATGCTTCCCTCATCGACGGCGATAATCATCGATGCGGCGTTGTATTAGACTTGGTGACGATAAAAGTGGCATTGCACTATCGTAAGTTTCATAAAAACTAATTTTCTACCAATAAAATCAATTTATTTTCACTAAATCTTAATTCTAGTCTAGTTTACATTGGATATTATATTACGTTACATAATTCTTTTCTGAAAATCTGCCGCACATCAATTTTACAATTCAAAACATTTCCCAACTCAATTAATTAATAGCCTTGATTAGTTAATAATTTAATTACTAGAAAAAGCATATTGAATTCATAATAATCCACAATCACTTGGAAAATATCCCAAAAATCATAAAAATTTGAAATATTTTATTCTTCACCATAACCAAATTTCGGGTCAAAAATCGTTATTTAAATATTTTAAATAATTAAAACCTGAATAAACATCATTTCCTCCCTAGGAAATTCATAAAATAATTATTTAAATTTGAAAAATTATGAAATTAAAAATAGATCCCCGAATTAATGTTTTATACAACATATCAGAAAATCAAAGCATTTGAAGATTTAAAACATTGGTATTTACCCTTAAAACCCATTCATATAATCTCATAAAGTTCTGTAAATCATTATTCTATCCAAACTATGATTAAACAACCATAACCTGGTAAAAATCATTGAAATAATTTGAATACTAACCATATTCGAATTCAAGAACAAGAAAATAGGAATGATTCATGTATTATTCACCTTAGATTTGCTGTTGGAGTTGAGATTTGATATTCCTTTAGTTTCCCTTTATCTCTTCCTTGAGTTCCCTTGATTTCGTCCCTCTTTTCCCCTGTTTAATGGCTAGTCTTAGCCCTTTTTGTTTGATGGTTTTGATGTTATGTAAAATGAGAATGATACGAAGCGGAGAGGGTTTATGGTTTAAAAGATGGATCTATTTATTTTGTCCCTCTCGTATATTCTCTTATATGTTATGTTTTTCAAAACAATCTCATTGCTTCATTTATTAAGGCATAACCTTGTTAGTAACCAAATATCATTATTCTTAATTATTTACATTATTTTATTTAATCTATCCAATTAAATATCCTCAATAATATTTAATAAAAATTAGGGGTGTTAAGGATTTCGTCCTCGAAATTCAGTAAGGACTCCATAACAAGCATATCAAACATGCAAACAATGCTAGCAAATCCTACCCGTTGTAAAGAACATACCATCATAATAACTCAGGGTAAGTATTCTTAATCTTGTGCTCTATTTCTCAAGTACAATCTTTCTCATTGTTACTCCGCTGGACTTTCACTAACTTAGCCGTCATGTTCCTTAATCTCTTCTCGTCTCTTGCTACAACTCGAACTTGTTGTCTCGCAAAATCAGATCTGGTTCTACTACTAAATCTTCCAATGCAGTTAGAGCAATATTAGTATCTGGATCATGCATATACTTCCTAAGATGAGAAACATGAAACACATTATGGACTCTCGCTAAACTACTCGACAAATTTATTCGGCATACGAGTTTCCTAACCCTCTCTATAATAAGGAGCGTTCAATGTATCTCGATGCCTGTTTCCTTGACTTTCCAAATCATACTACACCCATCATTAATGATACTTTAATGAAAACTTAAACTCAAATTAAGAACTCAAGATCCTTATATCTTTATCCGTGTAACTTTTCTCCCTAGACTAAGCTTCCCTCATCCTATCCCAGATCATCTCAATCTTCTCTATGGCTTCTCCCACCATATCTTGACCAAGGACCAATCTGTCTTCGGTCTCCAACCAACATGCTAGTGATTCGCATGGCCTTATATACAAACTTCGAAAGGCGTCGTTCATATAATAGTGTGATAATATTATTATAGGAAAACTCAACCAAGTGCAAATGGTCTTTATATAACCCACCAAAATCTAGTACACAAGCTCTTAATAAATATTCAAGTACCTTATTGAATCTCTCTGTCTACCCTACCATCTATGGGTGATAAGCGTACTCATCTTAAGCTTAGTACCTAATACTTCCTGTAGACTCTTCCAAAATTCACTAGTAAACAAAGTATATCTATCACTAACTATATTATTAGGAATCTCATGCAGTTTAACAATGTTCTTCATGAATAACTTAGCTAATACAGGTGTCGTACTAGTTAACTTAACGGTAATGAAATGTGCCCTCTTGATCAGTCTATCTACTATGACCCAAATACTTTCGTTTCCCCTATTTGGCCTTGGAAACCCATCGAGAAAATTCATGGACATCGAATCCTATTTCCAAAATGTTATATCTGAAGGCTAAAGCAAACCACTCGACTTTTGATGTTCGAATTTTACTTGCTGGCAATTCACATACTGCTTTACCGATAAGCCTACATCCCTTTTGATACCTTCCTAGAAGAAACTTCTATCCGTATCATGATACATCTTTATTCCTCTAGGGTGAATAGTAAACTTCGATCGATTGCATTTTCCAAGAAATTCTTCCTTTAGGTCACCACCATCTGGAACACATGATCATCCATACTTTCTAAACCATCCTTTTTGATCAAAACTAAAATCCTTTAAATCATTCATCTCAGTTCAACCTTCAAGCCTTCTAATATTTTCGACTAACAATGGATCATCACTCGGCTTAGAAGTAATCCTTTCGATATAATACTGGTAGAACTTCCAAGCAAGATAACATGAATGTACTTTGAATAGAAATAACAGTCGATCTTAACTGCACACTACATGTAGTCAATGCCTCTAAATCCTTCCATTCAGCCAATATAGCTAACACAACATTCTGATGTTTCTTGCTAAGTGGATCTGCAACTTTATTTCCTTTCCTTGGCGTATACTCAATATTAAAATTATAAGTGATTAAAACCCCAGCCATCTCTTCCGTCTCATATTCAACTCTTTTTGAGGTAATAAATATCTCAAGGACTTGTGATCCATATACAACTCGAATCGTTCCCTTAAGAGGTATTGTCTCCATATGTTTAATGCAAAAATTATGCTGCCAACTCCAAATCATGGGTAAGATATCTAACTTCATGAGTTTCGAGCTGTCGAGAAGCATAAGCAATCATTTTGCCCCTCTACATTAGCACAACCGCTAATCCTGTTCCATATACATCCATATACACCGCTAATTCCTTATTACCATTTAGCACAACTAACATGGGCATATTGATCAACAATTGCTTTGACTTAAGGAATGCTTCCTTACATCTATTGGACCAAATAAACTTCGCATCCTTCCTGATTAGTTTAGTCAAAGGCACCGCTATCCGCGATAAATCCTTAATAAATCTTCGGTAATAGCCAACTGATCCAAGAAATTTTCTTATACCAATCACCGTCTTAGGTCTTTTCCAACTATTAATAGCTTGATCTTAGCTGGATCTACAGACAACCCTTTCTCCAAAACAACAAGACCAAGAAACTTCACTTCTTTCTTTCAGAAATGGCACTTCGAAAACTTCGCTTTTAGTTGTTGCTGCCTCAATATTTCAAGCACTATCCTAAGATGAATCTCGTGGTCTCTTTCATCCTTAGAATATATCAAAATGTCATCAATGAATACCAACATAACCTATCTAAGCGCTTTTGGAAAATCCATTTCATCAAGTCCATAAAGAAAGCTGGCGTACTAGTCAACCTGATTGGCATTACTAACTACTTATACGAACCACATCTTGTTTGAAATGTCACTAAAGGAATACTGTCCTCCATCACCCTTAGTTGATGGAACCCTGTCGCCAAATCTAACTGGGAAAATACTTTGGCTCCACTCAATTGAACAAATAAATCATTTATTTTTGGCAAAGGATATCGACTTTTATACTCTTTTCATTCAACTTGCGATAACTGATGCACAATCTTAATGATGCGTTCGATTTCTTTACAAATACCATTGTCACTCCCTAAGGAAAACTGCTTGGATCTAATAAAAATCTTTCCTTCTAAGTCCACTAGCTACACCTTTAATTCCTTCATCTTGATAGGTGTCATCTTGCTAGGTGGTCTACTTACGGGTTCTGTTCTAGATACAAAATCTATTCAAAACTCAATAGGTCAATTCGGTGGTAGTCTTGTAACCGGCTCAAAAACATCTGCAAATTCCCTTTCAACCAAAACCCAATTCACTTTGTCCTCTACTTCCACTGCTCTTAACAAAGTACAATCATCTACACTTGAGTTTTATATTGAGTATATAATTTGGTCGCTACTATCAAGGTGTCTGACTGATATTTTCCTATCCCGTAAAATATCTTAGCATTATACTTGCTTAACCAGTCCACACAAAAATAATTTAATACCCGCAAAATCAAACGCATACAAATTGTAGGCAAAAGTATATCCTAACAACTCAAATTCTAGATGGTCACATCTCACCTTAAGAATTGCGTACTCTCCTATTGGATTAGCAACCCTTAAGGAAGTAATAAGGTATGATGGTTCTAAACATAACTTGTCTACCAAATACTAAGAGATAAATGAATGCGAAGGACCAATATCAAATAATACTCTAAGAGTCAATATCGTACCTTCCATCACAGACTTTGCTTTCTCGGCAGTAGTCGGTCTTGATGCAGATGGCTCCAAAGGAAACACCTTTCTTTTATTATGCTTATTCGCTTCTAGAAATTTGTTCTTATAATGTCCCACCTGGTCGCAGTTAAAGCATTTCACATTCTGCTTGCCCACAGCCACCTTATCATCACCCGATCAACACTCATTAGAATTGTAACATCCCTGAAATTTAGTTAAGATAATTTGATAATTAATTTAATCTTTGAAAGTTAAATTATGAATTTAATTATGAATTAATTAGAAGATTCCTAGAATAAATAAAAAATTTGGATTAAAAATAGAATTTGATTTGGAATTTAAGAATAAGTTTTTATAAATAAATATTGGATATATCAAACTTTATATTTCAAAGATAAATAGGATATGTGTTTGTTATAAATAAGAATTTGATTTGAACTTTAAAAGAAATAAATGATAAATAGAATATAAAATTTTATTATAAAAAGGTATTTGATTTTTTATTCATTTATAAGTACAAGTTGACTGTATATTAAATTTGAATTTGGAAATTTAAAAGTAAATTGTTTTCAGTTCATTTTCTTTTAAAAAGTTATATAAATATGAATATTCCTAATAACTTGAATTTAAGATGTAAAATTAGATTTGATAAACAAGATTTAAAAACTACATAACATATATATGTAAATATAAATAGATAAATATGTTTTATAACTTGAAATCAAATAAGGTTTAAAAACATTGGAACATATAAAAAATAGTTGTATATCCATGAATATAAAATGTAAAAACATTTACACACACACACTAACATATATATATATATATATATATATATATATATATATATATATATGTAATTAATTAAAGAATTTAAAATACAAATTTCAAAATTAATGAAATAAGGTTTAAAACAAATTTAGAAACCATTTATAAATTTATAAATGTATTTGTTTATTAGGAAAATTAATTTAAAAACTTTTAGAATAATATAAGAATAAATTTTTACAAGTGTTAAAGTTTATAAACCTCTTAAGTACATGTGTTAACATGAATGTACAAGTGTAAGTTTATTTTAAACTAAATGAGACAAGTGTCACACATTTTGCTTATATTTTTTTCAATTTTAAAAATACCATAAGTTAAGCTTATACAATCATTTATCTCCCTCCCTATTTCTTTTCTAATTTCATTTCAAAAATCTAAACTTTCTCAAACAAGAAATTAATGGCCATATCTAAAAATCACTTCCTCTTCTTATCAAAATCTATAATTTATTCCTCAAAAACAAGAATTATCTCATATTTAAAAGAAAGAAATCAGGCCATTTTATCTCAAACATTTGAAAATCTGAAACAAAGTAATTCAAAGAACTCAAAGCAAGATTTAATTCAAAACCTGAAAGCAGATCAGAGTTCAAAATGCAACTTGATTTAGAGTAATTCAAAGCAAAGA
Source organism: Allium cepa (assembly GCA_030765085.1). Lineage (NCBI taxonomy): Eukaryota > Viridiplantae > Streptophyta > Magnoliopsida > Asparagales > Amaryllidaceae > Allium > Allium cepa. The sequence continues at coordinate 781,890,347 of CM060941.1, read as the reverse complement.
CGGTTCAAAAGGAGATTTGAAATCAAACTTCAAATAACAGATCAAATTAAAGATCTAAGCACAAGTGCAAACAAAACTCAAATCTGAAGCAATTTTCAAAACCTGGAAACATCAGAATATAATGAAAAGAACAGGTCTCAGCTGAAATCAAGTATCAAAGCAGATTTTAATATCAGCTAAAATGCAAATCAGTGAGCATGCAAATTCAAACAAGCAGATCAGGCAAAGATCAAAGTTTTAAGCAACTTCCAGTTTTTGCTTTGTTCAAATATCCAATCTTAAGGCGAGCAAACATCACCCCTATCGAACTTTACCTGTTTTATTTGTTGCATGTGATGAATCTATGGATTTTTTTGTGGAGATTTTGTTTATTTGTGCTTGTATGAACTTCAGTTCATATGTGATGAGTATATGTGTCTGTAAGTCCCCTGTTCTTCTTCTCAGATGCAACAAATTCAAAACCCCCAATCATTTTCTCTATTACCTCTTAGTCTAAAGTTGTTTAAGGGAAATATAGTAAGAAAATCAAGACTTTAGTTTTGAAAATACTGGTGAACAGGAAAAAAAATAAATAAATTGGGAAGTAGTTTTAAATTAGAAAGAAGACTTACAGCAAATACTCAAAATGTTAAGATTTTTATTTTCCATATTTTACTGTTTCATCTATGTAATCTGATACGTCTTGGTAAGCTATGAATTTTGAAAGTAAAATCACGATTTTTAAAGCTTTTAATCAAGAGTTCTTGGAAGATGAACGAAAACTGAAAACGTGTAAAATTCTGGTGACCCCGAGGTTATGTGGTCTCGAGATTAGGGCCGGGGGTAGTTTGAGGACTAGTGTTCATCAGAAAATTGGAAAATAAATTTTAGATAACTGGTGAGAACAGTTGGTATAAATTTAGGGTTTAGGGCATGGTACTGATTGTCGAAGTTCAAAAACAAAATGCGCAGCCGATAGTGATCAATCTTCGATCGGTCCAGGGGGGAAAGGAGGAGGAGGCTCTGGCGAGTGTCTGATCGCGACGGGGAGGTTGCAGATGGTATAGAGTGGTGGGACGAGACGTTTCTATTGACTGGTTCCTTTTATTTACGGGTTCAATGGTTCAATTTTGAAAGTTGGTCGGAGTTTATCAACCTGGGAGATCGTAGCCTATGGGTGAATCGTCAGTGACGTGTTGGTGGTGTCGTATGTGGTCGGAGTTGCTTCTTTGAGTTGTGCACGTGAATACGTGTGTATGTGTGTATCAGGGAGTTTGAATTTGGGAAGAAGGTGGTTCCTGTTCAAGCGCGAGTGAAATGGAGGGTCAACTCGAAGTCGAGCTCGTAGCAAATCTGTGGTGCACCAGGGTTAAAGCTTAAACGAATTTGAAGTATAGAAAAAAATGTACAGGGGTCCATTTTTTTTTGTTGAAACTCGAAACTGGGTGATTTCACGTGAGTAACTCGCGAAAGATGTGGGGATTTTGTGTGGTTAGCTCGGGTTGATAATGTGGAAACCAGATTTCCAGAATTTAGAAAGAATCATGCTTTGAGGTTTTAAATTTAAGAATAAATTATGTACTGGTTTGAAAAACAGATAAAGATGTGAAATTAGATTTTTAAATACAAAGGCAAAACAAAGTTTAAGAAAATATAAGTGTGACATTGAAGTTTTAAAGCTAAAATAATTTTTTTATAATAAATGAGTTTTTAAAGAAAATAATCCAAGTTCGAGTTTAAATAAGTTTTTCAAAGACTTGGCTTTAAATCTAGAAATATGTTAGAATTGTTTGAATAATTATATTGAAATAATTATTCTTAAGTGTATCAAACGTTAAGGTTAATTAATTAAGCAATTAAAGAATAATTAAGTGATTAATTAAAGGGGAAATAACTAATGATTTAAGGGTCAATTAATTTATGATTAAAAAGAGAAAAATAATAAATAAATAAATCGAGTTCCCAAATTCTTAAATTTAAATTAAGTTTAAACCTTTTCCAAATTAAATAATGATTGGCTATACCAGTTTTGGAATTGTATGATTAGTTAAGGAAATCATATTATTTAAAAACAAATTTTGTTAAAACAATTTCCTTTTTATATCAGATGTTATCTAAGTTTTTTATTTAAAAAAAATTTAGTTAATATACCTAAACTTCTATTTGAAAGTTTATATTAAATAAACTTAATAATATTTAAAGAAGTTAATTAATATAAAGGATGTTTTAAACTGTTAATTAACTTTCAAAGTTTAAGTTATATATTTGTTAAAGGAAATTTATTATTTGAAGTTAATTACTTAAATAGAGTAATTAAGATAAATTAATTACTGATTTAAATTGGTTAATCAAGTAATTTATGAAAAATTAATTAAAAATGATTACTTAATGAAAGTAATTTAGGGTGGGTAATTAATGAATCAAGTAATTAAAGGTTAATTAATTTAAAGAATAACTAATTATGGGGATTAATTAATTAAGAAATGATTTAAATTATGATGGTGATTAGGATTTAATCAATAGTAATTAGTGATAATTAATTTATTGATTAAAGATTATTAATTATGAAAGTGATTGGAAATAATTGTTTATTTTAATTAAGGATAATTAATTAAGAATTAATTTATTAATTATTGAAATTAAGACTAATTAATCAAAGGATTATTATTAATTAAAGGTTAATTAATGATTAAAGAGTAATTAATCAAAATGGTTTGAAATTAATTAATGATTAATTAAACAGGATTAGAAATTTATTCATAAGTAATTAATCTGATTTAAACAAATCAGATAATTAACTGAACTTGCTCATGGATGTTGGAATTCTATGAAGTGCTTTGAATTGATTGATGTCCCTGATTGGTGATAATGTGTGATATGAATTATTTTGTTTTGTGAATTGTGATGTAATTTATTCTATGATGAAATTAATTATCTGTAATGTAAATTATTATCTGTGATATATATATCTGTGATTTGTGAATGAAAGATAAGCGTTACAAATGGTTTGTACCGCTTGGCTGATATAAGCGTTATAGTTTATACCGCTTATTGATATTGCTGTATTTGGACTATAATGGTTGATGTTGTTGCACTATTGTGTGTAAACCCCTGGACCACACTATACGCACACAAATATGGATTTCACGAGGAAATCAGTTAAGTCACATATATTTGAATTTAATATTTTGAAATGGTTTTTAAGGTTGAATTTTAAAACCAAACAGTTTTGGAAATGGCTTTGAAAGCTATAAATTGAATCTTTGTGAAAGATAGTTGAACCCTATTTTGAAATTGAAGAGGATTTTTAAATGGTGTATCTTTTATAAAAGATTTGAAACGGGAATTGTTTTGAAAGTTATGAATGAATCTTTGAAAATGATTTTGAAAGCTATAAAATGAATCTTTTATTTAAAAACCGGATGAGTTAATCAAATTTGAAACAGAATCGTTTTAAAAGGCTATAAATGAATCTTTGTGAAAGATTGATGAACCTTGCTTAAAATTGAAAGGGGTCTTAAAATTGAATCTTTTGTTTAAAAGATTTAAATGTGGAAATTGATTAAACCATTAAAGGTTTTCGAAATGAATCTTTTTGTTTAAAAGATTGGGAAGGGAAATTTGTTTTAACCATTTGAATGAAACGTTTTGGGCTTTAAGCTGTGACTTAACTGAAATCCCAATATCCATATGTTTTAAATATTGCGCCCATTATACGGTTTAGCCGGGAAAGGACCTTTGTGTCATATAACCCACTCCGAATAATGATACGACGATATTGATAGCATTTGAAGACCGGTGGCGAAGACCGGATACTTTCGAAAGCGAAAGGATGACCTGTCGAATGTCTCCGCACCGAATGGCCCCGGTATAGAGATTTGAGCACCCATTGTGATGGGAAGTATAGACGTGATTAGAAATTATCCGGATTGCAAGGGCTTCTTCAGAAGTGCCTTCGGTTCTGTTCGAACCCGGGACAGACTTGTATGGATGTTTGTCTGACGTTACACCTTGAGATGTAAAGCTGGTTTCTATCAAAAACATTTCTGTTTGGTGGCGGAGATTTCTTCTCTTAGCTTAACACCCTTCTCTGAGACGTACGAGCTCAGAGGTTATGTAGTTGATGATTACTTGTGATACATTCCCAATTTGGTAATGTGGCATACGAAGTTCTGCTGATCATTTGTTAATCAAAGAAAGGGTCTGTGAAAAACGTAGCTTTGTGGACGAGACTTCGTCGAGCCTCACACCCCGGAATGGTCGAAACAGGAAGAATGCAACAAGGTTTCAAGGGTAGCGCCCCTAGGGTATGACCATTCCTTCTGGAAAAGGATAGTATCGTGGTATAGAGCCCAACTACTTACTCGTGTGGACACCGTAGTATATTTATTACCATGTGATGTTGTTGGAGGGCTCTCGGATAAAGGTCCCAAAGGACCGAGGGTGGCATATCTTAGGTTTTATTCCCCGGTAAGGGGTAGCCGGCCTTGTGTTAGCAGAGAACTGAGGGATGGTTCTCAGGGCGTCCCTCCAGAGGCGTACCCATATGGCAATGGGAATTTCCTTGGCCTGACCATTTGTTGGAAAACCCAAAGAAACAATACGCGCCCTGTACGGTTTTAGTTGTATAACCTGCCATGGAATGTGGCGGTAACCTGCTATTGAACATGGTAGCTATAGTAGGCATACGACGAAATGTTGTATGCTGGCTAAGATTAATATTATACTTTCGAAATGTTTTCCACTATGCACTAATAATAATATCAAAAGGTTTTTTTGCGTATCAAGCATTTTTTACTATCATAAGGAGAAATCTCTTCCAATTCTGCGTTTGCATGGTGTGTGTGGCGGGAGGCCTTATGATAGTTTCATTTTCTAAAAAGCATTGCGAATTTCAAATTTAAATTCTTTATTTGTTTTAAAAGATAAAACTGTTTTGTTTGCTCATACCAGTCCCACGACTGACCCGGAGTTTATTGTTCCTTTCCTAAACTCTGGGCGCCCACAATTTTCTACACGTGCAGTCTAGAGTTGGGTTTTTCAGATAGTAGATATAGATATCGATTTGGTAGCTTTTAGCTTTCTCTTTGGTATTCTTTGGAGATCTTGGATATTGGAGTCTGTGGATTCATGGACGAGACTTGCTTATCTTGGTACAATTTGATGGTAGTTCGAGCTACTAGCTTGGAGTTTTTGTATTGGTGCTTTGGAATTAAAGTCGTTGTTGCTGTTTGGAGTTTTTTGTTCCGCTGCTATATCATATTGTTATTTCGCTGTAGCATTGTTATCTTGTATCTATGATATTGATTCATATTGTATCATTGTTGTATTGAATGTTGTATATCAATGATATTCCTTCTTTTTTTCCGCTTTGTTGTTTTTTTACTTATTGTGTTATAAGCTCCGGCACGATTTGAATTTCAACGTTTGAATCTGCGGCATTTAAGTACAGTGGAGTACAGATGTTGATTTTCGAACGTTGGAATTTGGACCGTGACAAGTATAGTGCCCAACGTAACGACCCGATATTTTCAACCATTCGCATCCGCACATGTCGAACTTGAAGTGCTCAAAATACCGAATTGTAAAAAATAAATTTGGCAAAGCTCGGAATATACAGTAAATAAATAATCACAGATCACAGACACAGAGTAATACAATGCAGCGGAAGTAAGAGAGAGTAGTTCATGAAGCTACTATATACATACACATCAGAGTTAAACAAGATATAATAGAAGCAACAAGATGAAAATCAAGTACAAAGCTGAATACAACACTGGAATCAACTGGACAACTGGAAGCAAAATAGATAGCTGGATCTTCAAGCAAAGCTCTAACTCCGAAGGTGAGTCTCAAATGCTGTATCATTTAGTCTGACCCGAGCGTAAAGCAAAACACAAAACACTCAAGTCAGGACATACATACTTATACAATGTAAACCAACTCAAGTGAACTGTAATATAGGGTACAAGTAACTTAAAGGATGCTTGGGACCGCCCATCCTCTAAGGATCCGTTAAACTATTTACTATGTAGTAATATTTCGCTATTATAATAGTGTCTATAGTAAAATAAACTTACTTTTAAATAGCATTAAGGCTTTACATTTTCCATCTTAACACGTAATAGTACCAGTAGTCCATCCAGTATCAGCGCATCTCCAGATCGAAAGATTACCCTACATACTCCACGGGCTACGGGAGAAATCCAAACTCGTACAAGGCGCGCTATGGTAGGTGACACGTCACAACTAGGCAATGCCAGGGTAGATAAACCAATTACGCATCCGGGCTGATGGAAACGCGTAGCAGCTACTACCGCCCACCTCGAACAACACCCTAAAATCAAAATCAAGGTGGCCACCGAATCAATCCAAAAGTCAGAGCATAATATCGAAGGAGTGCGTTCGATCAGAGGAATGACCTCATTGGCCCGAGAATCGCTCCTGTTTTAGCCACCTTATGCCAACTCACGGGAGTTGGGTCCACGTATTTATCTCAAAGGAAACATCACAACCATCCTACTTCATTCTAGAATCTCCACCGCGTACACGGTTGTTAAAGTGGTTTTTCGAGTTGGCAGAGAGTATGACAACTTCCGATCTCGGTCTCTTTAACAACCAAACGTTGTTATAACCCATGGATAGTTATATCAAAATCATTTATACTTTCAAAACCAAATTAGCATATCCATTTCAAAATCATATCATTTTTTTAAATAGTATATACTTTCAAAACCAAAATATCATACTCATTTCAAAATCATATCACAATAGTATCGTTTCCATTTCAAACTAATTCAATAATATATAATTTAAATAAAACCCAAATTTCCAAATCACTGAGTATTTCCTTCAATTTATTAAACTTGAAATATTTATTTAAATTATCATAGCAATTTTGGAAATGTAACCTTAAGGAATTTTAGCATTTTTGGAATGTAATACTTTCCACTTTAACATTTTATATAATCAAAGTATTTATATAGTTACAAATTTAACATGGTCATTTTATCATAGCCTTATAGTTAAATAAACATTGTTACTGTAATATCCAATTTAAAGCTGAAATTCTTATGTTAAGTTAAAAGTACCTTATTAACTTACATTATTATTACAATAAAGAAACCTTATTATTTTAATCATTTGAAATATGCCATTTACATTAATTAAAACTTACATATCAAATGTACATTATCAACTTACATTTTATTATTACAGTAAGGAACATTTTTCATTTTAATCAATTTAAAATACATCATTACATTAATTAAAACTTACACGTCAAATGTACGTTTTAACTTACATTTATTACAATAAAGAGCATTTATCATTTAATCAATATTACACTAATTAAAACATACATTATCAAATGTAAGTTTTAATTTACATTTTTATTACAGAAAGAGCATTTATCATTTTAACCAATATTACATTAATTAAAACTTTACATGTTTCTTTCAATAATTTAAACTTTACATGTTTCTTTCATTAATTAGAACTTTACACGTTTCCTTCATTAATTAAAACTTTACATGTTTCTTTAATTAATTAGAACTTTACACGTTTCTTTCATTAATTAAAACTTTACATGTTTCTTTCATTAATTAATACTTTACATGTTTCTTCAATTTAAAACGTTACACATTTCTTTCATTAATTAAAACTTTACATGCTTCTTGCATTAATTAAAACTTTACATGTATCTTCAATTTAAAACTTTACACGTTTCTTTCATTAATTAAAACTTTACATGTTTCTTGCATTAATTAAAACTTTACATGTTTCTTGTATTAATTAAAACTTTACACCTTTCTTCAATTTAAAATGCCTTATTTTCTTAACTTGAAATCTCCATTTGGAAACCAATTTCCAATCATCAAGTTAAGTCATATATAAATTACATTTTATACATTCACTTACACAACTTAACCTGTAAAAAAATCACTGTAAACCTATTTATACAAACATATCCGCTTCATGGAATATAATTCATTCCAACTACTAGGCTAGATTTAGAATTTCACATTAAATAAAATTTCATTATGAAGTTGTTTATTATATTCTAAATCTTTAAATTACAAATTTAAAACCAAATAAAGATTTTTTTTTAACGTTATAATTAAAAACCAAAATCAACTTATAAAATTTTAACTTATAGAAAACCAATATCTCTTTATATTCTAAATCTTTAAATCAACTTTTTATTTAAATTTCCATATATTTATAAATTTAAAATAATTAATAATTTTAGAAAACTATTATAAAATTTTATCCATGGGCCTGTATAAAATTTTCCAACCTAGGTCAAATGATACGGATATGTATCATTTCAATCCGTAATTTAAAAAGAAAAATCTGAGTTTTATCATTTCAAACCCACAATCCCAAGTAAAATAAATGCAATAAAAATCATTTGAGCCTATCATTTCAGCCCATAGTGATAGGGAACTTGTAGTGTGAGATACAGTATATAAAATGAATAGTATATCATATAAATACATATTAGACGATGCAACAAATATATAAACAGCATTTAACATTATATAACATATCACAAGCATGTATGAATGACATATCAATTTATACAGATCCACTTGTCATTATTCCACAATAATGTAAGTATATATGTCTAGAGTGATAAAACTCACCTTTAAAAGCTAGAATCAAATTCACAATGCACAACTGAAACTCCACAAAGCACGACAAGGCACGACCAAACTTTTGAGTAGATGGAGAGTCAAGATCCATATCTTGTATATAACAAATACACAAATCATAAGAATAAGATTCAACACAGCAGAAGATGGATTAAACTATGCAATTACGAATCAAAGAACATAACCTTGCTTTCAACCACCAAGTGGGCTTGGCCATGGTCTAATAGCGAGGAGGAGGTGATGTTGTGGTGGTGGAGGCCGAGCTATGCAAGGAGAAAACAAAAGGAAAAAGGAAAAAAAAAAGTGGAAAAAGAAGAGAGAAGGAAGCCATGGATCTAGACTTTTTCCTTCCTCACGCAAATGATACAATGAGAAACCTTTTTTTCACTTGAATAATAAGAGGCGGCTAGGTTTACAAAAAAATTTGAATGGCTAAAGTTTAGGAATAGTTAGAAAATAAAAAGGCATGGAAATTTAAAAAGGCACAATTTAAGTAGGAAAAGATCTTGTATATATTTTTCTTAAACAAATGAAAAGATTAGTTTGAGAACTTTGTACGTGATTGAAAAGCGGAAAATCACAGCTATGAATTTATGAATAGATATGGTAGAAGATTAAAAGGTGGAAATATATAAAGGTGATAAATAAATTAAGAAATGTATGCCTATATTTAAAACGTATCTTAATTGATTTGTTACTTATCCAATAAATATAGATGTATATGCACAAAAGAAACCTTCACTAAATAAATAAAGTTTATACGCACCATAGAAGTAAATAAGAAGATGGAGGCTGAGCCTAGTGTAACGACCCATAAATTTTCGATAATAAAAATAGCTAATTTAAAAGATTTCGTGATTTAATGTTAGAAAATTTTTTGTAATTCGTTTGGAATAATAATAACTGGAATGAATTGCAACAATAATTATCCAAGTAATGAAAAATGAATGCTACTTAGTGAATGCCTTTGAAATCAATAGTTGAATAGGATAATAAATGTTGAAATTCATTGGGTATAATAGAGTAATTGATTGATAAGTAAAATCTATTTAAAATCAAATATTGAATATTGAACAGGTAAATTGTTTAAATTAAATATTTAAAACTTATTGAATAATTGAATAACTATAAAATAAAAATAGTGTTCTAAATTGTGAATTGGTTTTAAAAGTAGATTCTTATAAGTTCAATTTCAATATTTCAAAAGATAATGAATTATTGGATAATCGAAATTGTTTAAATTAAATATTTGGGAATTATTGAATAATTTAATAATGGGAATTGAATAACCTTATAATGGAAATAGTTGTTCTATAATTTTAATTCGTTTCAAAAGTTAAATTTTTAAGTTCGTTGAATATCTCAAAAGATAGTGATTTAAGAATAATCAAATTGTTTAAATTTAATATTACAGATGTTTGAATAATTAAATTCCGAATTTGATATGATCAATTTGATATTGAAATTTAATATATGAAAATAGAGTGAATAATTGAAATTTGATTTAATATGATTCAGATTGGTTTCCAAAATGAATATAAGTTATATTGGGATTAAAATAGAGTTAATAAGATTTTAAAAAAATTGGAATTTATTGGATAATTGAATAACGGGTTTAATATGATTAAAAATGATTTGTAAAATTTTATTTTATCATATTTAAGTTAGAATGATGTTGTAGAACTTTTAAAATCGAATTAAAAGTAAATTCGTGAAAATTGAATATTTTAGTATTTAATTATCGACTGAAAAATAGCCAATTTTCGAACAGTCTTAGAATTGGACGAAACTAGTTCCATTGGATCCGTAATAGTTTGTTGTTATCGGATTTCAATTTTCGTAGCAATCGGAGTTTTCGTTTGACCGTGGCAGCTCGAAACGCACCGAAATTGTTTTAATATTTATTTGACGAGTTAAAATAGCCATTTTTCAAACAACCTCGAATTTCAACGAAACTAGTTTCATAGGATCCGTAATGTGATATTATTGTATGGTTTCAAATTTCGGGTCAATCGGATTTACCGTTTGTCCGGGGCGAGCCAAAACACATAGAAATCGGTTTAATCGATTTAATTCAAAATCGATCGTTTATTTCCTTAACTCGCACAGATGATCGAATTAGCTCCCGAAACCTATTCCATTGTTTCCAGAACGTGGGATAAACCCTAGGAACGTCAGTTACCACACGAAATTCGGAGTTTGGAAAAGCCGGATGAATAGTATTCGTCGTTTCCTATAAATAGCCCCTTTATTCACAAATTAAAATTAAAAAAAAGGGGCTAGGGTTTCTTATAGCCGGCCGCCATTTTCTAAACCAAAGGTCAAAAATCACTCGTCTTCTCCCCTCGAATTCTCCAAATTCATCAGCTTTTACAACAAACTCCCAACTAACAATTCGTAGAGCATTGTGAGACCTTCAGTCTGAACGGTCAAGATCGTAAAATTCGAAGTGGATCAACGGGAAAAGGAGCTTGAAGGCCTACAGTTCGGCCTCGTTTCGCGTGCTTAATAGGGCGCCGAGCTCCATGGCTTTGCAGCCGAGTGTCGAGCACGAGATGGTCTTTGGAATGAAGCATCCTGATCGAGCTAGATGTCGACGGAGTTGGGTGCGTGTATTAGGGCATATAGGCGACATTGGGTTTGTTTCTCACGTGAACGAAAGAGGGTGAGGAGAAGAGAACGCACGCGTGCGGCCTGGGATCTAGGGGGCAAGAATCAACGGCTCTGATGTGAGTTGGGTAAAAAAATAAAATAAAATAAAAGTTGAATTTAATTTGTATTTAAATTTGTATGATCTTCAAACGGCTATAACTTGTTGATACGAGGTCGGATTATGACGAAACAAAGTGCATTGGGATCGTATCGTCGAGCACTATGCTATGGGGCTGGATTGGAGTCGTTAGGAGCTAGAGAAAATTTCGGGTAAAATTAAACGCTCGTTTTATTTTATTCGTAATAAAACGCTGGAACTGCATTGAAATCAAGGTGAGTGTTTTATAACGCTCACAAAGTACTGAATATCTTTACGCTAGTTAAATTTGACATTATGAAGTGTTATGATTTTATTTGTCGTTGTTTGATAAAAATTTAATTGTCATATAGCTTGTCATTTGAATTAACCGTTGAAAAATTAAATTGACAGTTAAATTGAAATTAAAGTTGAATTGCGATTAAATTACCTGACATTGATAACTATGAAACTGCCATGAATTGTATTGTCTATTGGATGATGTATTTTGATGGATGTTATTGGTTGATATTTAAATATTTGGATGTTTATTTGCTTACATATATACTGTTATGCATACATATGACACTGTGATTGGTTTAAGTGATATATATTCATCCCTGACATTTAGTTGAAATAAATAATTACTTGGCCATAGGATAGAAAATTATATACGGACACCGAATTGGCTAAATTAATAATTTTAAAATCGTTGATTTGAAATTTATTTAAATGTTCGGATTTAAAAGTTAAAAATATAAATTAATTTATAGAAATCGAATTTATCGAAAAATTGAGTTTGGAATGTTGAAATAAATTTAGATTAAAAGAAATTGTTAAATAATTTAAGTTGAGACTTTGAAATTTAAAATTTGGATACGATTGAATTTCAAAACTTTATTTGTTTTAAAGATTGAACATTATTTCGAGCTTTGAGTATTACTAAGTAAAAAAAACAATATAAAAAGATATTTCGAAATTGAGCTTGAAATTGAACCATATTTGTAATTGGGTTTTAAATTTGAATATTGAAACATAATTTTGTTAAGTGTTATAAATTGATATTTTGAAAAATCAAGCTCTGAATCGATATAAATTGAAATTGAATTAATTGAAAATTAATATAAAATTGAATAAATTTGAAGTCAAAGTTTGACGTTGATTGAATCGAAATCGAAATAGAATCGGTAGAAGGGAAATTGAAATTGTTTTGAATTGGGAAGTTATAATTGAAATGGTTTGGTTTTGAAGCTGTTTTATTTTGTTTTTCCAAATTACTCAGTTATATAAACCATTTTGAATACTTAAACTATTTTAATCTATTTTAAATCTACTTAACCCGATTTAAATTATTTTAAACTAATTTATCTATTTCAAATCCATTTTAAGATTTTAAGTATTTTTAACTATTTTAATTATTTAAAACTACTTTTAAACTCCTTAAAACTATTTTCTAAAATTCTAAGCTGGTCAATAGGGAGAAATGTTTATATTTAAATCTTGAATTTAAATACGAATTGGGTTAAATGAAGTTGCAACCTAAATTGAAAACCGAATTGATTTTGAAATCGAAATAAGATATTGAGACGAAAAATGATTTTTGAAACGGAACCTGACATTTTAATAGATACGATGATATTTGAAATGGATTTGATTTTGAAGCGAATATGATATTTTGATATCAAATTATGAATCGATTTGAAATGTAAAAGAGCCAATGGTGTAATAATACGTAGTTATTAAAGAGACCGGGATCGGATATGGACATACTCTCTGTCGATATGAAAACCACTTTAATAACTATTATACGCGGAGTGTTGATCCAGAATGAAGTGGATGGTTTGGTGAACGTGTTGATTGAAGAAAGAGAACGATATTGGATGACCCCTGACATGACTAAAACAGGAGCCGCGTCGGGCCATTGAGGTTCGCCACCTCTAGCGGACACACTTCTTTGATACCATATCTATTACATTTGTGATTCGATTTGGGTGCACCCCTTGATTTGGGAGTGTTGTTTCGCGGTGTTGGGGAAGCTGCTGGCTATGCTCAACATCAGTCCGGATCACGCAACTACTAGTATCCTAGTTGGTATCGCCTCATGTACCTTGTCATACTGATTATCTTATTCGCGACCACTACGTTATGTTTTGTATTATACCTATGGGGTACCCTCTGATAACCACCAGTTTACGGTGGGGCTTACGGTGCTGTATAGACTATGGCATTATAAAAATGTGCTAAGGGGGATTATGGTAACGCCTTAACGCTATTTTGATACTTTATATTATTGATAGGCATTATCTACTTAGCGTATATTACTACATAGTAGATAGTTTAACGGATCCTTGAGAGATGGAAAATCCCGTGACATCTCTTAAGTTATTGCACGCACGTTGACACTGGATATAAGATGTCAAACCCCGTAAACATCTCTGACGCCGTTACACTCATATTTATTTACGATTGATTTAACTTACATGAGGATGTTTAGTCCTGACTCGAGAGTTTTGTCTTTTCATTACGCTCGGGTCAGACCTGAGTTTTCAGCTTATTGAAGATCTATTCTGGAGGATGAAGACGAAGATTTGGTATACTATTATTATTATTACCCTTGTATCATGCTATCTGCTGCATTATTTTAATTGTTCTGTTGTATATGTATAGCTCTGATAAATGTAGTATAAATAATTGTCAAAGTATAGTAAACAGCTTCATGAACTGTTTATTTGACTATTATATTTTATCGTTCCGCTGCAAGATTCTGTGTTGTTTCCTTTCTTTTATTTCTCTTTCCTCTTCTTTTCTTATTTACCCCAATAACCATCTGCCCTTTTGAATGGTTTGAAATCGACATGTGTGTTTGATCGTCGGTTTAAACTGTCCAAAAAGGCGGGTCGTTACACCTAGCTTGAAGGAAGACAAAGAAAATAAAAGATAATAGAAGAGAAAAAATAGAAAAACAAAAGAAAATGAAGCCATTACTTACAAGAAAATTTCTCACGTGAAGATGCAAATGAAAATGAGATGTGGTAAAGTGTTTTTGTACGTGAATTAGAATTTACTAGGGGAATTATTCACGCCTAATCAAGTGCAGTGAATTGGCAAGTAATTAAGTGCTTAAATAGCTAGAGATTTGAAGGGATTTATTTCCTATTGAATAAAAAGAAACAATGGAACAAAATAGGGTAAGTTACTTGCTTTTTCATGTGAATTGATAGGATATAAATGGCTAAAGTTTTAGGTAGGCGCGGCTAGAAATTAATTAAGGAGGTAGGAAATAAAAGAGGCAAATAAAGAGGCAGGAAATAAAAAAATGTAACGTATGCCAATTAAAGCAAAGTAACATACGCCTAATTAATTTGTTTCCTTGCCATTAAAATAGATAAATCAAATAATTATAATCTAAGTTTATACAATTAAAATAAAAATAAAAATAAAAATTAAATAAATAAAGATAGGGAAATAAAATATGAAATATATATATATGTGTGTGTGTGTGTAATGAAAACGCATAAATTTATTACATGTAAAACGCTATAATTTATCCAAATCTAAAAGTATAAATCAGAATTTCATGAAACGAAAAGCAAGATATATATTAAAATAAAATACATTTACAAAGAAAAAGATTAGCATTTAAAAATTCAAATTTAAAATTTTCGACTGTGGTCAAACTTTGACTTTCAGTTGACCAAAATACAAAATTTCCAAAAATTTCTTATTTTATCAAATTTGTCAAATGTATACATTTATTATGATTGAAACCTCAGTTAATTCATTCAGACAGGTTTCATTCTTTTATATTACCTTTTGAATAGAATATGCATTCCCATCTCATCCTAGTTTTCAATTAATATAGTAATTAAATTCATTTACTTATCATTAAATTTATTTATTATAGATTACATTCCAATCAATTAAAATTGATTCCTGTAACGACCCGCCTTTTTGGACAGTTTAAACCGACGATCAAATACACATGTCGATTCCAAACCATTAAAAGGGCAGATAGTTATTGGGGTAAATAAGAAAAGAAAAGGAAGGGAAATAAAGGAAATGAACAACACAGAATCTCACAGCGGAAGGCTAAAGTATAATAATAAAATAACAGTTCATGAAGCTGTTAATTAAATGAATACATTTGAAATGAGTACATTTGATTATTCTTATACAACATTTATCAGAGTTACATACACAACAAATATCATACAACAATGCAGCGGAATGGAATGAATATAATAATAGTAGATAATATACCAAATCTTCGTCTCCGTCCTCCAAGGAAATGATCTTCAACCTAAACTGAAAACTCAGGACTGACCCGAGCGTAATGAAAAGACAAAACACTCGAGTCAGGACTAAAATATCCTTATGAAAGTTAAATCAATCGTAAATAAATATGAGTGTAACGGCGTCAGAGATGTTTACGGGGTTTGACATCTCATATCCAGTGTCAACGTGCGTGCAATAACTCAAGAGATATTACGGGATTTTCCATCTCTCAAGGATCCGTGAAACTATCTACTATGTAGTAATATACGCTAAGTAGATAATGTCTATCAGTAATATGAAGTATCAAAATAGCGTTAAGGCGTTACCATAATCCCCCTTAACACATTTTATATTCCCAAAAGCATATACAAGACCGTAGTTTCCCCAAAACCGGAAGTCACCAGAGGGCAATCCATATACTCAAGGTACAAATCAAAACGTAGTGGTCGCGAATAGGATAATCAGTATGACAAGGTACATGAGGCGATACCAACTAGGATACTAGTAGATGCATGATCCGGACTGATGTTGGGCATAGCCAGCAGCTACCCCAACACCGCGAAACAACACTCCGAAATCAAGGGGTGCACCCAAATCGCATCACAAATGTAATAGATATGGTATCGAAGAAGTGTGTCCGCTAGAGGTGGCGAACCTCAATGGCCCGGCGCGGCTCCTGTTTTAGTCATGTCAGGGGTCATCCAATAATCGTTCTCTTTCTTCAGTCAACGCGTTCACCAAACCATCCACTTCATTCTGGATCATCACTCCGCGTATAATAGTTATTAAAGTGGTTTTCGGTACCGACAGAGAGTATGTCCATATCCGATCCCGGTCTCTTTAATAACTACGTATTATTACACCTTTGGCTCTTTATATTTCAAATCGATTCATAACTGATATCAAAATATCATATTCGCTTCAAAAATCAAATCCATTCAAATATCATCGTATCTTTCAAAATATCAGATTTCATATTTAAATTCAAGATTTAGATATAAACATTTCACCTTATTGACCAGCTTAGGATTTTAGAAAAATAGTTTTAAGTAGTTTAAAAGTAGTTTTAAATAATTAAAATAGTTAAAAACACTTAAAATCTTTAAAATGGATTTAAAATAGATAAATTAGTTTAAAATAATTTAAATTGGGTTAAGTAGATTTAAAATAGATTAAAATAGTTTAAGTATTCAAAATGGTTTATATAACAGAGTAATTTGGAAAACAAATTAAAACAGCTTCAAAATCAATCCATTTCAATTATAACTTCCCAATTCAAATCAATTTCAATTTCCATTCTACCGATTCAATTTCGATTTTAATTCAAAACAATGTCAATTTTTACTTCAAATCAATTCAATTCTACATTCACCTTTAATTAATTCAATTTCAATTTATATCGATTTGGAGCTTGATTTCTCAAAATATCAATTTATAACACTTAACAAAATTTCCAACAATATTCAAGTTTAAATCCAAATTCCAAATATGATTCAATTCCAAACTCGATTTCAAAATATCATTTTCATATCACTTTTACTTAGTAATATTCAAAGCTCGAAATAATGTTCAATCTTTAAAATAAATAGATTTTCGAAATTCAATCATATCCAAATTTTAAATTTTAAAGTCATAACTTAAATTATTTACCAATTTCTTTTAACCAAAATTTATTTCAACATTCCAACTCAATTTTTCGACAAATTCGATTTCTATAAATTGATTTCTATTTATAACTTTTAAATCAAAACATTTAAATAAATTTTAAATCGACGATTTCAAAAATTATTTATTTAGCCAATTCGGTGTCCGTATATAATTTTCTATCCTATGGCCAAGTAGTTATTTATTTCAATTAAATGTCAAGAATGAGTATGTATTACTTAAATTAAATCACGGTATCATATGTATGCATAACAGGATATATATAAGCAATAAACATCCAAACATTTAAATATCAAACAATAACATCCATCGAAATAAATCATCCAATAGACAATACAATCCATGGCAATTTCATAGTTATCAAGGTCAGGTAATTTAATCGCCATTCAAATTTCAATTTCAATTTAACTGTCAACTTAATTTTTCAACGGTTAATTCAAATAACAAGCTATACGACAATTAAATTCATATCAAACAACGACAAATAAAATTCATATCACTTCATAATATCAATTTAACTAGCATAAAGATATTTAGTACGTTGTGAGCGTTATAAAACACTCACCTTGATTTTTACGATTTTAAATCAAATCGAACGACGTTCGATTTAACTCAAAATTTTCTCTAGCACCAAATGATTCCAATCCAGCTCCATTGCGTAGTGCTCGTCCATACGATTCCAACGCAAAAAGTTTCGTCCAAAACGGACCTCGTATGACAAAGTTATGAATTTTTAAAGTTACACGAATTAAAATATAACTATATTACAAATTTTATTTTAACATTTCATACCCTACAAATTTCTGGCCGTAGGATATCTCTGGATCAAATCGTGGCCGCGTGATATGCTTCTTCCCCAAACGCGTATGCTCCAGTAAAACGAACGCACGAAGAACCCATAAGCCATCACCTAGGGTTAAATATTGTGACCACCACGATCAACTTCAGGCCGATCAACGACCATGGTTTTGAAGCTCACGACGAAGGCTACCTTCGGCTGTAAGATGGTGGAACTCGGCCTCTTATTTTACCTCGAAAAACGTGAAAAACGCAGCAGGTTTGAACGTGATTTCCCGTCGATCCGTGGCTCCGTTTTCGATCATCTCCGTATGGATTTGAAGCTTTCATCGTGCTCTACAACTTTGTAGTTGAGAGTTTTTGCTAATTGTTGATGGATTGAGAGGAAAATGAGGAAGAAGTTTCGAATTTCGTGGCCATTGATTCAGGAAATGGCGGCTAGGGCTGAAGTCAATTAGGGTTTCTGGATTAAAATAATAATAAAATTGCCTCGGTTTGCGTGCGTATTTATATAGGTAGGTCCAAAATCATCCGAACTCCAATCGAGACGTGCCGCCAGGCGTTTATAAGATTTTACCCCCATTCCGGACGCAATGGAACTAGTTTCAAGGCCTAATTCGATCATATGTGAGAGTTACGGAAATAAACGATCAATTTTACATTAAACCGATTAAACGAATTTATATGCGTTTTGGCTTGCCCCGGACAAACGGTAAATCCGTTTGACTTGAAATTTGAAAACTTACAATAATATCACATTACGGATCCAATGAAACTAGTTTCATCGAAATCCGAGACTGTTTGAAAAATGACTATTTTAACTCGCCAAATTAATATTAAAACAATTTCAACGCGTTTCGAGCTGCCACGGTCAAACGACAACTCCGATTGCTACGAAAATTGAAATCCAATAATAACTAACTATTACGGATCCAATGGAACTAGTTTTGTCCAATTCTGAGACTGTTCAAAAATTGGCTATTTTCCAGTCGAAAATTAAATATTAAAATATTCAATTTTCACAAATAAATTTTAAATTCAGTTTTAAAAGTTCTATAACATCACTATAACTTCAATATGATAAAATAAAATTTTACAAATCATTTTTAATCATATTAAACCCGTTATTTAATTTATCCATATAAATTCCAAATATTTAATTTAGACAATTTCGCTTATCCAATAATTCATTATCTTTTGAAATATTGAAATTGAACTTATAAGATTCAACTTTTAAAACCATTTCAAAATTTAGAACACTATTTTCATTTTACAGTTATTCAATTATTCAATAAGTTTTAAATATTTAATTTAAACAATTTACGTGTTCAATATTCAATATTTGATTTCAAATAGATTTTACTTATCAATCAACTACTCTCTTATACCAAATGAATTCAACATTTATCACCCAATTCGACTATCGATTGCAAAAGAATTTACTAAGTCGCATTTATTTTTCATTACTTGGATAATTATTATTGCAATTCCTTTCAGTTATTATTATACCAAACGAATTACAAATTTTTTTCTAACACTAAATCACGAAATCTTATTAAATTAGCTATTTAATTATCGAAAATTTACGGGTCATTACACTCTCCCCCACTCAAAACTTTTCGTCCCCGAAAAGGAAAAAGAAGGGGAAAAGAAACTAAGTATAGAATTCAACATTAGATATATTTTATCAAAGTTACCAGCTTATAAAACAATGAAATTCCATTTATAAAGTCATAACTACGCTTCCACTAACTTACTCCGAACGGCTTTCTAAATTCAAAAGTTAGTTATCAAAACAAGTTATAAAATTTTAAAACTTGAAAAAATTTCTAACACTTGGATTTACGGAAAATTTCGGCAGAGTCTCCTTTGCGCGGCTCGATCAGAAAATTTTACAATTCAATATATAACACAAATATAACCAATATATATCAAATATACATCTCATCTCAATGATGAGGCATCCCATATCTGGGGAAACAACATATATATATCACCAATACCATATAAAACCATAAGCGTACCTTTTATTTAGCATTTATTAGCAGTTTACTTACATTTTGTATTTAGCACAGAAGCGAGCTCTACAATGAAGCGCAACCCCTTTGCTACCTACTAAAATGCTCAATAACTAAATTAGAACCATGCATATAAAGATAGATCGCTATACTTAGCCTATACAACCTATATATAACATATTTAGCTTCAAAACTGAGATTTCAATTTCTGGACAGCAAACAAATCTTAGCTTTAGGTCACCTAAACGTTAAAATTTGACAATAGAATCTAAACAAAAGTTGTTGCATTCATTTCAGGCTTTCCGGAATGTCCAAAATCATCGAATTCGGATCATCCGTTCAAAAGTTATGGCCGTTTTACTTAGGGGATACGCTTCAGCCTGGGCAGTGTTTGCGCAGGTCCGCGACGTTCACCCACATTTTCGACCTTCTAAACGACATCAAAACACAAAACACTTAAAACAAAAGTTTTAGCTTAAGTTCTTAGCTTTCCATAAAGTGCAAGGTCATCAAAATCCGATAAACCAGTCAAAAGATATGGTGAAAATACTAAGAGTGTATACTACTGATTTTACTTATTTTTACACAGGACAGCGAGTAACATTCAAGTTTTTAACCAAGCAGACGAAGGAATTTTCTCAAGTTATCTAAACAAAAGTTGTGCTATAGTTTCTAATCTTTCCAAAAAGTCCAAAATCGTCGAATTCCGTTCAGCCCTTTAAAAGTTATGGTTGTTTTCGTTTCAGCATATATTGGACAATATTGGATTTTTTTTTTCCAAAAATTTGCTTTTATTATTTCAACGTACAAAACATCAAAACTTCAAATTTTCTAAAGAACAATCATAAATACAAAGTCATCTATTTTCTTATTCATCCATGCAATAGGTTTACATTCAATTTGTTTTCGATTTATTCAAGTTTGTTTCATTCACATTTTTAATTCAAGTCAATTTGCTCCCAATTTGAATTTAATTATTTAAAA